>CM035424.1:78428443-78468443 GCA_020310875.1 Ceratopteris richardii | reverse complement strand
TATGCTCGAAAAACTACATATATCATGAAAGACCATCTCAATTGCATCATCTAAAGACAAATAATGTCAATACCCTTAATGGGACAACGCATAGTTGTTAAGGAGGTGAACATTGCTATAGCTCCTTGCATGAAATGTAGCAAAATACTCCTTAATAAGAGTCACATGAAATGTTCCACCATAGTCAACAATCCAAGTCTATGGCAAAACGCATCATTTACAATCATTAAGCCATCAAATGGATCACTTTTAGTAATCCGCATATCTTGTGAACGAGGTAGAGGGAGCATCATGAACATAAGCATCATCTAGTGCAACAATGACTCAGCCTATCCTTCATATTTGACAATTCTACAATAGTGTAGGATGCCATATTGGCCTTCTTCTCCTTGTAGCTACCATGTGCCTCAAGCTTACTTTCTTTTTATTTCTTTTCACCTCCATTCTTTTTCATTACTAACTAAGCTTTGAAGTAGTACTACCTACAATTTGGCTGCTTGCAATCTTTTATTGGTAGTAGGTCACATCACCTTCCCCTTTTATTTTGCTTTTACTTCACTCTACATCTTCTCATCTAGCTTTAACCACATTAAAAGATTCATTTCCCTCCCCACTTGCATTTTTCCTCGTTTCTTAATTGAAGATAAGACAACTGACTTCATCACAGGTCAAGTTGGAGTTATTGACAATGAGACCTCATATGTCACCCGTGAACACAAGGCAAGGTCAATAAGTAAAAATATAACTTGAATGCAAAAAATCAAGACTCTTAAATTGTGAGAGGGTTCCCTAAACAAAAGAAATGCTCAACAACACTTTAAACCACATCAAATTGCATAGTAAGGAGCTTTCACATCAAGTACACTTGGTTTACAAGTGTTATGTTTTCATAGGTTTCTTTCGAGTTTCACATACCTCATATGAAAATAGTGAAACCTTTCAAGTCTAATCACATCAAACACCACCATTTCTGTAACAACCTCAAAGTCGAGTTTATCCTCGTTGCATCATACATATACGAAGGCTTATTCATTTCTTCAAGAGTGCCTTTGCAATCCTTAAGTGACAAGATGTCTTGCATCTTCTCCTTCCACCAATCAAAACCACTCCTCTCAAATCTCTTAATTTCGAAGAGGTGTTATATGCACAATAAAAGAATCAATTATGCTAAAAGTTTGTTTTTGAATTTTTATGCAATAATTGCTATTTTTCATTTTTCTTTGTGGACAAAAATACACAACTAAATTTCTTCAACCTCTTGCATGCACGACAAAAGCTATAAATGGAATGTGAACTCAAAAACCCAAGAATCAACCAAAAACAACAACAACCTCAAAAAGAGCTACATCACGACATTAAATGAAGGAGTAACACGCAGCCTTATCTTTACTTGACTGCTATATGTTTATTACTTATGTACCTTTGACCATAATTATCTGTAATTTGTCCTAATCTTAATTCTCACGATACTATCTCCTTCCTTGAGGAGTAAGGCATCTCCATTTCTAGGATAGATACATCCTATACTTAACATATCTTGGTGATAGAAGTAAGTCCCAAGGTTATTGGATTTCTACGAATACATCATCTCATGTTCCCAACTAGAAAATGAACATAATATTTGTGTGTCAAAAATTGAGTCTAGGCAGACTAGCTGTCGGACAAAAAGAGGACAGCCCCAAGATCTCTATATTTATTGTTTTTGAAGAGAATTTAGCACTAAGATTGATTCTTTATGTGATAATTAACCCGCTTCCCTCATTACCTTTATGATGTTGCATTCCACTTGCAAGTGCAGATGAATATAATCATTTCAACATAAATGGCCAAGAGATCTCTAAAAGAGCTTTTCACTACCAAACATAAATAATCAGTAATATATGAAAATTTTGGCAACAGTATAACATCCAAACACCTTTACAGATCATTTTACTGATATCATCATACGGTCACTACTGTTGAGTAGGTTAATACAAGATAAATATTGACAAAAATGGATCTAACCTCCCCCTAAAGCAACAAGCCTGCGAAGCACTGGTGAAATCGCCTGTGGAAGAACCTCAACCTGTATATGGAGCATGTAAGCAAATGAATTGGTGAGTTAACTCATATAACCACATTCTTTACAGAAATATATGCTCTAAGTGATCATCACTTGTATAATCCTAGCAATTTATCCATATGTAGTTTAAGACAATTTTTTTCATCCCTTCTTTTATGTTTCATTGGCATTTTCATGTCCCACCAATAGCAGATGTATTGTTACTCATCAATTAAAGTTTCTGGTTCACATGAAAAAAGGACTCAGAAGCTACTGCAAAGCAGGCTAGTGTTTTAAACCTAGATGCACCTGGGTGCCACTGTCCACAACTCCATCCAAAGAGAGCAGTACAGTCATGCGGAAATAACACTTAATCGCAAGACTATATAACCATCAGCCCATTATGCATGGTTATCAGCCCATCACACATAGTATTGATCAAATATTACGTCCCACTAACATCATCAACACCCATTAGTGGTTGTAAAACAAGAAATGAATGCACACTCTCTCGCCCACACCACAAGAGTATGAACTCCTTACAGGTATAATAAACAGATTTTCCTATTGGTACTGGCATTTATGTGACAGGGATCATAGTACATAGTACATACAGAAAATACTAGACCACAATGTAGAGCTGGAATCATACAAGTCTGGTTACTCACCGGAACTGGAAACGTCTGTCCAAGCTCCAAAACAATTTTTGACTGATCAACAATTATCACACACTGCTTTGCAGTGGTGTCAACAACCTGCAAAGATAAGTCTTGCATCAGATTAAATTGCACATGTTTGTGAATCTATAATTTGGTGGCAAGACTAAATCGTTACCTTGGTCATGGTATGAGCAGCACCCCCACCCTAAAAGAAATTAGACATGTGAGTCTTCCTAACAGGCTGCTTATGCAAGGTATGTCTACAAAAATTCAGAAGTATATAATCAATCAAAAAACTGATACTCACCTTTATCAAATTCATTGATGAATCAACTTCATCAGCCCCATCAAATGCAAAGTCAATTGTGTTAACATCATTGAGATCAGCCTATAGAAACATATCAAAAAACAAGCTTATATTTAAGTCTGGCACTATATCAATCGGAACATAAAATCCTTAAACTGAACAATGAATCATACAGTTTTGACTCCGAATTGCCTGGCAAGAACTTTTGATTGGTAGCTCATTCCAACTCCAACAACATCTTTCAACTGTAGGCATCAAACCAAGGCTCAAGCCAGTCAAGCGAATCCAATGACAGATTCCTACTGATGATTTAGACTCCAACGAAAAGATGATCATGTTTATTTCAGGAAAAACCCTGATAAAAGGATACATGATCTACTGTTTCTAACATATTAAGAGGCAGAAAAGAAACTAGATAGCACCAAAGAAAATAGTAGCAAAATTAGTCTGTCTGATTAACTCTCTCGTGCATTAGTTATTGTAGAGAGAGAATTACATTTGCCAATTTCACTTTCGGAATAGCTTCATCTAAGTGTTCCTTGTCAAATCTACAAACCCAAATATAGGATAAAAACTTATACTCATTCAGTGGCACATTCCGTTCAAGGCGGAGGCAAGTATCCAAATATACTTAGTCAAAACCAATGTACAAGCTACCGAGCCCAATTTTCTTTCCTAGGAGGGGGAGGGTTTAGTGGGGAGGGGAGGGGAGGGGAGGGGAGATTACATGCAAATATGATAAATACCCCAGTACACTTACTGGCATCTTTCCAAGTCTATTCATCGAGCTCAATGAGTGGCAAACGGCCTCTTCGCTTCAGTCAGCTGGATTTCATAGTTCTGTTCGATTATCGTTGTAAATACATATCTGCATTGCTTGGCTAATAGCTTGTCTATCCTTATATAGTCACTTTACAAATCAATTTCAGAAAGCTCAAAATCCATTATAAAGTTGCATTTAACAACGGGCTTAGCTCTCCCGGTCCTAATAAACCACATGAAATACAACATGATTTTCCTACTACTGTCCATATGAGACCCTTCACCATACGGGAGCAAGAATGAAGAAAAAAATAAAGAATATCGTGATATGGCTCAAATTCTCAAATTCACAAGTCACCTTAAATCCGTGACCAAAAAAATGCCACTCACCTCATAGTGCAAACTACGGCAAGTGGCCAATGACAAAAAGAAAATCGAAAGGGAGATGATAACACTTCAAGCCCGTCATTTGACACCAACGCCTAATGGTCAAGAAATCAAGAAGCAATTACCTTGCCTTTCTGGAAGAGCTTTCCCATCTCCTCTATCGCTAAAGAAGCTGTACTCCCGGTTCCCAATCCTACAATCATTCCTGGTTTTATAAGCTCCACAACCTTCTTCGCAACAGCTCTTTTCAGCGAGACCTGAACCCCTGGATTGATAGCTGCAACAGAAACAATGGAATACTCAAACAAAAAAAAGGGAGAAAAAAAAAGAGGACAGACATATCGCGTCATCATAGTCATGATTGATAAGAGCCCTCAATAATATACATGCCATCAGATACACAATACGTATTCGATTCGTTCTTAATAAATAAAAATCATTAACGAAAACACCTGAAACCGTAGAGCCCTACATCCAGTGCACTCATATAAGGTTAAAGACGCGATAGGATCTCCCCTGAACAATCTAAGCACGCCGTGCAAATCTAAACTATCGACCAGGAATGTGGCAAACATGAAACCGCATCCATCTTACGGAATAACTTATAGCATATTCTTAAACTTCCCGGAGGCTGGGTAAACCTCTGGAAAAAGCCCGGAATGAAAATGACAAAAATGAAGTTTACAGAAACTCACTGGGAGACCCTGAAGAGGCCTTGCATAAACCAGGATATGAGAAAGACGACTTCTTCATGGAAGCCACAGGTTTTTCCACAAGGCAGGACTTCTGCGAGACTTTGAAAGAAGAGGAAGAGGATAAATCCTCATATTTAACTGGAAATGAAACACCAGAAGGGAGGTAGGCAGCTTTGAGGAGGGCCATAGAGGAGAAGCTCTCTTAACAACGCTCAGTGAATGTGTATGCGAAGAAAATGAGTAGTAGAGAAAACAGGTTGGGGCAGCAGCTAAGGTCGTGACGACAATGTATTTTCTAGCCCAAACCTCTCTTCACAGAGACTGTACAGGTCGGACTCCCAGATGCGGAGAGATGATACAATGAGTGTTGCTCTGTGACACGTGCGCATGCTTATAGGCGCCTACAAATCGAAGAAGCATTCAGGACTTTTGCATGTTGAAACCTAAAAAATGCAAAAGTGTTCAACTTTATTATCATCACGGGTGATGTGATCAATATATGTTCTTTATTCTTTTTAGGGTTTTTCAAATGAGGATGATTTTACACGGCACGGGAAGGATGTTGGATTCATAGTTGAGGATTGCGTGCTTCTCTAATTGAATTTCATGTTCATGTAGTAAAATGTATAATAAAATCTTTAATCAATATCTAAACAATCTTTACTGTTTTTTTGTTCAAGGTAATAAACTTAATAGAAAATGGATCCCTCCTCTCCTCAGGGAGATAATAGGCTCATGAGCCTCATTTGTATCTCCCTCTAATTCTCTTGTATACCTGTAATCCATATAATCTAAACTTGTTTTCGTGAAAGATAGTAGTTTAAGAATAGCTTATTTGCATTGACCTTGACAATAAATGAGTTATTTCGTTCGAGAGTTCTCAATTTTCTCCCATTTCTAGTTTGTGTTAAATGAGCTTACATTTCGTTCGAGAGTTCTCAAATTTTTCCCATTTTTTTGGTTTATGTTGAAATTGATTTTGTGAGATGAGTTCTTTACTTAGCCAAAAATTGTTGTAAATGTGTCTTTCATTGAAATGAATCGACTTCACGATGAGATATAATGGAGTATGAGATTGCCACCATGGACATGGTAGCTATGCGAAGTCCAAGAACCCTATATGCTCCAAACATAACAAATGGTAGGTATTGTGTAAATCCAATTTGCGTCGAAGGTCTAGAAAGGCATATGCATAGGTTTTTGGGTTGACAATAGGTGACTTCTTGTCTTCTGACTCAAAGTTTGGTTGTGACATGATTGCTTTGACATGGGAGGATGACTTACTAGAGTAACATCGAATGGGAAGCTTTGAGTTAGCTCATGGTGTGTGCTACATTAGGGAATCATCACAAGGTAACTCAATTTGGTGAGGTAGGAGCTTTGACATCATAGGAGAACTAAAGACTCAATGGTTTCACACACACACACATATATATATATATATATATATATATATATATATATATATATATATATATATATATATAGAGAGAGAGAGAGAGAGAGAGAGAGAGAGAGAGAGAGCATCTTAAAAGTGGTGGGGCGTGTGGGTGGTTGTGTGCGGTCATATTTCATATTACCTAGTGGATTGCAGATTTTCCACGGAGTTAGTAAGTGGACAAGGATAGTGTATAATTGCCATGTTTTGCATGGGCACATGTATGAGAATAATGATCATGCATGGAGGATGTGAATCGGAAGATTTAATGGCACTTATTGTCCTTGAGAAAACATTTTTAATCATGGGGATGGTGGGAAATGACCCAAGACCACATCTGCAATGTCTTATATTTGGAGTTTCTCTTGCTTTTGGAAAGTGGTGTTTGATTGAAATATATATGTTAGATATTGCAGAATGAGGTATGTGGATTGGAGTATAGGTGATTATGCACAAAGGTGTCTTATATTTGGAGTTTCTCTTGCTTTTGGAAAGTGGTGTGTGATTGAAATATATTGTTAGATATTGCAGAATGAGGTATGTAGATTGGAGTATAGGTGATTATGCACAAAGGTGGTGGTATCTAGGTTGGAGTATACGTGATTATGCACAAAGGTGGTGTTAGGGAAGACTCTTATATTTGTAGTTTCTCTTGCTTTTGGAAAGTGGTGTTTGATTGAAATATATTGTTAGATATTGCAGAATGAGGTATCTGGATTGGAGTATAAGTGATTATGCACAAAGGTGGTGTTAGGGAGGAGTGGTGTTTATCTGCAATGTAAGTTGTTCGATGTACTCAATATGCCACCTTGAAGTGCCCATAAACGATCCATGATGCTCTAAGTTGTAAAGCCCCCATTATGAGAAGAAGCCATTTTGAGAGTCTGGATATTTGTGGAACCCTGACTTCCACATTAGATGAGGTCTATGTGTGACCATTGTGGTAATAGATGATGGTTGTGAGATGAGACATGAGCTTAGGTAGGCCATAAGCTTTGATCCATTGGGTTGTCATTCAAGGCTAAAATAAAGGCCTTACAGCATTGCAAAGTTTCCCCATAGAACCCTATTGGTGGGGGTGAAGAGGGGGTTTGCCCCCTCCTGCAAGGTCCAGGAGGCCTATCCCATTAGCCTATAAGGCTGAGATAGTAGGACTTCTAATCATGGAGATACTGTCAAAAATTATATTTGCTTGCTATTTTATCTCTCTTGACTATGTTTTCCTAGATCCCTATTGTAAAACCTACATAAGCATAACTTATACAAAGCTTTCATAAGCATTGTGCACTAGTAAGCTCTTCATCTAGAATCTATGTAGATCTCCATCTAAACTCCATATTTAGAGCGCATGGATGGAAAGCACCATCTTTGTAATTGCATTCCTCTTGGCAATTTGAGAATTTGTGTTCTCTATCTCTCATTCTACATTCTTCTCATCTTTCTCTATTGGTTTATTTTGTGATGCTAATTTTCTTACATAAGTGTGTTGGGCTATGAAAAATATCCATTCATACACATAGGAAAAAAATCATTGATATGCATAGGAAAAATATTACCTTGGTTGTCTGCTAAGAAAAAATATGTGATGTCTCAACTACGCAACTATTTGAAAAGGCCCTTGATACCTCGATTTTAGTTTCCTAAGTCTCTTGCTTAATTTATTGTTATATAATAGCACAATATCCTTCTCAAAACTATTCAAACTTGATGTTTTTGTTGACCCATGCTTGCATGTTTCTTTGGATGATGTCAATGGTGTAGTATGCTTGTGATTTATCTTCTTCCAAAGCTAGAACCTATAGGAATCTGTTATGTACTACCTCTTCATGTGCATAGGTTATGCTGCACTACAACTATGAGGGAAGGTACAATGAATATGGGAACCACTGTTTCTAGGCCATACACATTCTTGAAGTGCCCATGCTTATGGTGATCTTGAATGTAGTTCTATATGGACGAAGGGTTGAATCTGTCTTAGAGTCTAAGGCTTTCCTATTGTCTTGAGGAGGTCATCTAATGATCCATATGAGCACTTTATAGTGGACTCTACTTGAAAATTAGTATATGGGTAGTGTCATAGATTAAGGTTATGACATGAGTGTTTAGTTGGTTCATATAGATCTTAAATCAAACATCATTTAGACTTCATATGTCATGTGCTTTGTAAAACAAGCAAAAAACTTGGCCTAGTAGTTAAGTCAAATGGATGGGAAAGAGGAGGACTTGGATTCAAGTCCTATAGATTAATAGGAGAGCATTTTTTTCCAAGAGCTCTATAGCCTTTTAGAAGCATCCATTGAGTTAACTTCGATTAATTTGGACACTTGTGTTACTTGTAGGTACATGTCATACACTTGGATGGATAGTATCAAGCTCGTAGAGAGGGAAGTGCTTTGGAGACAGCCATATATAGAAGCGTGAGTGTGGGAAGAGAGTCGCCTACCTAACATGGTGGTCCCAATGCTCTACTTCTTCAGACTAAGAAATTAATGAAATATTACTATTCAAAAAATGGATAGGCAGACTTCATTGAAAGAACATCAAGCACATTAAGGACTTTCATGTATACATAAGCAATCTCTTCCACTTTATGCATGGAAAAGAAAGTATGTATGTGCACTTCCCTTTCCAAGTGAATTATTTTTATACACAAGTTTAAATCTGACTATGTTTTTTTGCACAACCTAATCTTTCATGTTGTTAGTAATGTTTTGAAGCACTCAAGCATGGACACTAGCAATGTTGATACATGAAAAGGAAAGTAAAGATAGTATGTTTATGCATAAGCATTCTTAAAACAATAAAATTTTTGAAACATTTATGGCATCTAAGCATATGCATTTGCATGAATGAAAGACACCATTGTTTGATAAGTACGGGAAAGTAAATAAGTGGATGCTTTATTTTGGTAGTTGTCTTACTTTTTAAAGTTCAACCATGCCATTTGGGAAGACAAGAAGCTAGATAACTGCAAAGTCATGCTAATTAAAACTTTGAAGGAGTCTTCTAGATACTTAGGTATCATTACATTAACTCTTATTACTCAATGTGAACTTTACATTGAGTTAATGACTCCTTCTGAACAAGATACTTAGGTATCATTAACTTAATGTAAAGTTCACATTAAGTAATGAGAGTTTCTTGTTTAGTAAAATGTAAACGCTAGTAAGGAATCAAGTAGAAAGTTACATTTCGATTGTGTTGTTTTCTTCCCAAGAATTCATGAGTACTTGCAAAGCTAGAATATTCAATGATTACTCTAAATATTGGAGATACTTAGAGGGTCACTTGAAAGAGAAAAAAAGGTTCAAAGAGTTCTTATACTTTCATATGTAGCTTCTCATACATCCGAGTAGGAGGGTAACTCAAATTAGTTTTAAAGTTTCATGAGCACTTTTTTTGAGAGCTCTCACTTGATTCCATCCAATGGAATGATGGAAATCAAGTATAAGTAATTGAACTTAACCACAAATTGAAACTTTGAATTTCAATGAATGTAAGCTTGGTTCATGTTTGCATCTAAAGTAATGATGCATATTGCCAAGAAATCATGAAAACTTTGAAAGCCTCTTCTTTTTAGAAGAGTTTGAGAGTTGTTTTATGGCTTCATGCAAACACCTACATAAATTAACTTTAGGGGATAAAGAAAAGGAACTTACATGAATTACATTTTTTTTTCTTACATTCAAGGATAAACTTATTCATGTAAATTCAAACTCTATTGGTTTTCTTTTGAAGTCCTTAGCAAAGAAGGATGGTTATTTATTCCATCAAAAGGTCTTCATAAAGATACGTCCTTGACACAAATTCTTCTAAAGGATTTGAGAATAGACACGTGTTTCAACTTCAGGATATATATCAACCACATGTCCATATGCATATAAAATATGGTGGTACAATGTTGATATATTTTGATAGTGGTGTCTGAACACACTTAGGATCATAAGGGCACTTTTTTCCCTCATTAGAAGTTTTTTTCCCTCAACTTCTATATATGTCTACAACCCTTACACGTCACTTATCTTTGTACATTCACTAGGTAATATATTATGTATTGTGTTGTGCTCCAAGATTCTTCTTCTTCCATGTGTTCTTCATTTGCTTCTAAAGATCTCGAACTCCAACAAATAGTATCCAAGCAAGTTGTTGCTTCATCCATGGCATCATCGATAGCCCTCTGATCACAATCTCATAATCACATAAAAATTGGTGAGCATGCTTAAGGTAATTAGGAGTTCACATAGCTTTGTTGTGTGGCATCAAGATTTTGATTTGCACTCATTTTGGCTTCCAAATGTACTATCATAGTGACTATGCAATCAATTTCATCCTTTTGTGCCAAACATATATGCAAGTTTTGATTAACTATTACAAGCACCTCAAAGTTTGCTACAGGCATAGCAGAGCTCGACAAGGTGTTTCTGTTCAACTTTTTGAGATACAATCAATTTTTCGCATCAAGGTATTTAGTCATTGGCCATGGTTGACAACAATGATGTATTTTTTATGTTGAATACACGATGCATCATGTATTGATAGCAAAAGGGCTATGGAATATTGTGCAAGATGTTGAAAAATCTCCTACTACATCTACAAATATAGTTATTGAAGGTGATGCAGATGGTGTTGAAGATGATTGATCTTCAATTCCTTGATCATGCTTCGGTTCTTGCTACACCTACTGTAGAGAAACTTCATTGGAATGGGAAAGATGCACAAGCATGTGCATTGATAGCTTTTTCTATCAAATGTGCCATTATCCCTCACATTAGCTCTTGCAAGACAACAAAACATGTTTGGAATACTCTTACAAAATTACATGAGGCAAGAAAAGATGCTTGTGTTGCTTACATCTAAAAACATTTGGAGAGTGAAAATATGAATGAAGGAGATTTAGTGGATAGTTTTTTTACAAAGATCAAAGATTTTAAGGAGAAGTTGTTTTCTGTTGATGAAATCTTGCTAGATAGTTCACTTCTGCATGCTCTTCTTAATGGTCTTCCATAGTCATATCAAAGCTTTCCTTCTACTCTCTGGTTGATGATGAAAGGTAATGCAAGTGCCTTAACATTTGAGGAGTTAGTCTTTGTGTTGTTGTAGGAAGATCAATCTAGATAGAACAAGTCATATTTGCATGTAAAATTTTTTAAGTAGTTAGAAGGGCAAATGTAAATGGAGCTCACCATTTACCCATCTACTAGTAAGCAAAAAATTGTTGATGCTACACAATCAAAGAAGGAAAACAAAGATGACAAGAAAAGAGGAAAAAAGAAACAATTTTGCAGGCAGGGGGAGATCCTACAACTCTTCACCTTGCAACATTTGTGGTTTGACCAATCATAACACATATGCAAATTATCATGTCATAAGTGTTTAGATATCAATCTCAAGATGTGATGATCGAGGATGAGACATACCACTTTTTCATCTCTCTGACATGTATAGTGATTATGCCGATATATGTCAGGGAGACGTGTATTGTTCTTTATGTATTGTACTAGTTGTATTGTTGTATTAGGTCATTCTTATATATATTCTTTATGTAATAGAAGAAGTAGAAGATTATTCTTTGTTGCCTTAATCTGTGTGTGCTCTTCTCTTTGTGTGTGTGAGTGTGTGAGAGCTCTCTTCCTTATCTCCTTTCTCTTGACAATAAAGAGTTGAGCTAGACTAGTTCCAAAGGAAGCAAAGAAGAAAGAGGATGGAATGGTTGTTGCAGAAGCCCCTACACTTAAAACAAAGTCTTCTAATCTTGTTTACAATGAAGAATCACCATTTATTATTGTTTACAGTTTTGACCCATCTTCTTGTGAGTAGTGTATTGTGTGCAATAGACTTGGATGTTTATTACTTTTATAGTGGTGTAACCAAACATATTGTCACATGTGCTAACAAATTCTCTCATCTTGTAATGGAAGTTGGAAAGATAATTTTGGTTACTATTGATGGTAGGATTAAAAAAATATGTTATGAGTTTCAACATTAGCCAAGATTGGCTTGGTTGTCAAATTAGTTGATGATAGATGTACAATTCATGATCTCTTGAATGGTGATGTTATTATTGCTTCTCACATTTTATGTAATGGGATGTATAAGCTTGTAGATTATGAAAAATCTATGAATGCTTCAGCATATGCAATTCATGATTCTCAAGCTATCTCAAATGCAAAGCTTTGGAATGCATGCTTTGCTCATCTGAATTTTCCTAGGTTACTTCACTGCATAAATCTGAAATGGTGTCCTTTCTACCCAAAATTAAAGTGGCTTCTAAACATGTCTGTGAAGGCTGTATTTTGGGCAACATGCAGTGTTCCTTGTTCCCCAAAGATGGATCACTTAGAGAATTACTATGGTTCTATGCAAACACCTTCATTTGAGAATTACTTATACTTCATGACTTTTACTAGTGAATTTTCCAAGCATGCATGTGTTTATCCATTGAAAGAAAAGTCCATGGTATTTATATGCTCTAAACAGTTCATGGCTATGGAAAAAAAATTGTCAACATGTAAAATGGGCAAGGGAATAGATGTATTTTGATGTAATGCATTTTTGGTTGAGTATGCAATAAAACATCAGTGTACAGTGCCATATACACCTAAACAAAATGGAATTCCTAAAAGGAATGGGAATGGTGAGGTGTACGGTCAAAATTCACATTGTACCATTTAGCTTATGGCTTGAGGTTGTTATGTGTCCATTTGTACTTAACATATATCCCACCAAATCATTGTAGTCTATCACTCCAAATGAGGCTTGGCATGGTCGCAAGCCATTTGTTGATCATTTCCTTGTTTTTTGTTTCTTTCCCATATGCATAAGTGCTTAAACAACATTGCAAAAAATTGGATGATAAACTATTGAAATGTATTTTGTTGGGTATAGTTATGAAAGCAAAGGCTATCATCTTTATCATCCACATTCTAAATGCATTTTGGTTAGTTGTGATGTTGTTTAAATGTTGAAGATGCAATTAGACCCTTACTTTCACATAGCAAGGTGATAGCAATTACCTAAATGGATGTGAATGACACTTTGATACCTCTTTTGACAAGAGGATAGTCAATTTTTACTCCTAATGAAGCAATTTCTCAACCTTTATAGGTTTCAAATGATGATGCAGATCATTACATTTCTAATGCAGATTTACATGATGCACTTGTTGATGAGAGAGTTGACATAGAGGAGGCAAAAAATATGCCTAAATGATTGGTGGAGACATTAAGAGATAGAAATTAGATTCACCTTTGTCATATCATACTTGCTTATGATAGTGCTTCCTTTGCATTAGATTGTTATGCAATGTCTGCCTCTAGTATTTGTGATGAGAATGAGCCTCTTTTGATGAAACATATAATTCAAAATTGGATGGTTGTTGTGTAGTCAGAATATGATGCTATTATGAAGAATGGTACTTGTTGGAATTTGGGGCCCTAGGATCGTTCCAATACTAAAACCTTTTGAGCATACACAACTTAATTGACAAGATGAGAAGTGAGGTAGAGAAGGATAGAGATCTTGAGACAAGATTAGGGAACGTAAGCTAGATGCTTACTCACTAAAAAATAGACGTCCAAATTACAACATGGGAGTGCTACTCAACCATATAAAGTGGTGCACTCACTAATGGAAGAACATGCAAGAAGATGATGATTAGATTATGTCGAAATAATCTAAGTGTGTGAAGTGAACGAAGCAACGAAGCTAACCTTATTCTCACAAAATAGTGTAACGAAATTGTAAATCAACCAACAAGGTTAACTCATAAAAGATGATTACCACCACCTTGTAGAAGACTTCTTGCTCCAATGAGAGTAGCCTCTCCTTCACCAAAACTTCACCTCCTCCAAGAGTGTATGAACATTCTCTCTTCAAGAAGATCTCCAAACTCTAGATCTTTGAGTGAGTGATTTGAACTATGAGTATGTCCTCCTTATATAATTTTGAGACCGATCCAAAAGCTCTACTAAAAAGCTACGATCGTAGTTGGAACTGGACAAAAAAATCTCATGATAACGGCGCTGTCCGTGAGTTTTTAATAAAGCAATTAAAAACAAAATCAAAGCTTTTCGCTACTGCGCCCCATGGGAATCGAACCTGGGTCGCAAGTATGAGAGCTTTTTGATCTGCCATGCTACCCACGTCGATTGCCTTGTATAGGATATATTAGACAGAGTTCTCATCAGATTTGGACCATCGGATATTGACTTCCAACAATCCCTCCTTCAATGTCACAATGGTACAAGCTTCAGTAACCTGCAAATCTTCTCATGACTGTCTCTAGTCAATGCTTTGGTAAATATGTCTGCAACGTTCTCACTAGAAGGAACATAAACTAGCTCAATGTGCTTTTTAGCTATCTGCTCTCGAATATAGTGGTAGTGAACCTCTATATGCTTTGTCCTTGCATGATGCATTGGATTCTTAGCTATAGTTATAGCACTCTAGCTATCTGAAAATATCTGAATGGGTTCATGTACTCTCACATCAAGATAACTGAAAATCTTCTGCAACCAAACTGACTCTTGAGTAGCTGTAAATGCTGCACGATATTCAGCTTCACATGATGAAGTGGCAATAGTGGGTTGTCTTTTCGAAGACCATGAGATAAGACAATCTCCAAGATAAAAACAAAATCCACTAGTACTTCTTCTTGTGTCTCTATCACCCGCCCAATTAGAATCTGAAAATCCTTTTTAGCAACAAATGTGTAGATTTCGAAAATTCCATAGCATAATTTGAAGTTCCCTTCAAATATCAAAAGATCCACTTACTTCTTTCCAATGTAACACTGTTGGATTCTACACGAACCTTGATACTTGAGAAACTGCAAACTGTATATCAGGATGTGTATTACAAAGATATATCAAGCAACCAACCGCTTGACTATATAGAGTAGCATCAAATGGCTCTGCATCTGCTACCATTTGTAAAGATATGTTCTGATCCATAGGTGTTTGCATAGGTTTAGAATCACCCATCTGAAACCTTTCCAAAAGTTTCTCAATGTACGTCTGCTGTGTCATGTAGATACACTCCAACAGAAACTGAATCCCAAGATAATAATGTAAAATGCCTAAATCATTCACAAACATCAAATGTTTGCTTCAATTCTTCTTTGAACATATGCAAATCTTCACCTCTAGGACCTGTGACTATAATATCATCCACATAAATGATTGCTATAATCGTCATACCTGTTTCAGCTTTAACATAAAGAGTTGGAGCTGCATCTGAGTTATGGAAACCAATGGATAAAAGATATGTATGTATCTTTTCATACCATGATCTAAGTGCCTATTTTAAACCATACAAAGCTTTTATAAGCTTACACACTAAGTGTTCTTTACATGTTGTTGGAGTTAGACGTCTGCGGAAGCACGCGAATAGCCCAAGGAAGAAGAAGAAGCTTGGAGCACAACACAATACTGAATGTATTACTAGAGAATATACAAAGATAAGTAGCCCATTAGGGTAATAGGCGTATATACAAGTCGGGGGAAAAAACCTCCTAAAGAGGGAAAAAAGGGCCCCGGCGGTCCTAGTGTGTTCACACACATCACTACCTAAATATATCAACAAATCCCCCCTGGGAGTGATGCGGTGAAGAAGGAGCTGGCACTCATGTATAAGGAAGTGCCAGGCTATGTGGAAATCACTCCACAAAAGGAAGTAAGCCCAAAGCTTTGCGGAAAGCTTCAAACTTCTCCCTAGGCAGAGCCTTCATGAAAAGGTCTGCAATGTTCTCCTGCGTGGGCACATATGCCAAGCTGATCTCCCCAGCAGAGAACCTCTCCCTGACATAGTGATAATGCACCTCAATGTGCTTAGTGCGAGCAAATGCCCCAAATCAGACATCTCAAATGAGGCATGCAAATCAGCCTTGAAATTAGCAATATGCTTCTCAATAGGACCAGTGAGCAGCATGTCGTCAACATAGACAACAATGATCAGAAGCACATCATTAGCACGCTTAACATATAAGGTGCTTTCAGTTGGACTATTCTCAAAACCATGTGCAACCAGATAGGCATGTATCTTCTCATACTAAGCACGTGGTGCTTGCTTTAAACCATGTAATGCCTTCTTTAACCTGCACACCTGGTTTTCATGCCCTTTCTGCACAAAGCCACGGGGCTGAAAAACATACACTTCTTCATGCAAGTCACCATTCAGAAATGTTGTTTTAATGTCCAACTGATGTACATTCCAACCATGATGGGCTGCAAGTGCACAAATGCTCCAAACAATAGTCATACGGCATGTAGGTGCAAAGGTCTCATCAAAATCAATGCCTCTTTCATGCGCATAACCCTTTGCAACAAGCCTAGCCTTATACCTGTCAACCGTACCATTAGGTTTACGCTTCAACTTGTATACCCACTTAGTGCCAATGGCCTTCTTGCCAGGAGGCATGTCACATAAAGACCATGTACCATTCTTCATTATACCATCATATTCAGATTGCATAGTAGCCATCCAATTTTCTGAATTATGTGCTTCATCAAAAGAAATAGGCTCATTCTCATCACAGAGACTAGACGCATACCATTCTTCATTATACCATCATATTCAGATTGCATAGCAGCCATCCAATTTTCTGAATTATGTGCTTCATCAAAAGAAATAGGCTCATTCTCATCACAGAGACTAGACGCAGCCATAGCATAGCAATCTGATGCAAAGGAGGCACTATGAGAGCCTGAACGAGTACGATATGACAAAGGTACATCTAATTTGTTGTCACGCAAAGTATGCACCAACCATTTTGGCATAGTTTTTGCCTCCTCAATATCAGCTCTCTCATCAACAAGTGCATCATGTAAATCTGCATCAGAAATGGAATGATCTGCATCATCATATGAAACCTGCAAAGGCTGAGAAGTTTCCTCATTAGGACCAGCACTAGACTGTCCACCTGTAAAAAGAGGCATCAAAGTATCATACATGTCTTTGGAGCTAACAGATGTCTCCTTAGTACATGAAAACAATGGCTGAATAGCATCTTTCACAAAAACAACATCACGGCTAACCAGAATGCGTTTAGTCTGTGGATGATACAGACGATAGCCTTTACTTTCAGAACTGTACCCAACAAAAATACATTTTACTGCCTTATCATCCAATTTTCTACGATGTTGTTCAGACACTAGTGCATATGCCAAACAACCAAAAACATGCAAATGAGCAACAGATGGCTTGCGGTCATGCCAAGCCTCATATGGAGTGATAGACTGCAGCGCTTTAGTGGGACACCTGTTCAGTACATATTGAAGTGTTTCAATGGCGATGCACCATAGTGCGCTCTCCTTCTCGAGAGCTCCACGACGATATGCTCGGAGTAGAAAGCTGAGCTCCTGAGGTCACACACAGTACTCCGCACAGAGGCTGTAGAATACGCAGAAAACACAGTACACAGGAAGCACGAAGACAAACTTCTTAGGTCTTACAAATGCGGTCGAACTTACAGTCTGTGACTGACTAGGCCACTATATGTTTTATTAAAGAACATATACAAAGAAGTGTCCAGTGGCCATTTGGCCTTTCACATGGACACTAACGGTAACAATCTCCCACTAAAGGCCAATATGGCCAGAGTAACTATGGGAGAAAAATTAATGAATGATAAAGAATACCTGAGTGTAAGTATACAAACTATACCTCCCACCTGATGGGCATGTTACACAGTATACAAGTGACTGCGTAAGATCAAGAATCAAGTAACCCCCATCAAGTGACAACAGTGTCGAAAGCTATCCTGTGGTAGAACTTTAGTCAAAGCATCTGCAGCATTATCTCGAGTGTGAACCTTCTCAAGAATAATGCTCTCAGTGGCTAAGCAATCTCTAATGAAGTGATACCTCACCTCAATGTGCTTTGTCTTTGCATGATAGACCGGATTCTTAGCCAAAGCAATGGCACTCTGACTATCACTGAGCAAGTGAGGTACATGCTGAGGTAAACCCATATCACAAGCAAGACGAGAAAGCCACAATGCTTCCTTACATGCCTCACTTGCTGCAACATACTCTGCTTCTGTGGTGGAAACAGTTGTACATTCTTGAAGACGAGATCTCCAAGAGATAGCACCTCCAACAAAATGAAAAATATACCCTGATGTAGACTTACGATTGTCTACACAACCAGCATAGTCAGAATCTGTGTAACCAATAATGGATGCTTTCCCTCTACCTAAGCATAGACACTTGTCCTTAGTGCCACTCAGATATCTCAAAATCATTTTGACCGCTTCCCAATGTTTCTTGCCAGGATTAGACATATATCTGCTCACAACTCCCACTGCAAATGCAATGTCTGGTCTCGTAGCTACCATAGCATACATGAGACTACCAACAGTAGACTGATAGGGAATTTTGGTCATGAATTCCTTTTCCTCATCTAATTTGGGGCAGTCATCCTTGCTCAATTTCACATATGTGGGTAAAGGTGTACTCAATGCCTTTCCACCCTGCATATTGAATTGGTGAAGTACTTTGGATATGTGCTCACTTTGAGACAAGTATATGCATCTTTTACTCCTATCACGAGTAATGCGCATGCCAAGAATATGTTTGGCATCCCCCAAATCCTTCATATCAAATGTATGACTCAACTTCTTTTTGAGAAGTGACAAATCATAAGAAGACTTCCCAGCAATCAACATATCATCAACGTAAAGTATCAAGCATATCAAGCTGCCATCAGAACATCTCTTTGTGTAGAGACAATGATCCTCATTGCTCCGAGAATAGCCTTGGGACTTCATAAAAGCATCAATCTTTTGGTACCATTGTCTAGGAGACTGTTTAAGTCCATACAAGCTCTTCTTTAGCTTACAAACTAGACTTTCCTTGCCAGGAACTACATAACCCTCTGGTTGTTCCATATAGATCTCATCTGTAAGATCTCCATGCAAGAAAGCTGTTTTCACATCCATTTGGACTAGCTCTAAGTCCTCCATTGCAATGAATCCAAGCAACATGCGCAAAGTAGTCATCTTGACCACTGGAGAGAAGATTTCCTCAAAATCAACACCATGTTGTTGCTTAAAACCCTTAGCAACAAGTCGTGCTTTATATTTTGGAGAAGCATTATCTGATGTGAATTTCAGCTTATATACCCATTTACATGGTAAAGCTTTTCTGCCCTTTGGCAAAGGTACTAAGTCCCAAGTACTATTCTTGTGAATAGAATCCAACCATGGCACGCTCCCACTTGACATGATCCTCTGTCTGCATAGCCTCTTTGTAGCAAGAAGGCTCACCGGCATCTGTTAGCATAACAAAATCTAAACCTGGAACATATCTATCAGGTGGATATGAGACACGTGCAGAACGTCTCAATGGTTGCTGAACAGGAACATGTGCAGACTGATCTGAATGGACATTCTCTTGAACATCCCTATGTGTAGCATTTTTATGCATGCTAACTGGAGGACTACTATCCTCAAACACCACTCTTCTCACTTCAACCTCCTTAATGGGCTGTTTATGCATCTTCGACTCATTAAAAATGACATCACTACTTCTGATCACTGACCGTGTTTCAGGATCCCATAAGCGATATCCAAATTGTCCTTCTCGACCATATCCAAGAAAAATGCATTTCTTTGACTTATGGTCCAACTTTTGTCTAAGATTCTTGGGTATATGAACATATGCTTCACACCCAAAAACTCGAAGATGATCATAATATGGTGGTTTCCCTGTCCATAACTCTTGTGCCACTTTCAGACCTTTGGCAGTACTAGGTGAAAGATTAATCACATGAACTGCAGTCAATACTGCTTCTGCCCAAAAACCTTGTGAGAGGTTTGCATGATGCAACATAGAGACTACTCTATCTTGAATAGTTCTATTCATCCTCTCAGCTACACCATTCTGTACTGGGGTATAAGGAGCTGTAAACTCTCTACGAATCCCTCTAGACTGACAGAAAAGGCTGAATTCACGTGAGGTATACTCACCCCCATTATCTGAACGTAAAGCCTTAAGCTTAGTTCCTTTTTCAGTCTCAACTGAAGCAAGCCATTTTCTGAAAGTAGGGAATACATCATCCTTTGATTGATAGGATATACCCAGACTTTTCTAGTAGCATCATCTATGAAAGTGACAAAGTAAACAGAACCACCTAAGGACCTAGTGGGCATAGGACCACACACATCTGTATGAACGAGATCTAAAGGCTGAATTGAAGAGTCAATGTACATTCTATGCACATTTCTGGCTTGCTTTCCATATTGACAATGCTCACAAAATGAAAAATCAGAGAAAGATAACACAGGTAAGTAGCCAGAACGAGAAAGATTTTCCATTCCACTACGAGATATATGGCCCAAATGACCATGCCAAATACAAGCCATAGGCTGTTCAATAACAGCTAACAAGTGTTCTTTTTGTGATACAAATAAAGGATAAAGTGAGCCAACTTTGCTTCCTTTTGCAATAACCATATTGCCCTTTGATATACAAAAGGACTGAGCATAGAAGACCACCTTGTAACCAAGGTCATCAAGTTGACCAAATGACATTAAACTGCGTGATAACTGAGGTACATGGTGTACATTATGCATAGTAAATTTTGAACCATCAATGAACTGCACAACCACATCTCCAATCCCCACAACATCACACTAGTAAGAGTCACCAAGTCTCACGGTACCAAGAGACTTTGCTGCATAATTAGAGAACCATTCTCTATGTGGTGTCACATGGAAAGAAGCACCAGAATCTAGCAGCCAGGTGTGGGAAAGAGAATCAGCCATAAGTGCCTCAGATGGCACAGTACTATCAAGTGTCAACACATCAGCATCATCAGAAATAGCATTAATTTCTTCAATCTTCACAGTCGAAGTAGATGGTGCACGTAACTGTTTAACATGCCCATCAACATTCTGTCCTTTACCTTTAGCATTCTTTAATGCATAACAGTCTTTCTTCATGTGTCCTTTCTTATGACAAAAATGGCATTCGATATCCCTCTTCCTTGATTTACTTCTACTCTTATTCCGTTGACCATTCTTTTCCTTGTTCTTGCTCTTGCCACGTTGTTGATTCTTTCCTTGGTAAGAATCACGAACATTATATGCATCTCCACTCTGAGTGCCAACCATAGATTTTCTACGAATCTCCTCACTCAAGAGTGCTCCACATATGTCATCATAGACAAGTTTACCGCTAGGTGCACTGTTGCTAATAGCTGTGCAAACGTATCCCATGATGATGGCAGGGTGCATAATAGCAATATTGCTTTCATTTCATTATCCATATCCATTTTTTGAGCCTGTAACTGGGAGAATATAGCATCAAACTCATTTAAATGAGCAGCAACACTATCTGTGTCCTTCATACGAAGGTCATATAATTTTCTCATCAGATACACTTTATTTGATGCCGTCTCTTTTTCATATGTATTGCATAACTTCTTCCAAAGCTCCTCTGCACTTTCACAGTCTAATACTGCTCAAAAAGTTGAATAGAACTGCCCCAACGAATTCTACTAGACCTGTAGCAGACTTCAAGACGCTTATACTGGCAAATAGAAACTGGTATATACCTTTGGCACAAAAAGATGAAATAGCCTGCACAAGCGCTGCGATAGTGCCTTCGGAGGCCAAAACGAGCTCAGATCGCGATTTCGACACCACACAATGAAGCTGTTTTGATCTCTGAAACACCCTGAGTATGCTCATCAAATTTTGTGAGAATCTGAGACTACAAATGGAGGAGTGTTGATGGCGCCCTAGATGAAGCGACGACCTGCTCTGATACCAATTGTTGGAGTTAGATGTCTGCGGAAGCACGCGAACAGCACAAGGAAGAAGAAGAAGCTTGGAGCACAACACACAATACTCAATGTATTACTAGAGAATGTACAAAGATAAGTAGCCCATTAGGGTAATAGGTGTATATACAAGCCGGGGGAAAAAAACCTCCTAAAGAGGAAAAAAGTGCCCTGACAGTCCTAGTGTGTTCACACACATCACTACCTGAATATATCAACACCTGTCTCTTCAAAACCTTCTGGCTGCTGAATATACACATCCTCGTGTAAATCACCATTTAGAAAAGCAGTCTTAATGTCAAGTTGATATATATGCGAGCCAAAATGTGTTGCTAGAGCAAGTATTGACCTAATAACAGTCATCCTAGACGTAGGAGCAAATGTCTCATCATAATCAATACCTTTTTGTTGTGCATATCCTTTGACAACCAACCTAGCCTTGTATCTATCAATAGTATCATCCGCTTTCCTTTTAATTTTGAAGATCCATTTTACACCTATAGCCTTCTTTCCCTCTGGTAACTCACATAGTTGCCAAGTTTGATTCTTATGAATAGAATCAATCTCTTCTTGCATAGCTTTTCTCCAAATAGGAATGTTAAGTGCATCTTTAACACACGCAGGCTCATCTTCAAAAGTCGTAAGTGCCAAAATATCATGAATCTCAAAGTGTTCAGCAAAACTTACATGATCTTTTTGTTGTCTAGTTTGACTTCTTGTTCTTACATGATCTTGTTGTTGTTGTCTAGTCTGACTCCTTGTTCTTCCAGTAAAATTCTTTATACCACTATCTTTCCAAGTTTGATATAACCACGTAGGTGTATCCTTAAATAGTGGTGAAACTCTTTCTGAACTTTCAACTTCCATAGGTTCTGGAACTTGTCCTACCGAGGTACTAGGACTTTCCAGAATTCTAACTTCTTCCATTTTTGGAATCAAAGTCACTTGTGGAGCCGAATCTGTAGATTGAAATTCCTCTTTCTTCAACTTTTTCTTGAATCCTAGGAATTTTAACTCCCTCCTGATATGGCTGAACATGTACATCCAGAATCTTTCTAAAAATTCCATAGTCATTTTCACTAATGAACTCCGGAATTTCTGCTTCTTTATCATAGACCTTATCTTCAACAATATAAGCATTATGTGAAAGAATAACTTCACCTATCTCTGAAACATAAAACCTGTATCCTTTACTCTCAACAGGATATCCAATAAAAACAGATTTCTTTGCCTTTACATCTAGTTTGCTTCGGTCCTTTTTCTCAACATGTACATAAGAAAGTGATCAAAACACTCTGAAGTAACTCACATTAGGTTTTCTACCATAATAAGCTTCATACGGTGTGATTAGCTTTAAAGCTTTTGTAGATGAGCTGTTTAAAATGTGGTTAGTTGTATGTACTGCATCAAACCAGAATTTCGGTGAAAGCTTCTTGGAAGCCATCATGCTCCGCATCATTTCAAGTACTCTATTCTTTCTTTCTGCAACACCATTCTGCTAAGGCATATAGCAATAGTAAGGTGTCGAGTAATACCTTTCTCATCAAGAAATGTCTGGAACTCATTTGACAAGTATTCTCCACCTCTATCACTTCTGAGAATCTGGATAGTTTCCTGACTTTCATTTTCAACCATAGCTACAAACTTCTTGAACATAGGAAAGACTTCTGACTTCAACTTAAGACCATAGATCCATGAGTATCTCGTAAAATCATCAACAAATAGAACAAAATACATGAAACCCTAAATAGAGTCTGCTCTCATAGGTCCATTCACATATGAATGAATAATCTGCAATTTCTTGGTGGCTGTAATATGACCATGTTTCTTGAAAGGTAGTTTATGCATCTTACCTTCAAGACAACCTTCACATATATCCAAATCATTAGGTAGCTTGAATGAGGGTAAACTCTCAACCATACCTCTGTCTTTGATACTCTTGAGAGCTCCAAAATTGATATGTCCAAATCTTTCATGCCATAGCTTCATATCTTCCACAGGTGACGAAGATTTGACTGCATGCCTGACTGATTTTTGACAAAACAAAGATCCCTCCTCTATGCTCACCTTGTAAAAGACACTTGTCTTCTTTATGTGATAAGATCTTATAAAGATCTCTCTCAAATACAACTTTAAAACCATCACTTAAAAATGCAGATATAGATAGCAGATTCTTCTTCATTTTAGGTACATAAAAGACATCTGAAATCTATAAATTACCACCTTCTCTTGACTTTAGGGTTACTGTACCTATTCCCACAACATCCAAATCATTGCCATCTGCAATAGTAACTCTTCTACCTGAAGAATAGGAAAGAGAAGAAAACACATCTCTACAACCTGTCATATGCTTAGTAGTACCTGAGTCAAATATCCAAGGACTTGCTGAAAGAACTTGTAAAGCTGCCTGATCAAAAGCTACTTCCTCAATGGTGATGCAGACATAAGAATCACCTTGAGATTTCCCTTTTTTATCATCTTCTGCAACATTACCTGATGCCTTTTTCTTTTCTGCTGCAATCCTTTTATAACATACTGACTTAGTTATGTCCATTTTTCTTGCAAAAAGAACATATTATTTCCTTCTTCTTAGAAGATTCTCTTTAGATGTCGTAGATACAGAATCTAAAGTAGAAGGTGAGAGGGACCTACTTTCCTTCTTGGATTGTTTTTTGTTCTTCTTATCCTTCTTCTTCTTTTGACCCTTTGATGAAGATGAAAGTGCTTCTTCATTCTCTTCCATTCCCTTCAACTGATCTTCATCTTGAAGCAACAAGAACTCTAACTCTTCAAATGTTACCTCTCTATCTCTTGTGGTAAGGGTAAGAGTGGTTATGAAAGATCGATATGAAATAGGAAGTGAATTAATCAGCATATTTACCATTTCTTCATCTGATATCTCAACTCCTACATTTAGAAGTTGATCTCTCAAGTCAACGAGTTTCGTAATGTGGGTTTGAATTGACTCACCAACCTTCATCCTTGTATTTGCTAGCTGTCTCCTCAAGTGAGCATTCCTAGCATGATTTCTGCTCTGAAAAAGATTCTCAAGCTTTAACCAAGCTTGACTAGAACTTCTGCAAGATGTGATCTGTGGTAGAATATGCTTTTTGACACTCATTGCTATGAATGACAGTGCTAAAGCATCTCTAGCATCCCATCTTGCCTGATCTTCTGTAGGAGGAACTCTAGGTAAAGACCTAGCAGTGACCTTGGATGTCGAAGTGGTTACCTCTTCTTCAGTTGGTTCTATAATAGTAATTCCAATACCTCTTGAAGTTGCTGTAGCTCCTTCTTCGCCTTCTTGTCTTGGTCTTGTTAAGGATCCATTGATGATACTCCATAAATCCTTTGTCACTAACAAATTCATCATCATAAAACTCCACATGGGATAATTAGAAGATCCATCTAACTTGTCTTCAATCTCAATTCTAATCTCACTCATCTTAACTAAGTGTGTACGTCAACTATGTAGCTCTGATACCAAGTGTTGGAATCTGGGGCCCCAAATTCCAACAGTACTTGCTCTATATGTGATTTTTCTCCAAGCAAAAAGGCCATTAGCACTAAATGGGTATACAATCCATGGAAACAAGTTTAGGGTTGAGTTTTCATGGTGTTGAAGATGCATTTGATGTTGTTCTATATCAGCAAACTATTGGATGCTTGATTTATTTATGCATAACTCAACTTGATAGTAAGTTTCTTGTCTCTCAAATGAGCAATTTTATGCATGGCCTAGGTGTCAAGCATTGGCATGCAGTTAAGCACATCTTTCACTACTTGAGTGGTGTGCAACTACTCGGATTGTTTTATCCCAAGGGGAGATTACTACCACTAGATCTACATGCTTTCTCTGACTTAGATTGGGATGGTTGCTATGACACTCATGTTTCCACAAGTTGTTTCTGCTTCATGCATATATTGGTTGAGCAAGAAGTAGGCTATTGTAGCAAACTCTAGTTGGGAGGCTGGGTATAGAGCAACTTTCACAACGATTGTTGAGTGTGTGTGGCGCATATACCTTTTGGCAAATTTGGGCTTGGTGAGTCTTTTGCCACCACCATTTTCACTAATAGTCAGAAGCTCATTGCCAATTGCAAGGAGCCCTATATTCCATGCTCACATAAAACACATTGGGGTGCACTATCATTATATGAGAGAGAGGTTATGTGCTGGAGAGATCAGTTTGGCTTATGTGCCCACATAGGATAATGTTGCAGACCTTCTCACAAAGGCTCTACCTAGGAAGAAGTTTGAAGCTTTTCGTAAAGCTTTGGGCTTACTTACCTTTGTGGATTGATTTCTTTCCACAAAGGTTGGAACTTCCTTATATATGATTGTGAGCTCCTTATTCACCATATCACTCCTAGGGGGGATTTGTTGATATATTTTGGTAGTGATGCGTGTGAACACACTTAGGATATCCAGGGCACTTTTTTCCCTCTTTCAGAGCCCCCTGGCTTTTATATACACTTATAACCACAATGGGTCAATTACCTATTGTATAACTACATGGGTATAAGGGGATGAACTCTTGGGTTTTTAGGTGTGAATCCCTTGGGATTTATCATTTATTTAACCCTATTTGAAGGGTCTTGCACTTAGCAATCTAGTATAATTAGATTTGGAAAAGCCTCACTACATCTCTAGATAGAGAGGAGTAAAATCGTGAGAAAATGAGCTAAGCAAGATAGGTGGTTGCTTGTTGGAGTTTATGACTTCACTAGGCTAAGTGAGAAACTCATGGAACGCATACAACTCAAGAAGCAAAGGTGGGATGTTGCTTATATAGAGTTTTACTTTTCTTACAATCTAGTTAACCACCCACAAATTAGTGTAGGTGCACTTTTTGGTAGATTATTGATGAGATATGAATTTGATTGAGTTTCGTGGAGCTTCTAACTTGATTCCACAAGTTTGGGTCCTCCTTTTTTTATTGGTCCACTTGCAAAACTCGTGGATGAGTCCTTTTGCATGGTTGAGATTTGATTTTCAATATATACATATACATATACATATACATATACATATACATATACATATACATATACATATACATATACATATACATATACATATACATATACATGTACCTACCCTCACAAAGTCTTAGGGATTTGCAACAAAAGAGACAATCTCAATCATCAAGCAAATGGATATAGTGGTGGGCTGATACACACATTAAACTATCAATCGGAGAGCCTAACTTGATCAAGTGCATGGAAATGAGTACATGAATGATGATTAATGTGGGAAAGGGACAAGTAATGCATGAAAAAAGGGAACATCTACCTTACATGACACCTCTTACACAATAGTGTATCATGATCTTGGTGGAGTAGCATACATAAATCAATCAATATCTCTCCGTTTCGATACTCAAATATAGTCAATAGCAAGTTTTTTTTGAAGCTCTCAATGAGACGAATGCAATGCTATATTTTCAACTCAATCAGACCTCTATGCTTCAAGTTATGGCCAAAAAACAGAGTGGCAAGAAGCACCAACTCTCACTTCTAGAATTTGTATGCTTCATACACACACATTAATAGTTAAAAGAGATGGGGAAGGGGTAGACAATGCCTCCAGGGAAGTATCCCATGCCTTAAGCAAATACATAAGCTTATGAAGAAGAAGATACACATGTAAAAAGAAGCAAATTCAAATTTTCAGAAAGTTACTTCTTCTATATGGCAAAAGTCTTTAAAAAAGAGTCACAAGTGACTTAAATACATGTGCCCTAGTTTTGGTCCTTTCACATAAGAGACTAGCACTTTCTCTATAAATCACTATGTTCCTACTATAGTACAAAGGTAATGTTACAATCATCAAGTTTCACGCATCTAGAAGACTCCTCTAGAGCATTTACAAAGCTTTTCAATGTCTTACAATGGGTTTTAGGAAAAGAAAAATGAGCCTTTTTTGGAAAATTTTGGGGGCCTGATTTTCTTCTCTTCTTTCTTCTACTTCTTGCTATCTCTTGTCTTCAATGTTCTTCAGTCCTCTGCAACACTCTCCCCCTCTTAATTTTTGTCATCGCTTGACTGTCATGGACACAGAGGAAACCATCTTGAACCTTAGATTCCATGTCACTTTCTATATCTCATTATCGGTTCAGAATTTGGAGAAACCAATGCTTCCATTGGGTCCAGAACATGCTGAAACCTCAAGATCGACTATGTATTTGTTGAATTTTGATACTCGATCGTCTTGTTTCCAATTGATGACATCATCAATGATATCATCAATCATAACCGCCCTTAAATCATCCTTGGAAAACCTATATAAGGAGGGGTTGGCCTCATTCATTCTCACCTTGCCAATACCAGACTTGGGAGCTCAAGGAGTCGTCACCGCCAATTAAGTACTCTCCAAGTTCCAGTTCTAGTTCTTGTCTTGTTCCTTGTTCTAGTCCTATTTAGTCTAGTTCTTGGACATCCTATCTTTTCCTCTTGTAATATCTTAGTATGAGATCTTGTCAAGTTATTTCTAGTATCTAGTTGATCTCCTTGAAGGGAATTCTTGTAATCTAGATATTTTGTCTCATACTTACAATCCTAGGTTGTGGGATCTCGTATATCATTTATAGTCCAATTATTCATATATATCAGTCTTGGGTTTTGGGATGTCTTGTATCAATCACATATTAATTTATCATTTTCCGTACATGGGCGTTCTTGTAATCAGAAGTGTATTTCCAAAATCTTGTCTACTATAGTCAGAGAGCACAATCTAGTGCTCCCGTGAGATTTTGGCAAGACTATCACTTCAAGTCAGTGTCAAGAATGATGGACTCCATATCCATACTTAAAAATATCGAATTCAGTTTGAATGATGTATATAAGAAACCCCTAGATTTGGAAAGGAGGCTACAACAAGGTGATTGCTCAGTTGCAGAATTTGATCAGACTTCAAAATTTTATTTCAAGGATCCACATATCAAGAAGACTACCTAGTTAAACAATTTCAAAGTGGTCTCAAACATGAAATAAAGGATCAATTACTCTCTATGCCTCATGTAAATACTTTAGATAAGTCTAGCAAGCAAGCAGTTCAATGTGAGAATCAAGTATTCAATGACAACCAAGTTCAAGATGAAGATGTGTTCAAGAATGAAGATGATCTTGCCCAAGTTTCTCAACCATTGATCCTTGAGGAGAGATGGAGTGCAACCATTGATGTGAAGAACATATGCGATGATGTCAAGGACCTTATGTTAACCATGCCCAAGGTAAATAATTTGAATGAATTCATGAATCAGGCATTCAAGTGTGATAATAGGTTGTTGGAGATAAATCAAGAGAAGAAGATTTCTACTCAAGATTAAGAATACAAATTTATTTCAGTCCCGCAACAACATGTATTGGAAGAATCTCAACTAGAACCGATATAGTTGGATAACATAAGGATCAAGCGACTTACACCAAAGGAAATAAAACATTGAAAAGACTATGGATTACGTTTTAATTGTGGAGATCATGATCATATGGTATTCAAATGTCCTAAGAAGAAGAAGCAAGTTGGAATTAGGACTTCTACAATCACCATCCCACATCAAAAGCATCATCATCAGAAGCAAAAGAGGAGTACTTCCCATCATGAGAATTATGCCCTTGATTTTGTACCTAGATATACTACAAACCCTTTCCAATTTCATCATGGACATCCATCATCATCATGTTCTAGTAACACATATCAAGAACTCTACAAAGACCAAGAGTCACATAACCGCTCCTCGTGGACCTCATCACTTGAGGAAAAGATGATGTCATGGACACAAAGGAAACCATCTTGAACCTTAGATTCAATATCACTTTCTATATCTCATGATTGCTTTCAGAATTTGGAGAAACCAATGCTTCCGTTGGGTTCGAAATGTGCCAAAACCTCAAGATCGACTATCTATTTGCTGAATTCTGACAGTCGGAGGTCTTGTTTCCAATTGATGACATCATCAACTCATAATTGCCCTTAAACCACCCTTGGAAAAACTATATAAGGAGGGGTTGGCCTCATTCATTTTCGATCTTGCCAATACCAGTCTTGGGAGCTCAAGGAGTCATCACCACCAAGTAAGTACTCTCCAAGTTCTAGTTCCAGTTCTTGTCTTGTTCCTTGTTCTAGTCCTATTTATTCTAGTTCTTGGACATCCTATCTTGTCCTTTTGTAATCTCTTAGTATGAGATCTTGTCGAGTTATTTCCAGTATCTAGTTCATCTCCTTGAAGGGAATTCTTGTAATCTAGATATCTTGTTTCATACTTACGATCCCGGGTTGTGGGATCTCGTATATCATTTCTAGTTGAGTTATTCATACCTATTAGTCCCGGGTTGTGGGATGTATTGTATCAATCACATATTATTGTATCATTTTCCCTATGTGGGTGTTCTTGTAATCATAAGTGTATTTTTGAGATCTTTTCTACCATAATTAGAGAGCACAATCTAGTGCCCCCGTGACATTGACAAGCTTCTACAGGTTTTCCTGACATGAAACAAGTGGTTGGGGATGGTCCAATTGACTTCTAAGAAAGAACCTTCAAGAGAGTTGTTTGTTCTTCTCAAAGCTTGCATGTTATTGATTTTCTCCACTCCCAAGGGGTTATTGTATTATTGTTGACCTCGCACACAACCAATGAATGAAATGGCATAGACAACTCCATCCTTGGTGCTTCAAAGGTCCAATTTTTACTTCTTTTTGCATCCTCGGGGACCTGTTGCATTTCTTTAGCGTATGTCTTTTTTTGGCCTAATGTTTTCCCTTGGGGGTTCTAGGTAGAGTGTAGAGCTTAATGAATTACTTTCTTCCTTGATTTTCTTCTTCTTTTTGTTTACTTGTTTCTCCCTCTACACATCCCTCCTAAACTCTGTCGTCCTTGACAGGCTTTTGATGGCAACGTGTGTAAGTCTAATAGACTTGCTATTCTGTGGCATTGATGTGAGTTGCTTCTCTTACCATAAATTGCTTCCACTGTTTTGAGTTCACACTATCATTCGATGCTTGGTGATGGTCAGCAAAAAAATGGAGTTCATATGCGACTAATCAGGCATTTAAGTTATTGGACATTTTTAAAAAGATTTCAAAGTCTAGTTAAAAAAACTTATAAAAAATGCTTCTTCAAATTTTTGTAAGGACTCAACAAAAACGTGAGATGTGAGTAATATGCCATAATTTTTAATAAGCTAGGTTAACATAGAGATAAAACATGAGAGAATATGTGCCCGAATTGATGTCGATGAAGTTCAAAAAAGTGTATTCAGTGTGCTTGAAAACTTTTATCACTATGAGTACCTTACTTGTAAGTTTTATAGTTAAATCAGGGACCCGAGCATGTCTCGGTAGTTCTGATGGGAGTTGCAAGCCCAAGTATCTAGCATGACGGAGCCTCCTAGACTAGAATCCCCACCCGACTTGCTGGAACCAGACAAGACCATACAAATCCAAACGGATGACACGTTTGAAGAAGAGTACGCCATTACCTATGGTTGGAGGCAGATCCTCAGAAGTAGGTCAAGCTACATATGAGTTACCTCCCTCGGCATGGTTGAAGACAGTTGAAGAACTCGACAAAACGCATTCAACGAGAGTTGATGCTTAGTTACATGTGATGGCAAATATTGAAGAAGTTATTTTAAAGTCTTCGTATTTTGCCGCTATAGCACCATGTGAACACATAACTACTAGTGACCTGCAGTATAATTCTTACTTCGTATTGCTCGTCGAATATAATTTATAGATTGAGAGCATCACTAAGAAGTGCCCAACACATGCCATTCAGTTTGAGCCAGAGATGTCCCCCCAGAAGCTGAAAATGGTCATATCTATCAACCTACATGGAGGACAAAATTACTACAACAATATCTAGACATGATGCATATGTGGATGCATACAACCACCCATCTAAAATACAACCTGTGCTATGGACCAATCCCTAGAAGATGTTCCTCAAAGGCCTTTGCAATTAAAGTTCAGAATAATTGACAATGTCAAGACTGTCTCAACTACCCTTACTTAGCACATCCCCAGAATAACACACCTACAATGGGCTACATGATGGCCACCATTTGCCATTGGTTACCTCGCTTGCATCGTATGCCTGACATTGCCGTTCAAATGACAGAGAAAATTTTTGATATGATGCAAATGATCTTCAAGATATTCAGGCATGTCAAAGCTCCAATGGTGAACACCTCGGATTTGAACATGGAAACTTGGATTTAGTGTACGATATGAGCACGGTGCCATCAATCAAGGTATGTTATGCGTGGCACTGCCGATTGAAATATATGCCTGCCTGCTACAAGCAGACGTTTGAAAATATGTTCACTACTAGATTCTCGGAGTACCACTCAAAAGTATTTACTACCAGACCCACTCATCTGCTCCATTTATTCACATGTGAACCCGTGATGTACTCCAAGAATTATTAGTTGCCACCTCCTGACGAACCCCAACCCATCGATTGGGAGAAGTTAGAAAGAGATCTTATCAGGGGAATTCGAATCATGAAACACACCCTTGCGACAGACCTCCTAAATAACTACATTACCCACGCATGATCTAGTTCTGTTAGGGATGACAAAAACGAGGAGGAGGAGAGTGTCCACAGCACAAGAAGAAGTACAAGATCCTGTCACAAATGCCGAGGAAGCACATAGGGATAGGGAGGAGCTAATAAGTGGTATTCAAGCATCGATGCTTACCTTCTTATTAAAAACAATCATTTCATGACCCAAAAAAACAATGCAATCTATGTACATACAACCGATTACTAGATGTACGACAAGCTGAGGAGTCCTCGAGCTTGAGGAATCTAAGTAGGTAGATCATACCGATTTTCTTAATTTTTGGAAGCCGTTAAGTACCTCAAATTAGATGTAAAACCTATTTTTTAACTATGCTAGTCACTAGATGTGAAACCCATAAAAATTAGGCAAAAACTATAAATAGAGCTAAAGAGCTCATTTTGAGACCTTTTTGAAACTTGTAACTTTTGAAACTAGTAGCTTTTGGGTTAGTAAAGGGATTGTAACCAGTTACTGATGAATACAAGTTCCATTCTTGCCTTCCATTGATCTCCATCGCCACTTTCCTCGTGTGTGTGTGTGTATGTGTGTGTACGCATTTGCGTTTCTCACCATCACCTTTGCGTACTTCACTTGCTCTCGATCTTCATATCAGCCTACCCTCTCCGCGGATTGACAATTCCGAGGTGGAACTCCTCATGTTGGTACTCATCATTGTACTAGAGTGACACATATAAAGATACATATACATATACATATACAAATACATATACATATACATATACATATACATATACATATACATATACATATACATATACATATACCTATACATATACATATACATATACATATACATATACATATACATATACATATACATATACATATACATATACATATACATATACATATACATATACATATACATATACATATACATATACGTATACATATACATGTACATATACATGTACCTATACATATACATATACATATACATGTACATATACATGTACATATACATATATATATACATATACATATACATATACATATACATATACATATACATATACATATACATATACATATACATATACATATACATATACATACATATACATATACATATACATATACATACATATACATATACATATACATATACATATACATATACATATACATATACATATACATATACATATACATATACATATACATATACATATACATCTACATATACATCTACATCTACATCTACATATACATATACATATACATATACATATACATATACATATACATATACATATACATATACATATACATATACATATACATATACATATACATCTACATATACATCTACATCTACATCTACATATACATATACATATACATATACATATACGTATACATATACATATACATATACATATACATATACATATACATATACATATACATATACATATACATATACATATACATATACATATACATATACATATACATATACATATACATATACATATACATATACATATACATATACATATACATATACATATACATATACTATACATATACGTATACATATACATATACATATACATATACATATACATATACATATACATATACATATGCATATGCATATGCATATGCATATACATATATGGATATGCATATGGATATGCATATGCATATGTATATGTATATGCATATGCATATACATATACATATGCATATGCATATCCATATGCATATCCATATACATATCCATATCCATATCCTTATCCATGTCCATATACATATACATATACATATACATATACATATACATATACATATACATATACATATACATATACATATACATATACATATACATATACATATACATATACATATACATATACATATACATATACATATACATATTGATGGGGGAAGTATCTCAACCCCTAAGCAACGATGAAGCGCGAATGACCTCCACAGGTATCCTTCTTTGACCTCTGCACACCAAAAATGCTCTTACTCAGAGCTTATGCAGAGAACTCCAGTGAGCTTTTGTAGACCTGTAGTAGACACCAAGGGCTTTCCAACAAAACAAATTTCACTTGAAATGGATGCTTACACAAAGAGAAACAATGTCTACAACATGAGCTAGTTGAATGCTCACAACTGCTAGTCAAGCAGAGACCTCACTTCACTCCAGCAAACTTTTCTCAGAGATTATACAGAGAATGAATCTCAAACTTATGTCAACTTAAGAGGACTCTAATAGCTACCCAATGACACCAAAATCATAGCAAATGGATACATAGAGAAGGAGAACCAGCCCTTACAACAGAGAGCAAAATATTTCCAACAGAGCCTACACAAAGAGAGAGATATCAATCACACAACTTCACTAAAATGAATGTTGCTCCCAGCTTACTCAGAGAATGCTCCAGAGAATTGGTAAGCATAAAATAGACTCTTATAGCTATCCAATGAGACAAGAATTACATCAAATGGATACCATATGAGGGAGAACCAATGCTAACAACTCAGGGGTAGAGAGTTGCAACACTGCCTGCGCACACACATAGATATGCCTACTAAAAGAAAACAAACAAGCAAGCAAGGGGGTTGCTTAAGCAAGGGGCTTGCTTATCACAACTCCAGCACTTAGTGCTCACTTTACATGAGCTAAAAATCCAAGAAGATGGCCCAAAAGAAGTCGGGATACATGCTCCTTTTATAGTGAGAGGTGTGCCCCTAAAATCTAGGAACTACCTTTCCAAATCAGCCTCCTAACTTGGAGGAATTAGTTGAGATGACTTGGGGAGTGGTTGAGTGACTTTTCTTGATGGAATCTCGTGGCTTTTGGCTTCCTTTGATTGCTCCACATGTCCATAAAAGATTCCCCACGAATTTTTAGCTTGAAGCTTGACTTTTAACACTCCCCCTCAAGCTTCAATTCTTCATCCTCATCCAAGCTCCTTCATGTTGATGCATTGCTTGAATTTTGAAATCTTCATCCCATCCAAAGCCTTTGTAAACATGTCCGCAACTTGGTCCTTAGTACCAATATGATGTACTGAAACTTCCTTGGATATCACCTTTTCCCTTATGAAGTGATAGTGCACTTCAATATGCTTGGTTCTAGCATGATAGACAGGGTTCGATGCTAGATGAATGCTACTCATGTTGTCACAAAAAATTGGATATGTGTCAACCTGCAAATTAAGCTCCATAAATAACTTCTTAATCCACATTAGCTCACATGTGACTTGAGCCAAAGCTCTATACTCAGCCTCGGTGGAAGATAATGCCACCGTGGGTTGCTTCTTTGAAATCCATGAGATGATCTTGCTACCTAGCATGACTAGGTAACCACTTGTACTCCTTCTATCTTCCTTCGAACCGGCCCAATCGGCATCGGAATAAGCTTTGACCTGCATGTCATCATCAAATGAGTAGAACAATCCTTCATTTATAGTGGCTTTGAGATATCGCAACATTCTTCTTGCAGCTTGCAAGTGTGTAGTCCTTGGACTATGCATAAATTGTGATAACACTCCAACTCCATATGCTATGTCAGGCCTGGTTATTGTGGCATAATTGAAAGAGCCTACAATAGATCGATACAAAGTTACATCCTCTAATGGCTCTCCATCAATGGAGCTTAGCTTTACATTAACTTCCATGGGATTTGAAATAGGCTTGCAATGTAGCATCCCAAACCTCTCAAGTAGGTCTAGAATATACTTCCTTTGTATGAGCATAATACCTTCTTCTTTGTATACAACTTCAATGCCAAGAAAATACCTAAGATCTCCAAGATCAGAGATCCTGAACTCCTTTCCAAGCTTTGCCTTGATCTCCTCAATGCCCTTTGTATCATTACCTGTAATGATAAGATCATCTACATACACACACATGTAGACCACAAGTTCTCCTCTTTGTTTGATGAAGAGAGATGGATCCGCCTTGCATTGATTGTAACCACATTTGATCAAATAGTCCACCAATCTTTGGTTCCAAGCCCTTGGAGCTTGCTTTAGGCCATAAAGTGCCTTCTTCAACCTACAAACATGATGTGGAAACTCTTTATGAACAAAACCTACTGGTTGCTCCATGTATACCTCTTCTTCCAAGTCTCCATTGAGAAAGGCATTCTTGATATCCAATTGGAAGAGCTTCCATCCTTTGCTAGCAGCCATTGCAATGAGTGTCCTAATGGTGCTCATCTTTGCCACGGGGCTGAATGTCTCTTCAAAGTCCACTCCATATGTTTGTGCAAAACCCTTGGCCACCAATCTTGCTTTGAACCTAGAAATAGATCCATCTGAATTCCTCTTTACTTTATACACCCACTTATTACCTATTACCTTCATGTTCTCCTTCTTGGGCACTAGAGTCCATGTTTGATTTTCCTCAAGTGCGTCGATCTCTTCTTGCATTGCCTCTTTCCATTCGGTGTACCTGCTTGCATCTTCATAGCAATCGGGCTCATGATCTTCTACTACTTTGTTCATATATGCATAATGTGTTGCCATGTATGAATCATAAGTAAACCTTTGAGTTGGATACTTAACTCTAGAAGACTTCCTTTCTTCACCTTTTGGAGGAATAAACCTCCTTTGCCTTGGGAACTTGATCTCTTTCTTTGACGTGGCTTCTTTCTCCATCATGTGTCCTTCATCATCTTCAACTTCATTACCTTCTTCATCCAACTCCACCAATGTTGCTTTGCCTTTGTTGATTGATTGTGCTTCATAGCTTGATGAAGATCTCCCCCTCCATGGTGAGTTCATGCTTGAACTATCTTCATTGATGGAACACCTTGGGCCGCTTAGCTCTAGGTCGATTTGTTCTTCATCATGTCCATGCTTTTCTTCTTCATAGTCCTGCATACAATCATACTTCTTATACCAAGGGAGTAGCTCATCAAATGCTACATCCCTTGATATCCTCAAGTCCTTTGTATTTGGGTTGAAGCACCTGTAACCTTTATGATCATTTGAATATCCTAGAAACACACACTTTTCTGCCTTTGGTTGTAGCTTGTGCCTCAATTCACTTGGCACATGTACATAACAAGTACATCCAAATATCTTCAAGTGGGAAAGATCAGGTTTCTTACCATAATAGGCTTGATATGGTGTCAAGTCATGGATCCCTGAGGTAGGAGCCCTATTCATTAGATACACGGCGGTATTTGCTGCATCACTCCAAAACATGTTAGGTACATTCATCTCATTAAGCATTGCTCTAGCGATCTCGGCAATGTATCTATTCTTTCTCTCTGCTACTCCATTTTGTTGGGGTGTGTACCTGCATGTTACTTGCCTCTTGATGCCTTGATCCATTAAAAAATCAGAAAACTCATTTGAGAAATATTCTCCCCCTCCATCGGACCTTAGCTTCTTGATATATGTACCTGTTTCCTTCTCTACCATTGCCTTGAATGCTTTGAAACATGTAAACACATCTGATTTGTTTTTGATGAAATAAACCCAAACCATCCTTGTGCAATCATCTATAAAAGTGACAAAGTACTTGTTACCTCCAATGGATTGCTCTTTCGTTGGCCCCCACACATCTGTATGTATCAACTCCAATGGATGTTCGCTTATGTAGCCACTCTTCTTGAATGGAAGTCTCGCTTGCTTCCCTAGTTGACAAGATTCACATAAATGCTTCATACCTTGTCCTTGGAAGTTGGGAAGACCTTCAACCAGCCTCTTGAATTGCATTTCCTTCATTCTTTGTATGTTGATGTGACCTATCCTCTTGTGCCACAAGTCCAACTCCGAAATCCTCTTGTTTCCATATGTGAAGTAGACATGTTGAGTAGAATGAGAATTTACCTCCAAAGTGAAGAGTCTCCCTTGCTTCTTTCCTCTTGCTATGACCTTGTAACCTTGCTTAGGGTTCTCCACAAAGCATCCACCTTTGTTGAACCTTACTTGATAGCCTCTTTCAACCATTTGCCCAACGGACACCAAGTTCTTTGTGATGGTAGGTACATGCAAGACATCCTTGAGACATCTTCCTTCCTCCTTGTCATCCAAAGCTACATCTCCAACAAGGGAGATCTCATGGGCTGTATCATCACCTGTTTCTACATGTCCTTTACCTTTGGGAACATGTAGATTAGTAAACCAAGAAGCATTGCAACTCATATGGTTGCTACATCCACTATCAATATACCAAGTGTTATCTACTTTGCTTGAATTCCCATTCATGTGCATCATCAAGAGATTGTCATTTTCTGAACTTGTAGAAGCATAATTACCTTGGCCTTTGTATGAAGAACCTTGATTATAGTTCCTTTGGTTTCCTCCTTGGTAGCAATCTCTAGCATAGTGGCCAAACTTGCCACATATGTAACATCCTTCGCCATCTTGATTCCTGTTTTGTTGATGTCGTCCTCCTCTTCCTCTTGATCTTCCTCTCCCTCTTTGTGATGAGGTGCCTTGGTCATGTCCTTGATTTCTTGAGTGGCCTTGCCTTCCTCCAAACCTTCCTTTGCCCCTTCCTTGTCCTTGTCTTCCTTTGCCCCTTTGATTACCTGCATAGAAAACTTGTGCATCTTTGCTTTTAGTTGAACTTCCACCTATGTTCATTTCTTCGGTGACCATAAGAGCAACCAATTGCTCAAAATCGGGAAGATTATCCCTTACATAAACTGAAGTGGTAAAGGGTTTCCACTTCTCATCATCTCTCAAACCATTGAGAGTATAAGCCACAAGATCGTCATCGTCTACGTGGCTTCCAATGGATCCCAATGCATCTGATAACTCCTTGACCTTAAGTATGTAGTCATTTATGCTACTCCTTGAGCTCTTCCTAAGGTTGTTGAGCTCATTCTTGAGTTGGATCTTCCTTGCTTTGGTGCTTGTTGAATAAAGCCTTTCAAGTGTCTCCCATACCTTCATGCTTGAATCCAGGTCTTGGATATGGCCGATCATGCTATTGCTAATGTGTTGGGAAAGAATAAAGATAACCCTCTTGTCTCTTTCATTCCATTCCCTAAAGGCCCTTCTCTGGTCATTGGTTGGATTCTCATCCAACCTAGGTCTTGGTTCACTTCCACTAATCAACCCCCAAAGGCCCTTGCCCATAAGATAGTTGGAGACCCTAAATCTCCATGGTTGATAGTTACCTTTGTCTAGCTTTTCAATTTGAGTGTTGAAGTCTCCCATATCTAGTCTTTGATACTTGACCTAGCCCTTGGCTAATGCTCCAATGTGTGTAAAATGAACATGAGGCTCTGAGGTTACCTCAATCCAAAGCTTTCCTTAGATGGACACCTTGTGCTCTTGCAAATTTGAGTAGAATAGCTCCCCCTTGATGTGAGCTACCTCCAAGAAGCTTTTGTTGATGCAACTCTTCA
>CM035424.1:78418443-78423443 GCA_020310875.1 Ceratopteris richardii | reverse complement strand
CAACACATTAGCAATAGCATGATCGACCATATCCAAAACTTGGATTCAAGCATGAAGGTATGGGAGACACTTGAAAAGCTTTATTCAACAAGCACCAAAGCAAGGAAGATCCAACTCAAGAATGAGCTCAACAACCTTAGGAAGAGCTCAGGGAGTAGCATAAATGACTACATACTTAAGGTCAAGGAGTTATCAGATGCATTGGGATCCATTGGAAGCCACGTAGACGATGACGATCTTGTGGCTTATACTCTCAATGGTTTGAGAGATGATGAGAAGTGGAAACCCTTTACCACTTCAGTATATATAAGGGATAATCTTCCCGATTTTGAGCAATTGGTTGCTCTCATGGTCACCGAAGAAATGAACATAGGTGGAAGTTCAACTAAAAGCAAGGATGCACAAGTTTTCTATGCAGCTAATCAAAGGGGCAAAGGAAGACGAGGACAAGGAAGGGGCAAAGGAAGGTTTGGAGGAAGGCAAGGCCACTCAAGCAATCAAGGACATGACCAAGGCACCTCATCACAAAGAGGGAGAGGAAGAACAAGAGGAAGAGGAGGACGACATCAACAAAACAGGAATCAAGATGGTGAAGGATGTTACATATGTGGCAAGTTTGGCCACTATGCTAGAGATTGCTACCAAGGAGGAAACCAAAGGAGCTATAATCAAGGTTCTTCATACAAAGGCCAAGGTAATTATGCTTCTACAAGTTCAGAAAATGACAATCTCTTGATGATGCACATGAATGGGAATTCAAGCAAAGTAGATAACACTTGGTATATTGATAGTGGATGTAGCAACCATATGAGTTGCAATGCTTCTTGGTTTACTAATCTACATGTTCCCAAAGGTAAAGGACATGTAGAAACAGGTGATGATACAGCCCATGAGATCTCCCATGTTGGAGATGTAGCTTTGGATGACAAGGAGGAAGGAAGATGTCTCAAGGATGTCTTGCATGTACCTACTATCACAAAGAACTTGGTGTCCGTTGGGCAAATGGTTGAAAGAGGCTATCAAGTAAAGTTCAACAAAGGTGGATGCTTTGTGGAGAACCCTAAGCAAGGTTACAAGGTCATAGCAAGAGGAAAGAAGCAAGGGAGACTCTTCACTTTGGAGGTAAATTCTCATTCCACTCAACATGTCTACTTCACATATGGAAACAAGAGGATTTCGGAGTTGGACTTGTGGCACAAGAGGATAGGTCACATCAACATACAAAGAATGAAGGAAATGCAATTCAAGAGGCTGGTTGAAGGTCTTCCCAACTTCCAAGGACAAGGTATGAAGCATTTATGTGAATCTTGTCAACTAGGGAAGCAAGCGAGACTTCCATTCAAGAAGAGTGGCTACATAAGCCAACATCCATTGGAGTTGATACATACAGATGTGTGGGGGGCAACCAAAGAGCAATCCATTGGAGGTAACAAGTACTTTGTCACTTTTATAGATGATTGCACAAGGATGGTTTGGGTTTATTTCATAAAAAACAAATCAGATGTGTTTACATGTTTCAAAGCATTCAAGGCAATGGTAGAGAAGGAAACAGGTACATATATCAAGAAGCTAAGGTCCGATGGAGGGGGAGAATATTTCTCCAATGAGTTTTCTGATTTTTTAATGGATCAAGGCATCAAGAGGCAAGTAACATGCAGGTACACCCCCCAACAAAATGGAGTAGCAGAGAGAAAAAATAGATACATTGCCGAGATCGCTAGAGCAATGCTTAATGAGATGAATGTACCTAACATGTTTTGGAGTGATGCAGCAAATACCGCCGTGTATCTTATGAATAGGGCTCCTACCTCAGGGATCCATGGCTTGACACCATATCAAGCCTATTATGGTAAGAAACCTGATCTTTCCCACTTGAAGATATTTGGATGTACTTGTTATGTACATGTGCCAAGTGAATTGAGGCACAAGCTACAACCAAAGGCAGAAAAGTGTGTGTTTCTAGGATATTCAAATGATCATAAAGGTTACAGGTGCTTCAACCCAAACACAAAGGACTTGAGGATATCAAGGGATGTAGCATTTGATGAGCTACTCCCTTGGTATAAGAAGTATGATTGTATGCAGGACTATGAAGAAGAAAAGCATGGACATGATGAAGAACAAATCGACCTAGAGCTAAGCGGCCCAAGGTGTTCCATCAATGAAGATAGTTCAAGCATGAACTCACCATGGAGGGGGAGATCTTCATCAAGCTATGAAGCACAATCAATCAACAAAGGCAAAGCAACATTGGTGGAGTTGGATGAAGAAGGTAATGAAGTTGAAGATGATGAAGGACACATGATGGAGAAAGAAGCCATGTCAAAGAAAGAGATCAAGTTCCCAAGGCAAAGGAGGTTTATTCCTCCAAAAGGTGAAGAAAGGAAGTCTTCTAGAGTTAAGTATCCAACTCAAAGTTTTACTTATGATTCATACATGGCAACTCATTATGCATATATGAACAAAGTAGTAGAAGATCATGAGCCCGATTGCTATGAAGATGCAAGCAGGTACACCGAATGGAAAGAGGCAATGCAAGAAGAGATCGACGCACTTGAGGAGAATCAGACATGGACTCTAGTGCCCAAGAAGGATAACATGAAGGTAATAGGTAATAAGTGGGTGTATAAAGTAAAGAGGAATTCAGATGGATCTATTTCTAGGTTCAAAGCAAGATTGGTGGCCAAGGGTTTTGCACAAACATATGGAGTGGACTTTGAAGAGACATTCAGCCCCGTGGCAAAGATGAGCACCATTAGGACACTCATTGCAATGGCTGCTAGCAAAGGATGGAAGCTTTTCCAATTGGATATCAAGAATGCCTTTCTCAATGGAGACTTGGAAGAAGAGGTATACATGGAGCAACCACTAGGTTTTGTTCATAAAGAGTTTCCACATCATGTTTATAGGTTGAAGAAGGCACTTTATGGCCTAAAGCAAGCTCCAAGGGCTTGGAACCAAAGATTGGTGGACTATTTGATCAAATGTGGTTACAATCAATGCAAGGCGGATCCATCTCTCTTCATCAAACAAAGAGGAGAACTTGTAGTCTACATGTGCGTGTATGTAGATGATCTTATCATTACAGGTAATGATACAAAGGGCATTGAGGAGATCAAGGCAAAGCTTGGAAACGAGTTTAGGATCTCTGATCTTGGAGATCTTAGGTATTTTCTTGGCATTGAAGTTGTATACAAAGAAGAAGGTATTATGCTCATACAAAGGAAGTATATTCTAGACCTACTTGAGAGGTTTGGGATGCTACATTGCAAGCCTATTTCAAATCCCATGGAAGTTAATGTAAAGCTAAGCTCCATTGATGAGAGCCATTAGAGGATGTAACCTTGTATCGATCTATTGTAGGATCTTTCAATTATGCCACAATAACTAGGCCCGACATAGCATATGGAGTTGGAGTGTTATCACAATTTATGCATAGTCCAAGGACTACACACTTGCAAGCTGCAAGAAGAATGTTACGATATCTCAAGGCCACTATAAATGAAGGATTGTTCTATTCATTTGATGATGATATGCAGGTCAAAGCTTATTCTGATGCCGATTGGGCCGGTTCGAAGGAGGATAGAAGAAGTACAAGTGGTTACCTAGTCATGCTAGGTAGCAAGATCATCTCATGGATTTCAAAGAAGCAACCCACGGTGGCATTATCTTCCACCGAGGCTGAGTATAGAGCTTTGGCTCAAGTCACATGTGAGCTAATGTGGATTAAGAAGTTATTTATGGAGCTTAATTTGCAGGTTGACACATATCCAATTTTTTTGTGACAATATGAGTAGCATTCATCTAGCATCAAATCCTGTCTATCATGCTAGAACCAAGCATATTGAAGTGCACTATCACTTCATAAGGGAAAAGGTGATATCGAAGGAAGTTTCAGTACATCATATTGGTACCAAGGACCAAGTTGCCGACATGTATACAAAGGCTTTGGATGGGATGAAGATTTCAAAATTCAAGCAATGCATCAACATGAAGGAGCTTGGATGAGGACAAAGAATTGAAGCTTGAGGAAGAGTGTTAAAAGTCAAGCTTCAAGCTACAAATTCGTGGGGAATCTTTTATGGACATGTGGAGCAATCAAAGGAAGCCAAAAGCCACGAGATTCCATCAAGAAAAGTCACTCAACCACTCCCCAAGTCATCTCAACTAATTCCTCCAAGTTAGGAGGCTGATTTGGAAAGGTAGTTCCTAGATTTTAGGGGCACACTTCTCACTATAAAAGGAGCATGTATCCCGACTTCTTTTGGGCCATCTTCTTGGCGTTTTAGCTCATGTAAAGTGAGCACTAAGTGCTGGAGTTGTGATAAGCAAGCCCCTTGCTTAAGCTAGCCCCTTGCTTGCTTGTTTGTTTTCTTTTAGTAGGCATATCTATGTGTGTGCGCAGGCAGTGTTGCAACTCTCTACCCCTGAGTTGTTAGCATTGGTTCTCCCTCATATTGTATCCATTTGATGTAATTCTTGTCTCATTGGATAGCTATTAGAGTCTACTTTATGCTCACAAACTCTCTGGATCATTCTCTGAGTAGTCTGGGAGCAACATTCATTTTAGTGAAGTTGTGTGATTGATATCTCTCTTAGTGTGTAGGCTCTGTTTGAAATATTTTGCTCTCTGTTGTAAGGGCTGGTTCTCCTTCTCTATGTATCGATTTGCTATGATTTTGGTGTCATTGGGTAGCTATTAGAGTCCTCTAAAGTTGACCAAAGTTTGATATTCATTCTCTGTATAATATCTGAGAAAAGCTTGCTGGAGTGAAGTGAGGTATCTGCTTGATTGGCAGTTGTGAGCATTCAACTAGCTCATGTTGTAGACATTGTTTCTCCTTGTGTAGGCATCCATTTGAAGTGAAATTTGGTTTGTTGGAAAGCTCTTGGTGTCTACTACAGGTCTACAAAAGCTCACTGGAGTTCTCTGCATATGCTCTGAGTAAGAGCATTTTTGGTGTGCAGAGGTCAAAGAAGGATACCTGTGGAGGTCATTC
>CM035424.1:78338443-78413443 GCA_020310875.1 Ceratopteris richardii | reverse complement strand
ATATACATATACATATACATATACATATACATATACATATACATATACATATACATATACATATACATATACATATACATATACATATACATATACATATACATATACATATACGTATACGTAGACATATACGTATACGTAGACATATACGTATACGTAGACATATACGTATACGTACACATATACGTATAGGTACACATATACGTATACGTACACATATACGTATACGTACACATATACGTATATGTACACATATACGTATACGTACAAATATATGTATACGTACAAATATACGTATACGTACACATATACGTATACGTACACATATACGTATACATACACATATATGTATACGTACACATATATGTATGCGTACACATATACGTATAGGTACACATATACGTATACATACATATACATATACGTACACATATACGTATACGTACACATGTACGTATATGTACACATATACGTATACGTACAAATATACATATACGTACACATATACATATACGTATACATATACGTATAAGTATACATATACGTATATGTATACATATATATATATATACATATACATATATGTATACATATACGTATATGTATACGTATTGATATATGTATATGTATAGGTATACGTATAGGTATATGTATAGGTATACGTATAGGTATACGTATAGGTATAGGTATAGGTATAGGTATACATATATACATATATACGTATATATGTATATACGTATATGTATATACGTATATACGTATATATGTATATGTATATACATATACGTATATACATATACGTATATACATATATATGTATACGTATATATATATATATATATATATATATATATATATATATATATATATATATATATATATATATATATATAGTATACGTATACGTATACGTATACGTTGTCGGAAAGTTTTCAACCTTCCCGTTGACGACCAGGAAAATTAAAAAATGTTTAATGGACAATTCTAATCTCATTATTACAATGTTTTTTCTTGGAACTAAACTCTTGTTAAGTATTTGCAGGATCAAATGGATGAAGAAAACAAAAGTTCAAATTATGGTTTACTCTAAACTGCTTGTATAATGAGTGTTTAGGCCATAGAAACATTGAATTATGGGTTTAAGACCCTAGGTTTATGTTTAATCCTGTGTATTTAAGATAGGAGCTTTATTTCCAGATTAATGATAGGGTTCATAAGAGTTTTAAAGGGTTTTCATGGGTTTCTGAAGGGTTTTAATAGGTTTTCTAGGATTTTAGTATGTTTCAAGGGCTAGAATAGTTGTTATTCAAATACATTAATCTATACATTAAATATTTATGTATAAAAAATTAAAACTATGCTATTAATAATTACTTTAATCATATGTGTGCATTTAAATACTAAGGTTCTAATTAATTAAAAGCTTAACGTAAGCTTAATTTAAATGATTTATTTAATTGAGAAATTTAGGATAATTCAATTAAAATGAAAAAGAAGTGGATAATTAATGAATGGTGTATGTGAGTAGTGTTTAAAGAATGGTGTGAGTTAAGTGTGTAATTAAAGTGGATAAAGTAAATAGTTAAAGGTGAGGTGAATGAGTGTGTGTGTGTAAAGAGTGGTATACGTAGAGTATGTAATTGAAATGGAGAAAAGTCAAATAAAGAGTGGTGATTAAGTGTGGATAAAAGAGTGGATGAAAATCTAAAGCAAAATAAAAAAGAGTGATAGACAAAGGACTCTGTGTGTGTATATATATGAGTATGCTGTGCTAGTTTCTTCTAATGTTTCTTGCAGGTACTCATTCTCCTTTGTCTTTTCTCAATCTATTCCGCGGTCATTTTCATTATGTATAGTTTAGTTAGTTATCTCTTAATGGAGAGAAAATGATGTAGAAGTTGTTATCGACTCTGCTGCAAGAGAGAGAGTGGCTGAGCTCTGCACAGAGTAAAGAGAGAGAAGGAGTCATTAACTCCCTTCCCTCCTCCTTGCTTCTGGCAGATGGCGGTGCATGAGAGAGGAGAGATGTTCTTGGCTACAACTTCTGACAGCAGTAGCACGCACGCTAGGCAGAGGAAGAGAACCGCACGTAGAGAGAGATCGTTGAGATTGCTTCTCCTAGAGAGAGACTCTATTGAGAAGATTACTTCTCCTCTCTCCTCCTGATGCCCCTGTCAGAAATCGCAGAGAGAGAGAAAGTCTCTCCCATCCCCTCCACGGCGGCTGCAGACACGCAGCATGCGCGCAGAGAGAGAGGGAGAGAGAGACCGTTCGTGCCGGAAGAGAGAGAGGGAGTCAGGCTATCTGACGGCCGCTTGTGTGTGTTGGTCAGAAAGCGGGAGAGAGTGACTGTAGTGCAAGAGAGAGCGACACGTGGTTGCAGATAGCGCGCAAACGGATCAGAGAGACTTGGGAGGTGGTATGTACGCAGTGAAGAGAGGAAGAGAGAGAGAGAGAGAGGCAGAGAAAGAGAGAGAGTGAGAGAAAGAACGAGAGAAAGAAAGTCAGAGAGAAAGAGAAGAAATAAAGAGATAGTCATCGTGTAGCTATGGCAGAATCCTAAATGAGAGAGAAAAGCTTTTTAGTGCTTCTGTTATAAGTTGGCATGTGCGATTAGAAAATGATAGAAAGAAAGAGTTTATTCTTCTTCCCTCATCCTTCCTCTTTGACTTCTTCTGACTGTGTTGTGCAAGATGAAATGAAAAGATCAGAGACCTTCGACTAATGTAAATTTGAGCATAGAAATTAACCACAGAAAGAGAAAGGTAGAAAGAGAGAGAGAGATAGGGTCTAAGTTAATTAGGTAGATAAATTTAACAAAGTTATTAATCTAGTTAGGAACATTCATGTATTGTTTTAATTAGGTAAACTAAAGTTTATTATATTGTTTAATTAGCATTTGGTAAAGTATAATTAGATAAGTATTTCTACAAGTTCAATTAGATTTTAGTCTCTTCGTGTAAGTATAAGTGTAGCTATTCATGTTAGTATGTATGAACTTTTGAATATGGTTATAAGCATGAGAGTCTATATATATGTATGAATGAGAAAGCGTATTAGAACATGTGAATGGAATGTGTATTCATATGTGCATTAGTATATGTATGGTTAGTATGCATGAGTATGTGTATGAATGCATATGTATGAGTTAATGAATGTGTGCATGTTAATGCATGTTAGTCAATATTAATTAATTAATACATTTGCATGGTTATATGTATTTAGAAGTGCATGAAAGTATGATAGCATGTGTATGCTTTAATGTATGTGAAGTATGGGTTTATGTTCTTATTAATTTCTTATTAGATTACTAATATCAGAATGTTTCTTGCAGAAACATTGAAGATTAAAAAGCAATTGAAGTGCAGTGAAGTGAAGCAAAGTGAAGATTTCATCAATTCAATTATCCGACAATCTGAATTAAATCCATAGAAATTATCCTTGATTAAGCTTTGTATAGGATTCACTAGTTGTTAGCAATCTTATAGTGAAATTATATCATTGTTTTATAGCTTTGTAATCATCCATTATTGTCATTAGCATTAATTCAATTCTAATTTGCATTATCATTCTTGTCAATGTTATCTGAAATCGTTAATTTCAATTTCTCATGATTATTGTCTGAGTAGATTTAGAGCCTTGTTTTCAATCGCATCTAATGATCCTCAAGATAACATAGATTCATTTCCACCACCCTTAATTAGGCGTACACAACCTAATCATTTAGAAATCCAAGAAGACGAAATTATAAAAGAAACAGTAACTGAGGAAACTTTGATAGTACCTATACCTCAAGAAGCTATTGATAGATATAGAGCAGTCCAGCCTTACGGTTCTTAAACGTTTAAAGTGTTACAATTATCTACTCGATATTTCATAGATTTTTTTCAGTAATATAGAATTTCTGATACCTTAGACGAAAGAAAAATATACCTAAAACACCTACGATTGTCTCATACACCCTGCGTGTGCTGAGGGATTTAGTGGCTGACTGATCTACCAGCCTTATGTCCGCAACTTCCCGACAATTTGGTGAACCCGACGTGAAAGTTCGGCATGACACCGTAGGTATAAAGGTATATTTACTTTCTGTTTTGCATATGCATATATAGGCAATTTGGCGATTGAAGGAGAAGTGTCGACATCCTTTGTAGCTGCAGCTGATTGTTCCTCGTCACGTCACCTTTATCCATCAACTTTCAAAAAAAAAAAAAGTAACGATTGCACATGCATGAAAAGATTTTGCACTGAGCACATTCACAACGAACCTCTTCATCAAGCTGGTTGATCAGGTATATTTTTTATTGTTCTGTTGCATAATAGTAGGAAAAGTTTCTTTCTAGTTGCAAAGAAGTAAGAAAATTTTCTTTATTGCACAATAGTAGGAAAGTTTTCTTTATTTGTATTTCTAAAGCAGTAGGAAATTTTTCTTTATTGCATAGTAGTAGAAAAGTTTCTTTATTGCAGAATAGTAGGAAAGCTTGCTTTATTTCTTTGTTTGCAAAGCAATAGGAAATTCGTTAGTTTTTTCTATTGCAAAATAGTAGGAAAGGTTTTCTTTATTTTTATTTCTAAAGTAGTGGGAAAGGATTCTTTATTTCTATTTACAACATTGTAGAAAAAGTTTCTTTATTGCCAAAGCATAGGGAAATTTTCTTTTTGTTTGCAAAATAGTAGGAAAATTTTCTTTATTTTTGTTGGCAAAGGAGTTGGAATATTTTCTGTATTTCTGTTTCGTTTTACCACGGAGTCGTATCAGGATCAAGATATAGACGGATTATTACGAGAATTATATACGTATATTTCATATTTATCTATAAAGTTAGACTTATCTACTATGGCTGACCACTTTGAAGAGCAGCGAATTTGGAAGATCATAGATGCAATTAAAACAGATAGGGGGGAATTTACTGGAATAAATGTAACAGCTTATCTTAAATATTATGAACAATTGACAGAACAATATGGATTACCGCAGGACAATAAAAAAGATACATTTATACGAATTGCTCATGGGTTCACTAGAGAGAGAATCCAATTGCGAATAGTCCAACCAAACATGACTTGGGTGGATTTCAAGACTCGGCTTCTTACTGAATTTTCGCATGAAGATTACAGTAAGAATAATAGAGCCACATTCATGCGATGGGTAGGAACAACAAAGTTAGACCAACACATAACTCAGGGATTAACTGAGTTTGATATCAAATTTAACCAAATGCCTCAAGCAGACCAAACAGCTCTTGAACCAGATAAATTAAGAAATTTTCTAAACATGCTAGATCCATCTCTTAGACGGGAGCTAGAACCAATGCTTGAGGATGGAGCGACTGCGAGTGGGCTTACTGGAAATTGGGATAACGTAAGAGCAGCTGTCCATAGGTTAGCCCAAAGGCAGGAGCGAAATCAGATGCAAACTCCAAGAATATATGAAAGAGATGTGCCAGGAAAGATAGATAATGACCCCAATTCTCATAACCCTAGAAAGGATGACTCGGAAATTACAATGTTAAAAACATCAGTAGAATCACTTGTCAAACATGTGGAGACTTTGGCGACTGAAATAGCTACTATAAAGAGTATGCAAGAGCTTAATTGAGAGATCAGGAGAAACCAAAAGAATTAGAACAAAATCCTAGGAATCAGATGCCAGCTAGAAGACCATTTAACCAAGCACGTAGATGTCTCTGGTGTGATGATCTGGAGCATCCACACTGGACATGCAACTTATTCAAAGAGGCCAAGGATAAGAATTGGGTCACAGAAGTAGATCGAAAGATCTGTGACTATGTAACAAAAAGGCCTTTGGCATCAAACTATGGCAAAGGGGGAATGAAAACCTTCTTTGAAGCCTCTACAAGATATACTTATGCTTGTAGACTTGATAGTGATGATTCTAATTGTGAGTTCTGGAATCAAGTTTATGATACTGCTAGTAGAGGAAAGTTATCTGTTGAGAACTTATATGCTACGAGCTCGGATATTAGATAAAAAACATGTTGGAATGAGCCAGTAGACATGTTCTCAGTATATGCTCATGAAATTAATATAGACGAGAAAAGAAAACGGGATGAAGAGGGACAGTCTAAACGAACAACTAGGGCTAGAAAAGAGGGTGAAACGACTGATACAATTAAAGAACCGCCTATGATGGAGCCTAGTCAGGAACCAAAACAACAGGAACAAGAAAAGAAGCCTCAAAATATGGGTATAGGAAAGAAAGTAGGAGAAAATTTAGAAAAGAAAACTACAAGTGAAGATAGAAGTCAAGATAAACCTAATGAATCGCAACCCATACGAGAAGAAGGAATTAAGGAAGAAAAACCAAAAAAGAAACCTCCGACTTTTCGATTGATCTCGCAAATTGAGAAACAAATAGATATTCGGAAGGTTATGGATGAAAAAATTATGAAGGCAGAAGTAGCCATGACATTAGAAGAATGGTTAGCATTTTCAAGAACAGATGTGAAGGAAGATTTCATGAGTATCATTAAAAGACGAAGAGAACCTATAGAGTATAGAACGGAAGATATTGAAATGGAGGAAAGAAAAGATCAGGATGAACCAAAAGTGAGTGTTGTACAAATAAATGAATCTGAGTATAGAGAATCTTCTGATCGTAAAAACTATTTGGGTCCCGTAATTGGACATTTGGAAAAAGGAAATGAAGATCCAAATAGCCATTACACTCAAAAACATTGGGCTAGGGGTACCACTGAAACTATGGTTAAGATAGGTAATAATAATAAACCACAAGTAGCATTAATCGATTCAGGATAAAAAATCAATGTAGTCTCACGGGAGATTTATAATGAGGGAAAATGGCCCATAGATAGGGACCATGGATGGAAAATGAAGGCAACCAACAATGCTTCTGGCTATTTACTAGGAGCTTGTGCAAATGTTCCTATTACTATTGGAGATGTTAAAGAGGAACATAATTTCTTTGTTCATGATGACTGCTCGTACCCAATTATTTTGGGGCAGCCGTTCATTTGTGAACAAAGAATGGAGACAAAAGTATTGGATGATGGAAGTGCTTTTGCAAGAATTCGTTCTCGTGATGGCCTTAAATCTGTCCAATTCATGACGCTTTGTATAAACCATCCTCGTAATCGTAGATCTTTAAGAAAAACTCCTTTAAGACACATTGAACAGGATTTCGAGTAAATGCCACTGTTGAGCGAGATGACAGTGGACTTTGGTTCGAAATCTCGCAAAATCTTGTACAGAACTTAGATAAAATGACTGTCTATTTTCCACCTGCTACGTTAAATATTTTTCATTTTAAACAAATTCCAAGAAAACTTATAAAAAAATATGAAAAACATTTGAAAAACAAAGGAGATTTATTAATGGATGAAAGTATTGAATATATTATTGAAACTACACATTGCTTCTCAACATTAGAAGAATTAGAACTTTGTTATCAAAATCAGTCTAATTCTCATATTCTCATCTCTTCACTTGATATGTATGCATTAATTCAGGAATATGCCTCTAAAATTGATCATGAGTATGATGCCTTAGTAGAGACCAAATATAAAACTGTTAGTAAGAAGGTTAAACCCGTAGCACAACCACTACCAAAATTTAGTAATGATACTATAAAGAATGTAAGTCATGAGCCAATCCTCAGAAATCCAACAAATATTGGCCATGTATTTACTAAAGAATCCTTAAATCAAATTAAATTAGATGCTAGTGGTTTCCTTCTTCCAGCAGAAAAAGAGTATTTTTTGAAGATTATTGAGCAACATGGAAGAGCATTTTCTCTTCAGCCTTCAGAGATAGGATGTGCAGATCCTCGGATAGTTGCACCGATGATAATTTTCACTATTCCCCATATTCCTTGGAATTTGCGCCCTATTCCTCTACCTAAAGCTCATCTTCCAGAGCTGATCAGATTACTTAAAGAAAAAATTCATATGCATATTTTAGAATCCTCTTCAGCTCCCTATTCAAACCGTTGGTTTACTGTGCCCAAGAAGAGTGGAAAACTTCGGTTTATCCAAGATCTTCAACCAGTTAATAAAGTGACTATTAGAAATGTGGGTACAGGTCCAATTGTGGATGAATTTGCGGAAGCATTTTCAGGCAATTCTATATATTCAATGGGTGATCTCTACTCTGGGTATGATCAATTTCAATTGGCATTAGAGAGTAGAGACATTACTACCATGAAAACACCTTTGGGATTAGTTAGGATGTGTACATTACCTCAAGGTGCGACCAATTCAGTAACACACATGATGAGTGCAATGAATTTGGTTTTGCACAATTTTATTCCTCACATTACTATGCCCTTTATAGATGACATTCCCATTAAGGGTTGCTTGCAAGAAGAGAAAGATAGCACTCTGGATGAAGATGGTTGTCGTAAATTTGTAAAGGCTCATATTCTTGATTGCCAAAAGATCTTTCAGTGATTTATTCAAGTTGGCTTAACATTATCAATAGAAAAATCTACTTTTGGTGTTAATGAGGTCCTAATTGTAGGTCATCTTTGTGGCTATTATGGACAAAAGCCATACCCTCATAAAATTGATGCCATTAGTAAGATTTCGGAGATATGTCAAAATGTGAGTGAAGTTCGTCGATTTTTAGGAGCTTGTATCTTCTATGTTATATGGATACCACATTTTGCACATATAGTTGACTGTCTTTATGATTTATTAAGGAAGAAAAGAAAATTTTTATGGACAGAAAAACATACTCAAGCAATGCGTAGATTAAAGAAGTTGTTACAAGAAGCTCCAATCCTTAAACGAGTAGATTATACGAATAATAAGCCTATTATTTTAACTGTTGATACTAGTCCTATTGGAATTGGCTGGGTCATAAGTCAAGATGATGAAGAGGGTAGAAGATATGCTATTAGATTTGGAGCTAAGATTTTACATAATACTCAAAGAAATTATCTTCAAATTAAAAGGGAACTTTGGGGTTTAGTCACAGCTCTAAAGTCTGATAAAGAATATTTCATAAGAGCAAATGTGATTGTGGAGACAGATTGTTTACCGCTAATTGGAATGATCACAAACTGTTCTTCACTAGATATTGCAATGCTTCGTTGGATTTCTTATATTAAATTTATAAATCCAGTTTTAATCCATATTTTAGGAAAATCTAACTCTGTTGCTGATATGCTCTCAAGAGCTAGGTATGATGAGAATGATGAAGCCAAAGTAGATAGTAATACGATAAATTATGATTCCCAAGTTTATGTATATGAAAAATTTAATTCAGATGAATACGAAGAAGAGTGGCTAGAGATTGGAAAGTATCTTAGTACTTTAGTTAGATCACCTTCATGGTCTTCAAATAGATTTAGAAATATTAGAAAAAGAGCATTTAACTTTTTCTTAAAAAATGGATTACTTTGGAGACATACAAGGGGGAAGATCAAAATGCCACAAAGAGTACTAGGTACTAAGAATCTTCAGATGCAAGTCATGAAGAGCATGCATGGTACTTTATGGGCCGGGCATAAAGGTTTTGTTGCCACTTATGAAAAAATTAGAGAGTGTTACTGGTGGCCAGGTATTTATGTTAATGTAAAGAAATATGTGGATTCTTGCGATGTATGTCAAGTTTATTCATCGGTTAAGCATAGGGATCCACTGCATCCTACGTATCCACCATGCATGCACTATAAGTGGGTAGTAGACTTAGTAACCATGCCCAAAGGTATCAATAGAATGAGATACATAGTTCTTGCTCAAGAAGATCTTACTAATCATGTGGAAGGCCGAGCTCTAAGATCAAAAACTACTTTCAATGTATGCAAATTTCTTCTAGAAGATGTGATTTCAAGATTTGGGTATATTGAAAAAATAGTAGCCGATAGGGGCGAATTAGATGCGCAAGAGGCTAGGGAATTCTTTGCTAGGCATGGAATTCGTTTAGCTCTTACGACTGCATATAACCCTGAGGCTAACGGAAAGATTGAAAGAGGGCATTCCCCTATCATAAAAGCGATTTCTAAAGCTTGCAAAGGAGAACTGAAGAATTGACCAAAATTTTTGCCATTCGCTTTGTGGGCTGATAGAATGACCTGTACGAGAACGACAGGGTTTATGCCGGCAGAGCTAATGTACTGCCAAAAGCCAATTTTTCCAGTAAATACCCAAATTCTTACTTGGACTATGCTTCCTTGGAAAGATAATTTATCTACTGAAGACTTATTAGCTTTAAGGATTCAGCAGCTTGAGCAAGGGAATGAAAGACTAGATGAAGCTATAGCTAAATTAAAAACTTTTCGACTTAAAAATAAAAAGTATTTTGATAAATCACATAGGTTAAGACCAAAGCCAATTCAAATTAATGATTGGGTATTGATATATGATAGCACATTCGATATACAGTATGATGCCCGTAGAAAATTAAAAAAGCGTTGGTTTGGACCTTATGTGGTGGTCAAAATCTATGAAAATGGAACGTATGCCTTAAGAGAGTTAGATGGAACTCCGCTTAAAAATTTAATTGCAGGTAAAAGAGTTAAAATATTTAAACAAAGAAATGAAGAATTTTATGATTTAATATATGATGAAGGAAATGAAGAATGATTTTTTTTAATAAAAATAATGTTTAAATTATTATTTAAATATGTTTTTTCTTTTACATGTATGAAAATAAAAAATTATTTATGAAAACTAATTTTCTTGTGAGTTTACATGTTGTTGCTTGATAGCAGGAGTTGAAGATGTTTTTTGAACCAATAAATTAAAGACTGATTTATGATAAAAGATGAAGCGCAGGAGATTGAAGATAGTACATGAAGTGTAAAATTCAAGTGATCAAAGCGTTATTTGGATTTTCAGGCAATGCTAAAGATGGAATCTATATAGATCAGGTGAAACAGTTCTAACCCTGATTAATGTTTTAAGTTTTGTTTTTCCCTGCATTATCATAATTAGAAATGTACATTCTTCAGCTAGGTTAAGAAACTTCATAAAATTATGAAAAGTAGAATTTACACTGAAGTAGGGATGTGCTTAAAGTGAAGATAGGGATTAGAGACCTATGGCTGTCATATGAATAGTTGAAGGAACCCTTAACTTGCAACTCCTAGTAGAAGTAGGCTTGTTTTATATAAGTAAGCTTCCTTAAATCTGACCCATTTAGCTAAACAGATCCTAGTTCCTGCTTTAGCTTACCTCTAGATCCTTTGCTCTGATTAGGGGTTAAGCCTTTCCCCTTCATCAAAAAAGTTGCGAAGAAAAATTGAAAGCAGTACATTAATGGTTGCTGCATATGAAAAAAGGAAAAATGACAAAAAGGAAAAATTATGATAAAAAAATGAGATTAAAAAAAAAAATCAAATAAATCAGTTGTGGTCTCGAAATCACTTCTGATTTGAAAAGCGGGCTATGTAAGGCAGATGTATGCTAGAGGGGAGTTAGTTTTTTGTATTTTAATGGCAAATGGTTAGGAGATGAGGATAGAAGGCCTATATAACATATGCTTTACTTATGAACAGAGTTAATAGAAGAGTTAGTACGAACACTATTTGAATGACTTCTATAGTTTCTTTCTAAAACCTGTTTCCAATTCATGCATTGAACGAAAAGGTTGAAATTCAAGTTTACATAATTTTATAAGTTTTCTTTACTATCAGAATATGTACTAATGATAGAAGCATTTTTATATACAGACAATTTGAATTTGAGTCATGAATAAGTTTCAAAAGAATTTGATATTGCTTTCTATGATCTGCAGGTTGGCCCATCGAGGACGATGTGCAGGTTTGGCCGGGGCGAATGTCGGAAAGTTTTCAACCTTCCCGTTGACGACCAGGAAAATTAAAAAATGTTTAATGGACAATTCTAATCTCATTATTACAATGTTTTTTCTTGGAACTAAACTCTTGTTAAGTATTTGCAGGATCAAATGGATGAAGAAAACAAAAGTTCAAATTATGGTTTACTCTAAACTGCTTGTATAATGAGTGTTTAGGCCATAGAAACATTGAATTATGGGTTTAAGACCCTAGGTTTATGTTTAATCCTGTGTATTTAAGATAGGAGCCTTATTTCCAGATTAATGATAGGGTTCATAAGAGTTTTAAAGGGTTTTCATGGGTTTCTGAAGGGTTTTAATAGGTTTTCTAGGATTTTAGTATGTTTCAAGGGCTAGAATAGTTGTTATTCAAATACATTAATCTATACATTGAATATTTATGTATTAAAAATTAAAACTATGCTATTAATAATTACTTTAATCATATGTGTGCATTTAAATACTAAGGTTCTAATTAATTAAAAGCTTAACCTAAGCTTAATTTAAATGATTTATTTAATTGAGAAATTTAGGATAATTCAATTAAAATGAAAAAGAAGTGGATAATTAATGAATGGTGTATGTGAGTAGTGTTTAAAGAATGGTGTGAGTTAAGTGTGTAATTAAAGTGGATAAAGTAAATAGTTAAAGGTGATGTGAATGAGTGTGTGTGTAAAGAGTGGTATACGTAGAGTATGTAATTGAAATGGAGAAAAGTCAAATAAAGAGTGGTGATTAAGTGTGGATAAAAGAGTGGATGAAAAATTAAAGCAGAATAAAAAAGAGTGATAGACAAAGGACTCTGTGTGTGTATATATATGAGTATGCTGTGCTAGTTTCTTCTAATGTTTCTTGCAGGTACTCATTCTCCTTTGTCTTTTCTCAATCTATTCCGCGGTCATTTTCATTATGTATAGTTTATTTAGTTATCTCTTAATGGAGAGAAAATGATGTAGAAGTTGTTATCGACTCTGCTGCAAGAGAGAGAGTGGCTGAGCTCTGCACAGAGTAAAGAGAGAGAAGGAGTCATTAACTCCCTTCCCTCCTCCTTGCTTCTGGCAGATGGCGGTGCATGAGAGAGGAGAGATGTTCTTGGCTACAACTTCTGACAGCAGCAGCACGCACGCTAGGCAGAGGAAGAGAACCGCGTGTAGAGAGAGATCGTTGAGATTGCTTCTCCTAGAGAGAGACTCTATTGAGAAGATTACTTCTCCTCTCTCCTCTTGATGCCCCTGTCAGAAATCGCAGAGAGAGAGAAAGTCTCTCCCATCCCCTCCACGGCGGCTGCAGACACGCAGCATGCGCGCAGAGAGAGAGGGAGAGAGACCGTTCGTGCCGGAAGAGAGAGAGGGAGTCAGGCTATCTGACGGCCGCTTGTGTGTGTTGGTGAGAAAGATGCGGGAGAGAGTGACTGTAGTGCAAGAGAGAGCGACACGTGGTTGCAGACAGCGCGCAAACGGATCAGAGAGACTTGGGAGGTGGTATGTACGCAGTGAAGAGAGGAAGAGAGAGAGAGAGAGGCAGAGAAAGAGAGAGAGTGAGAGAAAGAACGAGAGAAAGAAAGTCAGAGAGAAAGAGAAGAAATAAAGAGATAGTCATCATGTAGCTATGGCAGAATCCTAAATGAGAGAGAAAAGCTTTTTAGTGCTTCTGTTATAAGTTGGCATGTGCGATTAGAAAATGATAGAAAGAAAGAGTTTATTCTTCTTCCCTCATCCTTCCTCTTTGACTTCTTCTGACTGTGTTGTGCAAGATGAAATGAAAAGATCAGAGACCTTCGACTGATGTAAATTTGAGCATAGAAATTAACCACAGAAAGAGAAAGGTAGAAAGAGAGAGAGAGATAGGGTCTAAGTTAATTAGGTAGATAAATTTAACAAAGTTGTTAATCTAGTTAGGAACATTCATGTATTGTTTTAATTAGGTAAACTAAAGTTTATTATATTGTTTAATTAGCATTTGGTAAAGTATAATTAGATAAGTATTTCTACAAGTTCAATTAGATTTTAGTCTCTTCGTGTAAGTATAAGTGTAGCTATTCATGTTAGTATGTATGAACTTTTGAATATGGTTATAAGCATGAGAGTCTATATATATGTATGAATGAGAAAGCGTATTAGAACATGTGAATGGAATGTGTATTCATATGTGCATTAGTATATGTATGGTTAGTATGCATGAGTATGTGTATGAATGCATATGTATGAGTTAATGAATGTGTGCATGTTAATGCATGTTAGTCAATATTAATTAATTAATACATTTGCATGGTTATATGTATTTAGAAGTGCATGAAAGTATGTTAGCATGTGTATGCTTTAATGTATGTGAAGTATGGGTTTATGTTCTTATTAATTTCTTATTAGATTACTAATATCAGAATGTTTCTTGCAGAAACATTGAAGATTAAAAAGCAATTGAAGTGCAGTGAAGTGAAGCAAAGTGAAGATTTCATCAATTCAATTATCCGACAATCTGAATTAAATCCATAGAAATTATCCTTGATTAAGCTTTGTATAGGATTCACTAGTTGTTAGCAATCTTATAGTGAAATTATATCATTGTTTTATAGCTTTGTAATCATCCATTATTGTCATTAGCATTAATTCAATTCTAATTTGCATTATCATTCTTGTCAATGTTATCTGAAATTGTTAATTTCAATTTCTCATGATTATTGTCTGAATAGATTTATAGCCTTATTTTCAATCGCATCTAATGATCCTCAAGATAACATAGATTCATTTCCACCACCCTTAATTAGGCGTACACAACCTAATCATTTAGAAATCCAAGAAGACGAAATTATAAAAGAAACATTAACTGAGGAAACTTTGATAGTACCTATACCTCAAGAAGCTATTGATAGATATAGAGAAGTCCAGCCTTACGGTTCTTAAACGTTTAAAGTGTTACAATTATCTACTCGATATTTCATAGATTTTTTTCAGTAATATAGAATTTATGATACTTTAGACGAAAGAAAAATATACCTAAAACACCTACGATTGTCTCATACACCCTGCGTGTGCCGAGGGATTTAGTGGCTTACTGATCCACCAGCCTTATGTCCGCAACTTCCTGACAATTTGGTGAACCCGACGTGAAAGTTCGGCATGACACCGTAGGTATAAAGGTATATTTACTTTCTGTTTTGCATATGCATATATAGGCAATTTGGCGATTGAAGGAGAAGTGTCGACATCCTTTGTAGCTGCAGCTGATTGTTCCTCGTCACGTCACCTTTACCCATCAACTTTCAAAAAAAAAAAAAAAGTAATGATTGCACATGCATGAAAAGATTTTGCACTGAGCACATTCACAACGAACCTCTTCATCAAGCTGGTTGATCAGGTATATTTTTTATTGTTCTGTTGCATAATAGCTTATCTTAAATATTATGAACAATTGACAGAACAATATGAATTACCGGAAGACAATAAAAAAGATACATTTATACGAATTGCTCATGGGTTCACTAGAGAGAGAATCCAATTGCGAGTAGTCCAACCAAACATGACTTGGGTGGATTTCAAGACTCGGCTTCTTACTGAATTTTCGCATGAAGATTACAGTAAGAATAATAGAGCCACATTCATGCGATGGGTAGGAACAACAAAGTTAGACCAACACATAACTCAGGGATTAACTGAGTTTGATATCAAATTTAACCAAATGCCTCAAGCAGACCAAACAACTCTTGAACCAGATAAATTAAGAAATTTTCTAAACATGCTAGATCCATCTCTTAGACGGGAGCTAGAACCAATGCTTGAGGATGGAGCGACTGCGAGTGGGCTTACTGGAAATTGGGATAACGTAAGAGCAGCTGTCCATAGGTTAGCCCAAAGGCAGGAGCGAAATCAGATGCAAACTCCAAGAATATATGAAAGAGATGTGCCAGGAAAGATAGATAATGACCCCAATTCTCATAACCCTAGAAAGGATGACTCGGAAATTACAATGTTAAAAACATCAGTAGAATCACTTGTCAAACATGTGGAGACTTTGGCGACTGAAATAGCTACTATAAAGAGTATGCAAGAGCTTAAATTGAGAGATCAGGAGAAACCAAAAGAATTAGAACAAAATCCTAGGAATCAGATGCCAGCTAGAATACCATTTAACCAAGCACGTAGATGTCTCTGGTGTGATGATCTGGAGCATCCACACTGGACATGCAACTTATTCAAAGAGGCCAAGGATAAGAATTGGGTCACAGAAGTAGATCGAAAGATCTATGACTATGTAACAAAAAGGCCTTTGGCATCAAACTATGGCAAAGGGGGAATGAAAACCTTCTTTGAAGCCTCTACAAGCCAAAATACTTATGCTTGTAGACTTGATAGTGATGATTCTAATTGTGAGTTCTGGAATCAAGTTTATGATACTACTAGTAGAGGAAAGTTATCTGTTGAGAACTTATATGCTACGAGCTCGGATATTAGATCAAAAACATGTTGGAATGAGCCAATAGACATGTTCTCAGTATATGCTCATGAAATTAATATAGACGAGAAAAGAAAACGGGATGAAGAGGGACAGTCTAAACGAACAACTAGGGCTAGAAAAGAGGGTGAAACGACTGATACAATTAAAGAACCGCCTATGATGGAGCCTAGTCAGGAACCAAAACAACAGGAACAAGAAAAGAAGCCTCAAAATATGGGTAAAGGAAAGAAAGTAGGAGAAAATTTAGAAAAGAAAACTACAAGTGAAGATAGAAGTCAAGATAAACCTAATGAATCGCAACCCATACGAGAAGAAGGAATTAAGGAAGAAAAACCAAAAAAGAAACCTCCGACTTTTCGATTAATCTCGCAAATTGAGAAACAAATAGATATTCGGAAGGTTATGGATGAAAAAATTATGAATGCAGAAGTAGCCATGACATTAGAAGAATGGTTAGCATTTTCAAGAACAGATGTGAAGGAAGATTTCATGAGTATCATTTAAAGACGAAGAGAACCTATAGAGTATAGAACAGAAGATATTGAAATGGAGGAAAGAAAAGATCAGGATGAACCGAAAGTGAGTGTTGTACAAATAAATGAATCTGAGTATAGAGAATCTTCTGATCGTAAAAATTATTTGGGTCCCGTAATTGGACATTTGGAAAAAGGAAATGAAGATCCAAATAGCCATTACACTCAAAAACATTGGGCTAGGGGTACCACTGAAACTATGGTTAAGATAGGTAATAATAATAAACCGCAAGTAGCATTAATCGATTCAGGAACAGAAATCAATGTAGTCTCACGGGAGATTTATAATGAGGGAAAATGGCCCATAGATAGGGACCATGGATGGAAAATGAAGGCAGCCAACAATGCTTCTGGCTATTTACTAGGAGCTTGTGCAAATGTTCCTATTACTATTGGAGATGTTAAAGAGGAACATAATTTCTTTGTTCATGATGACTGCTCGTACCCAATTATTTTGGGGCAGCCGTTCATTTGTGAACAAAGAATGGAGACAAAAGTATTGGATGATGGAAGTGCTTTTGCAAGAATTCGTTCTCGTGATGGCCTTAAATCTGTCCAATTCATGACGCTTTGTATAAACCATCCTCGTAATCGTAGATCTTTAAGAAAAACTCCTTTAAGACACATTGAACAGGATTTCGAGTAAATGCCAATGTTGAGCGAGATGACAGTGGAATTTGGTTCGAAATCTCGCAAAATCTTGTACAGAACTTAGATAAAATGACTGTTTATTTTCCATCTGCTACGTTAAATATTTTTCATTTTAAACAAATTCCAAGAAAACTTATAAAAAAATATGAAAAACATTTGAAAAACAAAGGAGATTTATTAATGGATGAAAGTATTGAATATATTATTGAAACTACACATTGCTTCTCAACATTAGAAGAATTAGAACTTTGTTATCAAAATCAGTCTAATTCTCATATTCTCATCTCTTCACTTGATATGTATGCATTAATTCAGGAATATGCCTCTAAAATTGATCATGAGTATGATGCCTTAGTAGAGACCAAATATAAAACTGTTAGTAAGAAGGTTAAACCCGTAGCACAACCACTACCAAAATTTAGTAATGATACTATAAAGAATGTAAGTCATGAGCCAATCCTCAGAAATCCAACAAATATTGGCCATGTATTAACTAAAGAATCCTTAAATCAAATTAAATTAGATGCTAGTGGTTTCCTTCTTCCAGCAGAAAAAGAGTATTTTTTGAAGATTATTGAGCAACATGGAAGAGCATTTTCTCTTGAGCCTTCAAAGATAGGATGTGCAGATCCTCGGATAGTTGCACCGATTATAATTTTCACTATTCCCCATATTCCTTGGAATTTGCGCCCTATTCCTGTACCTAAAGCTCATCTTCCAGAGCTGATCAGATTACTTAAAGAAAAAATTTATATGCATATTTTAGAATCCTCTTCAGCTCCCTATTCAAACCGTTGGTTTACTGTGCCCAAGAAGAGTGGAAAACTTCGGTTTATCCAAGATCTTCAACTAGTTAATAAAGTGACTATTAGAAATGTGGGTACAGGTCCAATTGTGGATGAATTTGCGAAAGCATTTTCAGGCAATTCTATATATTCAATGGGTGATCTCTACGCTGGGTATGATCAATTTCAATTGGCATTAGAGAGTAGAGACATTACTACCATGAAAACACCTTTGGGATTAGTTAGGATGTGTACATTACCTCAAGGTGCGACCAATTCAGTAGCACACATGATGAGTGCAATGAATTTGGTTTTGCACGATTTTATTCCTCACATTACTATGCCCTTTATAGATGACATTCCCATTAAGGGTTGCTTGGAAGAAGAGAAAGATAGCACTCTGGATGAAGATGGTTGTCGTAAATTTGTAAAGGCTCATATTCTTGATTGCCAAAAGATCTTTCAGCGATTTATTCAAGTTTGCTTAACATTATCAATAGAAAAATCTACTTTTGGTGTTAATGAGGTCCTAATTGTAGGTCATCTTTGTGGCTATTATGGATGAAAGCCATACCCTCATAAAATTGATGCCATTAGTAAGATTTCGGAGATATGTCAAAATGTGAGTGAAGTTCGTCGATTTTTAGGAGCTTGTATCTTCTATGTTATATGGATACCACATTTTGCACATATAGTTGACTGTCTTTATGATTTATTAAGGAAGAAAAGAAAATTTTTATGGACAGAAAAACATACTCAAGCAATGCGTAGATTAAAGAAGTTGTTACAAGAAGCTCCAATCCTTAAACGAGTAGATTATACGAGTAATAAGCCTATTATTTTAATTGTTGATACTAGTCCTATTGGAATTGGCTGGGTCATAAGTCAAGATGATGAAGAGGGTAGAAGATATGCTATTAGATTTGGAGCTAAGATTTTACATAATACTCAAAGAAATTATCTTCAAATTAAAAGGGAACTTTGGGGTTTAGTCACAGCTCTAAAGTCTGATAAAGAATATTTCATAGGAGCAAATGTGATTGTGGAGACAGATTGTTTACCGCTAATTGGAATGATCACAAACTGTTCTTCACCAGATATTGCAATGCTTCGTTGGATTTCTTATATTAAATTTATAAATCCAGTTTTAATCCATATTTGAGGAAAATCTAACTCTGTTGTTGATATGCTCTCAAGAGCTAGGTATGATGAGAATGATGAAGCCAAAGTAGATACTAATACAATAAATTATGATTCCCAAGTTTATGTATATGAAAAATTTAATTCAGATGAATACGAAGAAGAGTGGCTAGAGATTGGAAAGTATCTTAGTACTTTAGTTAGATCACCTTCATGGTCTTCAAATAGATTTAGAAATATTAGAAAAAGAGCATTTAACTTTTTCTTAAAAAATGGATTACTTTGGAGACATACAAGGGGGAAGATCAAAATGCCACAAAGAGTACTAGGTACTAAGAATCTTCAGATGCAAGTCATGAAGAGCATGCATGATACTTTATGGGCCGGGCATAAAGGTTTTGTTGCCACTTATGAAAAAATTAGAGAGTGTTACTGGTGGCCAGGTATTTATGTTAATGTAAAGAAATATGTGGATTCTTGCGATGTATGTCAAGTTTATTCATCGGTTAAGCATAGGGATCCACTGCATCCTACGTATCCACCATGCATACACTATAAGTGGGTAGTAGACTTAGTAACCATGCCCAAAGGTATCGATAGAATGAGATACATAGTTCTTGCTCGAGAAGATCTTACTAATCATGTGGAAGGCCGAGCTCTAAGATCAAAAACTACTTTCAATGTATGCAAATTTCTTCTAGAAGATGTGATTTCAAGATTTGGGTATATTGAAAAAATAGTAGCCGATAGGGGCGAATTAGATGCGCAAGAGGCTAGGGAATTCTTTGCTAGGCATGGAATTCGTTTAGCTCTTACGACTGAGGCTAACGAAAAGATTGAAAGAGGGTATTCCCCTATCATAAAAGCGATTTCTAAAGCTTGCAAAGGAGAACTGAAGAATTGACCAAAATTTTTGCCATTCGCTTTGTGGGCTGATAGAATGACCTGTACGAGAACGACAGGGTTTATGCCGACAGAGCTAATGTACTGCCAAAAGCCAATTTTTCCAGTAAATACCCAAATTCTTACTTGGACTATGCTTCCTTGGAAAGATAATTTATCTACTGAAGACTTATTAGCTTTAAGGATTCAGCAGCTTGAGCAAGGGAATGAAAGACTAGATGAAGCTATAGCTAAATTAAAAACTTCTCGACTTAAAAATAAAAAGTATTTTGATAAATCACATAGGTTAAGACCAAAGCCAATTCAAATTAACGATTGGGTATTGATATATGATAGCACATTCGATATACAGTATGATGCCCGTAGAAAATTAAAAAAGCGTTGGTTTGGACCTTATGTGGTGGTCAAAATCTATGAAAATGGAACGTATGCCTTAAGAGAGTTAGATGGAACTCCGCTTAAAAATTTAATTGCAGGTAAAAGAGTTAAAATATTTAAACAAAGAAATGAAGAATTTTATGATTTAATATATGATGAAGGAAATGAAGAATGATTTTTTTTTAAATAAAAATAATGTTTAAATTATTATTTAAATATGTTTTTTCTTTTACATGTATGAAAATAAAAAATTATTTATGAAAACTAATTTTCTTGTGAGTTTACATGTTGTTGCTTGATAGCAGGAGTTGAAGATGTTTTTTGAACCAATAAATTAAAGACTGATTTATGATAAAAGATGAAGCGCAGGAGATTGAAGATAGTACATGAAGTGTAAAATTCAAGTGATCAAAGCGTTATTTGGATTTTCAGGCAATGCTAAAGATGGAATCTATATAGATCAGGTGAAACAGTTCTAACCCTGATTAATGTTTTAAGTTTTGTTTTTCCCTGCATTATCATAATTAGAAATGTACATTCTTCAGCTAGGTTAAGAAACTTCATAAAATTATGAAAAGTAGAATTTACACTGAAGTAGGGATGTGCTTAAAGTGAAGATAGGGATTAGAGACCTATGGCTGTCATATGAATAGTTGAAGGAACCCTTAACTTGCAACTCCTAGTAGAAGTAGGCTTGTTTTATATAAGTAAGCTTCCTTAAATCTGACCCATTTAGCTAAACAGATCCTAGTTCCTGCTTTAGCTTACCTCTAGATCCTTTGCTCTGATTAGGGGTTAAGCCTTTCCCCTTCATCAAAAAAGTTGCGAAGAAAAATTGAAAGCAGTACATTAATGGTTGCTGCATATGAAAAGAGGAAAAATGACAAAAAGGAAAAATTATGATAAAAAAATGAGATTAAAAAAAAAATCAAATAAATCAGTTGTGGTCTCGAAATCACTTCTGATTTGAAAAGCGGGCTATATAAGGCGGATGTATACTAGAGGGGAGTTAGTTTTTTGTATCTTAATGGCAAATGGTTAGGAGATGAGGATAGAAGGCCTATATAACATATGCTTTACTTATGAACAGAGTTAATAGAAGAGTTAGTACGAACACTATTTGAATGACTTCTATAGTTTCTTTCTAAAACCTGTTTCCAATTCATGCATTGAACGAAAAGGTTGAAATTCAAGTTTACATAATTTTATAAGTTTTCTCTACTATCAGAAGATGTACTAATGATAGAAGCATTTTTATATACAGACAATTTGAATTTGAGTCATGAATAAGTTTCAAAAGAATTTGATATTGCTTTCTATGATCTGCAGGTTGGCCCATCGAGGACGATGTGCAGGTTTGGCCGGGGCGAATGTCGAAAAGTTTTCAACCTTCCCGTTGACGACCAGGAAAATTAAAAAATGTTTAATGGACAATTCTAATCTCATTATTACAATGTTTTTTCTTGGAACTAAACTCTTGTTAAGTATTTGCAGGATCAAATGGATGAAGAAAACAAAAGTTCAAATTATGGTTTACTCTAAACTGCTTGTATAATGAGTGTTTAGGCCATAGAAACATTGAATTATGGGTTTAAGACCCTAGGTTTATGTTTAATCCTGTGTATTTAAGATAGGAGCCTTATTTCCAGATTAATGATAGGGTTCATAAGAGTTTTAAAGGGTTTTCATGGGTTTCTGAAGGGTTTTAATAGGTTTTCTAGGATTTTAGTATGTTTCAAGGGCTAGAATAGTTGTTATTCAAATACATTAATCTATACATTAAATATTTATGTATTAAAAATTAAAACTATGCTATTAATAATTACTTTAATCATATGTGTGCATTTAAATACTAAGGTTCTAATTAATTAAAAGCTTAACCTAAGCTTAATTTAAATGATTTATTTAATTGAGAAATTTAGGATAATTCAATTAAAATGAAAAAGAAGTGGATAATTAATGAATGGTGTATGTGAGTAGTGTTTAAAGAATGGTGTGAGTTAAGTGTGTAATTAAAGTGGATAAAGTAAATAGTTAAAGGTGAGGTGAATGAGTGTGTGTGTGTAAAGAGTGGTATACGTAGAGTATGTAATTGAAATGGAGAAAAGTCAAATAAAGAGTGGTGATTAAGTGTGGATAAAAGAGTGGATGAAAAATTAAAGCAAAATAAAAAAGAGTGATAGACAAAGGACTCTGTGTGTGTATATATATGAGTATGCTGTGCTAGTTTCTTCTAATGTTTCTTGCAGGTACTCATTCTCCTTTGTCTTTTCTCAATCTATTCCGCGGTCATTTTCATTATGTATAGTTTAGTTAGTTATCTCTTAATGGAGAGAAAATGATGTAGAAGTTGTTATCGACTCTGCTGCAAGAGAGAGAGTGGCTGAGCTCTGCACAGAGTAAAGAGAGAGAAGGAGTCATTAACTCCCTTCCCTCCTCCTTGCTTCTGGCAGATGGCGGTGCATGAGAGAGGAGAGATGTTCTTGGCTACAACTTCTGACAGCAACAGCACGTACGCTAGGCAGAGGAAGAGAACCGCACGTAGAGAGAGATCGTTGAGATTGCTTCTCCTAGAGAGAGACTCTATTGAGAAGATTACTTCTCCTCTCTCCTCCTGATGCCCCTGTCAGAAATCGCAGAGAGAGAGAAAGTCTCTCCCATCCCCTCCACGGCGGCTGCAGACACGCAGCATGCGCGCAGAGAGAGAGGGAGAGAGAGACCGTTCGTGCCGGAAGAGAGAGAGGGAGTCAGGCTATCTGACGGCCGCTTGTGTGTGTTGGTGAGAAAGATGCGGGAGAGAGTGACTGTAGTGCAAGAGAGAGCGACACGTGGTTGCAGACAGCGTGCAAACGGATCAGAGAGACTTGGGAGGTGGTGTGTTGACCTAAGCACCAACTTAGGGACTTGCGGAGAAAGAGACTATACCTCAATCCCCTCACAAGTGCATATAGTGGGGATACACGCTTTTAAATATCAATCCAAAGAGTATACAAACCTAGCCGAGTGTATGAAGACATGCAATCATGTAATGGTCAATGCAAGGGAACTACTCAAAGAATGTAAATGAGGCAAAGACTTATCCAAACAAGCTCCAACTGTTGGTCAAGGCGAAACGATACTTGGTGCAGCAGCCATCAGTGTTTTGGACTTTTCTCCTAGCTCCGAACTCCAAATATAGCGAATAGCATATGCGTTTCGAAGCTCTCGAGAAGACGCATCCAATGGTAGTGGTTTCACTCAATTCTGACGCTCTTACTTCAAGTTATGGGCAAAATACTGAGTCGCGGGAATACTTTCCTACACTTCAGCACTTCCTACACTTCGCACACACCTTACCTACAGCAAAGAAACACTTTCATGGATAGACAACACTCACAAGCATTCTTTCCAAGCAATACACATGCATACAAGCTCACGAAGAAGACGATAAGGAGGGAAGAAGACACAAATTCGAATTTCTGTGCTCTCTATTCTCACAATGGCAAAAAGTTCTTTACAAAGAGTCACATTTGACTTATATACTAGTGCCCTAAAAATGGTCCTTTCCCACAAGAGACCGGCACTTTATTCACTAAAAGACTAATTTTCTACTATTTTACATGGATAAGCTTCTAATCTTCTGTGGGGATGCATCTAAGGACTCCTCTAGTGCCTTTACAACGGAAAATATATTACAAGAATGATTATGATACAAAAATATGAAGTCCAAATCGGAAAAATTTTGGGGCCCGTCTTTTTCTCTGCTTTATGTGCTCTTTAGCTCTGCAACACTCTTCCCCTCTTCGTCACTGTCGTCCCTTGACAGACTTTGCTTCCCGGACGCGTCCCGTGGTCAGTGTTGCCTGATTCTTGATCTTGCATTACGTTTTAGAGGCGCTCTGCTTTTCTTCGCACGCTCCCCTTGGTCAGTGTTGTCCGCAGTTAAACAGACATGCAGATTCGATGGCCTTCTTGATTCAAGCTCTACTACTCGAGAGCCTGTTGCACTTGTCTTGCCTGTTGACTTGGGTTGCCACGCACGCCACCAGTGACTAGGAATGTGCTGTTCTTAGTCACCCTCTTAAACTTTTCAGCCTCTACCCCTTTATAACTTTTGGTCCTCTGATTTGTCCTGGTTGCACACATCGGACCCTGTTGTATTACTTTGAGGCTGTTTACTTCTTTTGCCTGATGCGTGCTCCTGCGGGGCTCTGTGCAGAGATGGGTAATGCGCCCCTGCGGGGCTTCCTGCAGAGATGTATCTTCAGATCTTGCTTTTTAGTGAAGCTGCTTCTTTCGTTGTCTTCTTCTTTTCTTCTTCTTACTTGATTCTCCCTCAACACTGCCCCCCTCCTGGACTCTGTCGTCCCCGACAGGCTTTGATAAGCGACGGGCATATGTTTGATAAACTCTTTGCTCTGTATCATTCAGCTGATTGGCTTCACGTATCATGAGTTGCTTCCATTGTTCTGCCTTCACACCGTCATTGGGTGGCTGTCTATGATCTGCGAAGAAGCTGAGTTCGTATGCCACTAATCTGGCATTTAAATTGGCTGACATCTTCAAAAAAATCTCAGAATCTATCTCAAAAAATCCTGTAAAGAAAGCCTCTTCGAAGGTTTGCATATATACACTTGGCAAGAACATAATTCTAGAATAATAAGCCATTATTGTTGGGCGGCTAGGCATAACTGACAGGTCAAAAATGAGGATCTCCGTGCCTTGATTAATGCCTATGAAGTTCAAAAATGTGTATGCCGCGTGCTTGAATACCTTCAAAACTGTGAGGATCATGCTAAGTATTTTGTTGGTCATTTTTACAGCTAAATCAGGTATTGTCGCGTAATTTTGTAGCCAAAATTCTATGGTTTTTATCATGTAATCCTCCGTTGGCAAATAATTATGTGGCGGGCTCGGAAGCAGAGGAAAATTGAGCCACTGCTTATTGATAGTACCGTTTCTTTGTAGATCCAAAAATTCCCTGGTATCCCTTCTACGTGGTAGTGGACAAAATGAAGGGTTTACCTGGAATGCATATGGCGCTGCTTGCCATGCACTCGTAGTGTGGGATGTTTCTCCAAAAATTTTCTCCGCCACACTGGTTGCGCAGCTTCAAACTCTTCTTGAGTGTATGCGAATGTATCATGTTTGAAGTTAAGCTGCTCATCTGGACTCGTGTGTGTAATCTTCATTATATAACGTCTGGTCTTTTCTTTCAAGAGTCCATAGGGAATATTGAAGGGCTTCATGATTTTGTCCAGGTCTTTACCTTTTATCTTGGCCTCCTTCATGACTTTGACCACTTCATTTTCAAAATTTTTTGTTAATCGGGACACCACTAGTGCCCGTTCCTTCTGACTTATTTCTGCAGTATATGGCATAGGATGGTCATCATGTATATCCGCCACCTGCTCACGTATTGGAGAATCATAGATCGGGTGAGATAGAGGGCTTACCTCTACCTCGTCAGTAGGATTTTCCTTTTCTGGCACTACTGATGTCCCGATTTGTTCTTTGTCTTTCTTCTGATTCTTCAGCTGTTCTATGCATTCATCTTTTTCTTTTATCGTTTGCATGGCTTCTCCGAGTGTTTCTTTAGTTGCCAATAGTTCTTTACCTATGTCAGCTACATGATCCATGTTTTCACTGTAGCTTTGAACCAGTTTGGCATTCACCTTTTGTAATTGACGCTTCAGTTCACTGGTTTCATTGGCATATCTGTTCTTCCATTCTTCTATCTGGGCTTGTTCTTGCTTTAGCAGCTCTTCATTTTTCGCGATCTGATCCCGTAATTCTTGATCTTTGGTTTCTGTGGATTCCTGTTGTATGAGTGGTTGATCATATAATAAAGACTTCATCAAATCTTTATTTCTGTTGCGTAGGCTGTCGTTCTCTTCCAGATATAGCTTGAGTTGTTGCTCTAATAGCATGCTTCGCATCTTCATTTTCTCTTTCTCAGCCTCGCTTGCTTCGTGTAATCTTTGCAACTCGGTTAGTTGTGTATGCAGCTGTTGATTCTGAGCAACGGATTCTTCATGTTGTGTCTTGATTGCCAACACCTCAGTACTTTTGTTTGCTAATTCTTTTTGTGCTGCAATCAATTGTGCCAATAGCTGTTCACTCATGATTTGAAACTGATTCTTTTCTCTTCTTGCTTGATCATACTCGGCATCTATGTCCATCATCTGTTGTTGAGTGTCCATGGCTGTTTGAATCATCTTCTTTACTACAGGTTTCAACTGCATAACATCCACGTTAAGCCATGTTTTTGGTATTGCCGGCTCTTCTCCGGTATTGACATCTTTTCCTTGTGCAATGTGTAATGTAGTGTCATGGGGCTGCCTAATCTGAAGCTGGATCCTTGGCTCCGCCCCCATGTCTTCTTTATTTCCCTGAGGTGTGTCATCAGGCACCTCGATCACGGTCTGTGCTTGGTGTTGGAGCTCCTTCGTTTCCTTACTCACTGGAGTTTGATCTTCCTCTTTAATAGGTTGTTTTACATGTGTAATACCAGTGGTTGTATCTTCCTTGATGCTTATTTTTGTAGTGTCATTCAATTGAATGACGTGCTCCGGTTCCATAGATTCTTCGACTCTCTTTTCCTTTTCTTCCTGATTTTGTGTCGTGACTTCTACTTGATCCATTTCATTCCATTCATCCTCTTGTGTTTCTGTCTGTATGTCAGTATCCAATGTATCTTTTTCAGGGCTGGATTCCGTGTTGGTACTAGAATCATCAATACCCAGCTCTTTGTATCTTCCAACTTGTTTTGGTGTTTGCTCTGGATTCCGTTGTGTCTTCTCTTGACTAGCTTGTCTGTAATGATGTCCTTGAACGTTCAAATTGATCTGCCCTTGCATATACTGATGTGTCTCTTCGAGGGCAGCGGACAGATCTCTCTTGGTAATAGGCACTTGTGCCGTCGTGATCTTCGGTAAGAGATGCGTTCTCTTTGATTGTGGTGTAGCTTGGGCTTCCTCTTCCCGTAAACGCTTCGTACCCCTCATGGGTTTCTGTGTGCTGGTTCCAGCTTCTTCCACCATAGCTATTGCTTTCTTCTTCTTAGGGATCGTAGCTGATTTTACGTATCTTGCTAGTCCTTCTGAGGTTGGCATCTCTCTCAAACAGTTCTTCATTTCTAAAGCTTCATAAATCAACAATGTAAGAGCTGAACTGCCATTCAAAAACTTCTTTTGCCCCCACTTCTTTTGTGCTTCAAACAATCTTTCTTGGACATACCCTGTTAGATTGATTTTGTTTCCAATTTGCCTCATGGCATGTGATAATAGTTGGACTACTATCTTCTGTGGAGCTGTATACCTGTGCATGCTGGGAAAGCAAAAATGTTGATGTACCAATCGCACAGCATCTTCTATGTCAATTCTATTTATTTCCAAGAATGATCTCTTCTTGGGATCATGGCATTCTTCTTTCACACTAGTAATGCCTGCTTGATTCCATCCAAAAGCTCTGTTAATCAACTCATGTGTGAATTGGATGGTCTTCCATGTCCCTACTTTATCCAATACTTGGGCTTCTGGAACTGATATTTTTGTGGCGGCAGGCTGCATGGTATTCATCACCTGTGCACACCTCTGGAAGTCTGGCACATATATAGGCAATTTGAGAAATGCCTCTAGGCCGGCTTGTGTCCATACATCTTCAATATGAGGCAATCCTTGTATTATTATTTTGAAATCTTGTGACATGATTGGAAAGTAATGATCTGTATCCATTATCTTGATAGTTGCCATGAAGATAAGATCTGCCACTAGTTGATCATCTCTGAACCAGTGACCTCTTGCTTTTGTTACTGATTCTAATGGAAGAAGTTGCACCTCTTCTTGCTGCGTAGATTCGGAACCAGTGGAAGCCATTTGCACTCAATATAGAGTATGAATTAGTATCCATATCTTCTCAGAAATCCTCCTCTATATGTTGGTTATAAGTTCGATGTTGCTCAGAGTGAATGGTGTCGTCCCTTTCCCGTGTGTGTGAGAAAGGTAATACCTGGATTTTTCACATTTTTATGTATTTTTATATTTTCATCTGAAAAGGAAAACAGAAAGGTTAGTTCATAGCCGAAGCGGTTATTAAATTTTTTGGAGTATTTTCTCAATATATGTACAAGTGCTCTCCTATTTCCCATTAGGAAAATGTGCTTGACTATCTTGAAATAGAAGAAGGGTGTGCCGAATGCTTGGCCTTGTAATGTGGCCCTATCATGCATACTTTGGATCTCGAAGGCTCCATATGTGTGCAATTGGAAGTAGTTGGCGTATGCATGTCGTTCATTTTTTCTTTCGGTATCCAAATTTGCTTCATTGTGCTGGGCCTTGTTGTATGTTGCCCTCTTCCACTGAAAGTGGCTCTTGTCTTCTTGTTGTGGGTCTGCTTCATCTGATTTGTAAATCTCGGAGTGGCTCCGGTTGTCATTACAGACTCCTTTCTCCAGTAGTCCTCTCTTTGTGGCTGTTTTACCTGTGCGTTACATTGGTTCTTCTTGTTTTGGGGATCATCCTTTCGGTTTATTTTCCTTGGAATGCAAGACTTCGGAACCCATATTTGCGATCGATCTCGTTGAGCAGCTACGACTTTCTTTGGAATCCAAATTGTAGCAACGTGTCGATGACTTCGTTGTTCAGACTGACTTGATTTCTCTTTTGATTGTTCATTTTGATGTCGGTTGTGCTTCTGTCGACGATAATACTCCTCTACTTGGTCTTTCTTTATCCATGCTTGATTTGAGTAGGGGATAGGGTATATTTTAATGGGTACAGATTTTGAATTACTCTGAGGCTTAGTCTCTCTAATGCATGGTGTTTCAGTGAGGTTGATTTCAGTTTGACTGATACTCTCAAGACTTGCTAGACTAGAACAAGGTGTGCAAGCAGAATTCAATGTGTCCGCACATATAGTACTCGATGAAGGTGTCTCTATAGTGCTAGTGATCATACATTCAGGACTTTGTTCATTAGAATGAACTGTTTGCTCTATGCTCACAGATTTTAATGGTCGCTCGTCTAGCAGACTGAATACTTCACGATGTCCTATCCTGGCTGAGATATATCCTAACGCTAATTGAATGGTCACCTCGTATTCGTAAATCCAGTCTTGACCTAACACTACTTCTTCAAGTAAATCTTGTTCATGACACACTAACAGCTTTTGTTCCATAGTGTTATTACCAAGATGCAACGGTAAGGTGATCTCACCTATGCATTGAGTGATTGTTCCTCCTATTCCTATCAACTGGGCCATTGAGGGGCGTATTGTTTCCTTGAGTTTTTGGGTCAAAGAAAACTTAATGCAGCTTACAGCTGCTCCTATGTCAATAAGAGCATTTACCAAGTGATACTCCGTTTTTCCGACTCCCAAATTTAGATATGGTTGTGTTCTTTGCGATCCTAGGTTTTGAGTGGCTCTAAAATTAGCCATCGGGATGAGTTCTTCTCCTTGACGATATCTTTCATCTCGCTCTCTCATCCACTCTTTTCGTTTCTTTATCCTTTCCAATGCTTCTTGTCTCGCTTTTTCCCGTATTCTTTCCTCTTCTAAGCGTCTATTCTTACCTTTGATTAATCGAGACATAGTTTCTTCAGTTAATGGTTCTAGGTATTTTTTCACTCTACACCCGCTGATGTAGTTTGGTAACACGTCTCCATCTAAGGTTGCTAAGCTAATGGCTCCACTTGTAGATATACGATTAATGATTAATGGACCATATCCTCTCTTTTGCAATTTCTTAGCATGTTGTTTCAAAGTGTATACCAAAACTAAATCTCCTTCCTTCAATTTTTTGTCCTTGATATGCGCATCAAAATAGGCTTTTTGTCGTCTTTTAGCAGCATAAATACCTGCTACTGCTTGTAACCTAGTTTCATGAAGCTTTTCTATTTGGTCCAATTGGGTTGATAATTCATGTCCTGTCCACTCGTAAGTAGTTGCTACTCTAAGAGTGGGAATCAAGAAATCAATTGGCAAAATAACATTTTGTTCATACACTAAGTTAAAAGGAGTAGTGCCTATTGCAGTTTTATAGGCTACTCGGAATGCCCATAAAGCATGGTGTAACTGCTTATCCCAATCTGATCTACCGTTGTTAACGATTTTGGTGAGAACAGTACACAAGATTTTATTTGAACTTTCTACTTGTCCATTTGCTTGTGGGTGATAAGGGGCAGATTTCTTATGAATTACCAAGAATTCATTCAATAAGGCTTCTATCACTTCATTAACAAAGTGCGTACCTCTATCACTCACAATCTCTATAGGTAGTCCAAATCTAGTGAAGACGTTCTCGAAGAGAAACTTGGCTGTAGTTTTTGCGTCATTTTTCTTTGTTGCTTTTGCTTCAACCCATTTGGTCAGGTAATCTGTGGCTACAATTATGTATTCGGCATGTGACCCTTTTGCTGGTGGGCTAATAGGTCCTATAAAGTCTATTCCCCATTTTGTGAAAGCTCTAGCACTCATCATGGGTCTAAGTGGCATCTCATCTCTTCTAATAGGATATTTCGTTCGTTGACAAGTATCACACCGTTGCACATATGTTATGGAGTCTTGGTGTAGAGTTGGCCACCACATTCCAGCAAAGAGGATCATTTTTGCTGTTTTGTCTGCAGAGAAGTGTCCTCCTGCAGCTCCTGTATGGGCCATCTCTAAGACAGAGAGATATTCATTTTCATGAATGCACATTCTTAATTGGTTATCTTTCCCGCGTTTAAAGAGTTGTTTTCCTATGATGGCATAATCTTTACTCTATTCTTCAAGAGCACGCTTCCTTGCTAAGGTAGCTCCATCAGGGTATTCTTGAGTCTTCAAGAACTTTACTAGAGGCATACTCCATCTTGGTGCTATTGTAGAATAGCATAAGGTAGAATTCTCGTCTGGGATTTGTTCTTGACAGGTTTGACAGGTTGACACACAGTTATGTGCATCTCGTTGCATGGTTGGCCAATATATGCCAAATCTCTTGAGTGTTTGCCACGTTCCATTTGCATTCAAATGAGTGTTCCATTGGTTTATGTGTGCTTTCTGAAGCCACATTTCTTGTTCCTCTTCTTCCATGCATCTCATCAGTAATCCGCTTGAATCCTGGTGGTACAAACTTCCCGCAATGATGTGAAGGTTTTTAGTCCTCCAGAGATCTTGCATTTGGTTTGGTGTGATCCCATCTTTAGGTCCATGTGTAAGTATAGGGATCAATTTTTCTGCCCATTGAGGACATACTTCCAGGTTAAAAAGATAAGTGTCTGGCAGGTCATCGGGTACTCCTATGGGTGGTTCTCCATGAGTCATTCGAGATAAGTGGTCTGCTCTTATGTGGGTGTTTCCCTTCTTGACTATTACCTCAAAATCAAATTCCATTAGCAATAAAAACCATCGTACTAGTCGTCCTGTATTACAAGGCTTGTTGACTAAGTACAATAGGGCTTGATGATCAATGAAGAATTTGAATTTGTTTGCCAGCAGGTAATGTCTGAATTTTTTGACAGCGTATACCATCCCTAGGCCTTCTCTTTCCGTGGTAGTATAATTTCATTCCGCTTGATTTAACTGTCTACTGGCATAGGCTATCGGGTGGTCTAATTTTCCTGTGTCAGCTGGTTGAGCTAAGATGCAACCAATGGAAAACTTGGAAGCATCCACATGAATGTGAAACGGTTTATTCCAGTTGGGGACTCGAAGGATGGGTGCTGAACTCAATCGATTCTTTAACTCATTAAAAGCTGTTTCGCATTCTTCGGTCCAATTAAATAGAGTCAATAATGCATAAAGATGTCTAGCAATTATGGCGTACATATGTATGAATCTTCGATAGTAACCACAATGTCCCATAAATGCTTGAACTTCTTTAGCAGTCTTTGGTCTTGGTAAATCCAAAATTACTTTGATTTTGTCTTCATCTGTTGAAATCCCATTCTTAGAGACAATATGTCCTAAGATTTTTCCTTGTCGAACCATGAAGACACATTTTTCAGGATTGAGGCATACTCGATATTGTCGACATTTAGCAAAAATCTTTTCTAGTTCAGGGATGTGCTCTGATCGTATAGCTGAATATGTACAAAGATCATCCACATATACCTCCATGCTTTTTCTCAGAAATTCTTTGAACACATGACACATCAATCTTTGGAAAGTAGCTGGAGCATTTGTTAAACCAAAAGGCATGACTCTAAAGGCGTATACTCCCCATTCAGTTGCAAATGCTGTCTTATGTTGGTCCTCAGGAGCAATGGCCACCTGATTATACCCTGAAAAGCCATCCAGAAAACTATAAACTTCCTTCCCTGCTACCCTTTCCAAGAGATGATCAGTGATTGGTAAGGGATAGCTATCCCTTATGGTTGCGGCGTTCACTTTTTTCAAATTGATGCACACTCTTAACTTTCCATTCTTTTTTGATACAACCACCAAGGGTGACACCCATTCCGTGTGCTCAATTTCATAGATGAATCCAGCATCTAATAACTTATCTATTTCTTCTTTTATCTTGGCTGAATACACATTATTATAAGTATATGGTCTCTGTTTCGAAGGTTTGGCTTCGGATGTCATGGGGATTCTATGTGCACATATAGATGGATCTACTCCTTTCAAGTCCTTATAAGTCCAAGCAAAGACATCCCGGTATTCTCTTATGAGTCGAATTAACTCTTGTTCTTCTTCTAATGAGACATCCTGTCCTATGAAGGTGCATCGTTCCTCTCCTCCTTCCATAGTTACAACTATCTTTTTGGTTTGCTCCTTATTATCATATGCTATTCCAGGTTGTGCTTCCCTTTTAGGTATCTGAATAGCAATTTTCCTCTCCTCCACTTCATATTTTTTAAAATGGGCTGGTACCTCAAATTGGTCTTGGGGTTTGTTTTCTTCATCTTCTAATTCCCTCTCAACTTCTAATTCTCCTTTTTGTGTGAGTTCCTTATGTTTTTCATTGGCAGTGATATTTATGTTGGTGGTACTAATCCCTAGATCCATGGGTTCAGGTTCCATTTCAATGCTTTCGTAGTCCTCCTTCCAGTCTTTCTCGATCACTTCTCCTTCTTCTGCCTCCTGAAGGACTACCATATACAGGCTAACATCATAACCCTCCTCATCGATACATTCGTTCATGGTCACTACTTCTTCGTTTACACAGACATTGAGGGTAGCTAAGATTTCCATCCAACCGTGAGGTTCAAATTCTTCATCCGGAAATACTTGTGGTATATAAGCTGGATCTTGTACAGATCTCACTATTCCTTGTTTCTGCGGCCAACTTTTTCTTCTCTCCTCTTCCTTCTTTGCAGCTTGACATATCCACAGATGAGTGTCCTCGTTCATCCAGGATTGATCACTAGAACCTGCACTATGAACCGATTGATCGTCTTCCTCTTTGTGGATTTGATTCCATTGTAGAGGTGGCACATCTTGATACGTGTACGTATGTAGGTTTATCCTAGTGGTGGTTCATGCGTGTTGTAGGTAAACTGCATCTTTTCCCCAATCTTGTACGACCTTTAGTTGTCTCATGAAAGGCCTTCCCAAGATCATTTCATAATTGCTTGGCCTTTCGAAGTGACATATTGCTAAAGTGTGTTCAAATTCCACTCCACACGTGGTGAAGACTACACGTTCCAACAATACTAAGGGTCTTTCCGTATGTCCATCTGCCATTTGTATTTTCATGCGTGTTGGTCTTAATGCTGGTTTTCCCCATTTCTCCCAAATTTCTTTGGTAGCAATGCCTACACCGGCTCCTGAATCTAGTATGGCTTTGGTAGTGTAACCCCTATAGGTGATTGGAAGGCATGTATTTCCTTCATCTCCTTCACTAAAGTCTCCTACTTTATCCACTGGAATTCTCACTGTGTTTACTTCGTCAGCTATCTCTTTCTTTTCCTCCTTGACTTCCCATTGATTGATTAATTTCTCTTTTAAATGTGGTTTTACCTTTAACAGTTCTTCGAATGTTAGAGTACATGGGATTTTTACCTCTCTAAGGCGTTGTATGATCTCTGATGTTTGGATTGATGGGTTCGTTTCCCGTCTCCTTATTGATGGAATGCGATACAATTCTGAATTGTGCTCGTACTCCCCGGTGTAGTTGGGCAGTTCCTTTACATCCTCTTCTTCCTTGTCACTTGCATCCATTGGAAAAATTTCTTCTGAATTTAGTTCAGGTATTGAACCCTCTATTTCATTTTCTGCTTCTAATTCTTCAAAGGGCGGTCCCATTCCTTCCACCTTCTTCCATTTGTCCTCTTGAACTCGTGCCCATAGATCCTTAGTCCAGTCTCCTTCTACTTCGGGAACTATGGATCCTTCCTTTCTCTCAACACCAAATTCATCATTCTGAGGTCTATTTACTTCAGGCTTTTCCTGAGTGTTTAGGCACTCTTGGAATTCTCCTTCAGAAATCCGGGTATTTGGTAAAGGCGATGCGGGTTTTTCTAAGGTTTGTTGTGCAACTTCTATCAATTTCTTGCAGATTTCTAACCTTTCTTTTTCTAAGTCGCCTCTTGGATATTCTCTCTCGTGTTGCTCTATGGTAGGTCCTGCTCTTATTCTCGCCTTGTATGCCTGAATCCACATGGCTAATTCTTCAGGCATTGGGTCTGCTAATACTGATACTACCTCCTCCTTCTGATACTTTTCATTTTTGTTCCCTTCTTCCCTCTTCGGTTCTTCTTTTGGTTGTTGTTCGTTTCCCTCTCTTTCCTTCCTCTGTAATAGCTTCTTTTCTTTTAATCTCTCTCTTCGGTGCTTCCATTTTTGTGACCTTTTACTGGCAATACTTTTCTTTGGTTCTTCGGAGTCTTCAACTCTTTGAGGGATGGGTGTATCCCTCTCTTTGTCACTTTGATTGTTCTCATCTGTTTTATCAGGGGTCTCTCTGGCTTTTGCTCTCGTTATTGCTTTTAAAGGTACTGTGTACTCTTTATCGCTCCCTGATGATTCAATCACTTCTATCACATTAATCTGCACGTTAGATGTGACTTTGTTGGGGTTCTTAGGACAATCTCTGAAAAGGTGTTCCTTACCACAATCGCTACAGTAGCCTTCCCAGACTCGTTGTGGTGGTGGTGGGTTTGGCAATGTGCATTCTCTGATATAGTGGTCACCTCCACATCTGTAACACGGTCCTCTGGGTACAGGCGGTCTGTTCATTGGTCGAGGTGGCACGGTTGCTCTAGGAGCTGTGTACATTACTGGGACATATTCCTGCTCGTATCCGTATGAACTATCCGGTACTTCCATGTCATAGGCATATGGGTAGTACAGTTGTCCATTCTCTATCATAGAGCTTTCATAATTAGAGTATGTTCCTTGACTAGGATCATAAAATGAGTCATAGGGTTCACTACTAGTCAAAGGTGTGGCTGGCACAATAGCTCTCTCTAGGTTTTCTTCTGGTTGTGCAATCTTGACTGGGACAACGTTCTGAGGGTGAGGCGGTTGTTGTCCTAATACTGGCTGTGGTTGCGTGTATCCCTGATATGCGTATGGTCGTGGTGCTGGGGCCTGCGGCTGATAAGTGGGATATCTAAAGGCTTCACCTCCTTGATCTCTTTGGGGATATCCATACGGTCTCATGTATTGTTGTGCAGGTCTTGCTTGCCTATTGTAAGGGCAATTCTCTATGCTATGGTTTGTATACCTCTACTCTATACTGCAATATTGTAGAGGTCCGGGGACAGAGGGTCTATGATGAGCATAGGCAGGTGGTGGGACTACTCCCCTAGCACACAAATGAGAAGGATGATCACCTCCGCATTGCATACATCTTCTAAGCATAGGCAGTCTCATAGGATTAGTGGGATAATTCCTCTGTCCTTGAACATTCAGTTTTTTTGCTACCAATTCTGCTATTTCCTCCACATTGTTTTTAGGGTTTGATGTGCTACTGGCTGACTCTTCGCTTTTCAAACTACCTTGAGGTATTTTCAAGTCTTCTGCTAGGTTGTCCTCTAGGTCTATACATTCCTTCATACACTCTTGCAAAGTTTGAACCGTCTTTACATACACTAATGACCTCAAAGTTCCGTTCAACAATCCTTCCAAAAATAATGACACCATTTTATTTTGGGTAGGCCTCTCCTCTACGGGGCATCTATCCACATACTGCTTGAATCTTCTTGCAGCCAATCTCACTGATTCGGTAGGGACTTGTTTGAAGCTGTGGATTAATGACGAAGAATTGTTTTTAATTCCTGATTTGGTAAATTCTTCAATCATTTCTTGATATACCTGCTCCATGTTCTGAAAGGTATTCGGGTCTAATGGCTGAAACCATGCCAATGCTGTGTCTGACAAGGTAAGGCCAAAGGACTCATATTGAATAAAAAAGTCTTCTACCTGCTCGGCTCTAACTACTTGTTTAAATTTTGCTATATGATTGTAAGGTTCACTAGAGCCATCATAGTGATTTCTCATGCACTTGGCAACTTGGATCGGCCTTAGTCGTCTTCCTGCTTCAGGTTGTCTAGGCATCACTGGGAAAATTGGTCTTCCTATTGGTATGCCTGGTCCTCTTACTACCTGTGGTCTGACTGGAGCATGAACTCCATGTCTTGGGTCAATAGCTGGTTGAGGCCGGTAATTAGGGTTAATTGCAGGCATTGCAAATTGCACATGTGGTCTGACTGGGATCTGGGTTTGTTGTGTTTGTCCCGACTGTTGATATGATTCGTTCTGGGATGTTCCAAGTGGGTTTCGTGAAGTAGTGGCTTGGTCCCTAGGGGGAAACACTGGGATATCCTGATATTTCAACTCAGCTCTCTCTAATTCTGTCAATGGCCAATATCTTCTCTGATTTTTATCCAAATATGTGATGATGGTGGGGAACTTAGGATCTTGTAACTCATAGATGGTAACTGGATTAGGAGCAGCTTCCCATATAGAGGAATGGGCCCTAAGCAGATGCTCCATCCCATTGATCAGATACACATCTATTAGAGTGTCATCCTGGGGAATCAGGTCTCCTCTCCAAATTTTAGTAATCGTAGATCTCCCTCTAGGAGTAGTTACTTGCTCTTCGATTCCACCTCCATTTAAGCTTGAAGCATTATTTTCTTCACCATGCTCATTAATGTTTTCCGGGTGTTCTGTGACCACGTATTGAATATTTTGTTTGTCCATGTAAAAACCTCCTACGTATTTGACTGCTGGTCTAGGCACTATGTAAGCCTCTGAAGCCTTCTTCAGTCTGGCCACTGATCTGTTTAGACCATCCAAATAGATAGGGATCTCATTGTGGTTGGTGTTCACATACTCCAAGGAGGTTCTGTATTCTCCCTCGATGATTGACATCATGCCAATCATGGGTACTGTGTTTTGCATATCCTCTGAAGCCATGGGAATTTCTCCTTCTGACTCACTGGAGGTCTCCGAGTAATGTGAACGGTTACTTGGCTCTGCCACACTACCTACGGAAGAAATTACACTTCTTCGGCTTCCTAGGGTTCTTCCGGATCTCAGGTTCATCCACTTCTAAACTCTAATCAGTCTTTGGTACCCTTGGGCCTTTGGCACTCTTCTCTATAGGTCAAAAATGTCTAGAAGACTTGGGTTGGAAAGAAATAACTGAAGAAGAATTTTCTACAATCACGATACTTGTTTCCAAAAATCCACGATACACGATCTGTGTTCAGCCGATACACAATCTCTGACAAATATCGCGATACCTGCCAAACGATACCGATACTTGGAAGAAACAATACCGATACTTGAAGGCAAACGATACACGATACTTGGTCACAGGTGATACACGATACTTGGAATAGACGATACTCGATATGTGGGAAGTATCGCGATCTTTGATCTAAGCGATCTCTGGGCCAAACGATACTTGGCTGGACATGATATACGATACCTGAGATCCACGATACACGATCTCTGAACTGAAACGATCGACGATACACGATATCTGGTAAATATCACGATCTCTGAAGATCAGACGATACACGATATTTGAACCAAACGATACTTCAGTCAAACGATACACGATCGGCAGCAAGTATCGCGATCTCTGAGAAGCGATACACGATACTTGAGCACAACGATACTTGATCTCCCGTAAACGATCGCTGGCAAAACGATGCACGATACTTATCAGGTATCGCGATCTTTGACCAAACGATACTTCTCAAGTTTCGCGACCGGCACGAAACGATACACGATCCACGATACTCGATAGACGATCGCTGGCAAACGATCTCTGACTAAGTATCGCGATCGGTATGAAACGATACACGATCGATGGGAAATATCGCGATACTCGACCACAGGAGCAAAACGATACTTGATAAGTATCGCGATACTCGACCGCGGGAGTAAGACGATACTTGACCCTTAGACAATTTTTAAGAAAGATTTTTTAAGATTTGGTTTGAACCCCTTGATCTCCTAGCTCCTCTCTCCTCTCCTCACTCTCTGTATCCAACAAAACACACCTTTTTACCCCCTGTAGCCCTCAGACGATACCTGGCGCAGATCGTTTTTCTTTCCTAACTTGATTTGCTTGAGAAATTTGGATTAAAATGGTGGGCTAGCTCACCTTGGTAACTCCTGTGAGCTCTTTGTCACTTCCCCTAGCTTTGTGCAACCCCAGCTTGCCCTTTTGCTCTCTCACGATCTCTGGCACAGCACACGATACTCGACAGTCTCTCTCACGATACTTGCTCAAAAACAAGTGATTTTCAAAATGACTCTTTTTGGCTTTTATACTTCGGATTTTCTTGCTTACAAAAAGGAAACTTTTCTGAACAAAACTAAACTCTACCCTAATGACTTGGTCCACTCTCTAATCACTCCTACTCTACTCCTTCTACTCACTTCCCTAAACTAACAACTCACTACACACACTCCAAGAATGAGAAGTAGCAAGTGCGGCTGAAAATGACTTACCAAAGAAGAGAAGATTTCCACTCCTCCACTTACTTCAATGCGAAAAGCTACTTACCATCACACGAATGCCTCGGTTTGATTCGTCACTCCCCGGCAACGGCGCCAAAAAGTGTGTTGACTTAAGCACCAACTTAGGGACTTGCGGAGAAAGAGACTATACCTCAATCCCCTCACAAGTGCATATAGTGGGGATACACGCTTTTAAATATCAATCCAAAGAGTATACAAACCTAGCCGAGTGTATGAAGACATGCAATCATGTAATGGTCAATGCAAGGGAACTACTCAAACAATGTAAATGAGGCAAAGACTTATCCAAACAAGCTCCAACTGTTGGTCAAGGCGAAATGATACTTGGTGCAGCAGCCGTCAGTGTTTTGGACTTTTCTCTCAGCTCCGAAATCCAAATATAGCGAATAGCATATGCGTTTTGAAGCTCTCGAGAAGACGCATCCAATGGTAGTGGTTTCACTCAATTCTGACGCTCTTACTTCAAGTTATGGGCAAAATACTGAGTCGCGGGAATACTTTCCTACACTTCAGCACTTCCTACACTTCGCACACACCTTACCTACAGCAAAGAAACACTTTCATGGATAGACAACACTCACAAGCATTCTTTCCAAGCAATACACATGCATACAAGCTCACGAAGAAGACGATAAGGAGGGAAGAAGACACAAATTCGAATTTCTGTGCTCTCTATTCTCACAATGGCAAAAAGTTCTTTACAAAGAGTCACATTTGACTTATATACTAGTGCCCTAAAAATGGTCCTTTCCCACAAGAGACCGGCACTTTATTCACTAAAAGACTAATTTTCTACTATTTTACATGGATAAGCTTCTAATCTTCTGTGGGGATGCATCTAAGGACTCCTCTAGTGCCTTTACAATGGAAAATATATTACAAGAATGATTATGATACAAAAATATGAAGTCCAAATCGGAAAAATTTTGGGGCCCGTCTTTTTCTCTGCTTTGTGCACTCTTTAGCTCTGCAACACTCTTCCCCTCTTTGTCACTGTCGTCCCTTGACAGACTTTGCTTCCCGGACGCGTCCCGTGGTCAGTGTTGCCTGATTCTTGATCTTGCATTACGTTTTAGAGGCGCTCTGCTTTTCTTCGCACGCTCCCCTTGGTCAGTGTTGTCCGCAGTTAAACAGACATGCAGATTCGATGGCCTTCTTGATTCAAGCTCTACTACTCGAGAGCCTGTTGCACTTGTCTTGCCTGTTGACTTGGGTTGCCACGCACGCCACCAGTGACTAAGAATGTGCTGTTCTTAGTCACCCTCTTAAACTTTTCAGCCTCTACCCCTTTATAACTTTTGGTCCTCTGATTTGTCCTGGTTGCACACATCGGACCCTGTTGTATTACTTTGAGGCTGTTTACTTCTTTTGCCTGATGCGTGCCCCTGCGGGGCTCTGTGCAGAGATGGGTAATGCGCCCCTGCGGGGCTTCCTGCAGAGATGTATCTTCAGATCTTGCTTTTTAGTGAAGCTGCTTCTTTCGTTGTCTTCTTCTTTTCTTCTTCTTACTTGATTCTCCCTCAACAGGTGGTCTGTACGCAGTGAAGAGAGGAAGAGAGAGAGAGAGAGAGGCAGAGAAAGAGAGAGAGTGAGAGAAAGAACGAGAGAAAGAAAGTCAGAGAGAAAGAGAAGAAATAAAGAGATAGTCATCGTGTAGCTATGGCAGAATCCTAAATGAGAGAGAAAAGCTTTTTAGTGCTTCTGTTATAAGTTGGCATGTGCGATTAGAAAATGATAGAAAGAAAGAGTTTATTCTTCTTCCCTCATCCTTCCTCTTTGACTTCTTCAGACTGTGTTGTGCAAGATGAAATGAAAAGATCAGAGACCTTCGACTGATGTAAATTTGAGCATAGAAATTAACCACAGAAAGAGAAAGGTAGAAAGAGAGAGAGAGATAGGGTCTAAGTTAATTAGGTAGATAAATTTAACAAAGTTATTAATCTAGTTAGGAACATTCATGTATTGTTTTAATTAGGTAAACTAAAGTTTATTATATTGTTTAATTAGCATTTGGTAAAGTATAATTAGATAAGTATTTCTACAAGTTCAATTAGATTTTAGTCTCTTCGTGTAAGTATAAGTGTAGCTATTCATGTTAGTATGTATGAACTTTTGAATATGGTTATAAGCATGAGAGTCTATATATATGTATGAATGAGAAAGCGTATTAGAACATGTGAATGGAATGTGTATTCATATGTGCATTAGTATATGTATGGTTAGTATGCATGAGTATGTGTATGAATGCATATGTATGAGTTAATGAATGTGTGCATGTTAATGCATGTTAGTCAATATTAATTAATTAATACATTTGCATGGTTATATGTATTTAGAAGTGCATGAAAGTATGTTAGCATGTGTATGCTTTAATGTATGTGAAGTATGGGTTTATGTTCTTATTAATTTCTTATTAGATTACTAATATCAGAATGTTTCTTGCAGAAACATTCAAGATTAAAAAGCAATTGAAGTGCAGTGAAGTGAAGCAAAGTGAAGATTTCATCAATTCAATTATCCGACAATCTGAATTAAATCCATAGAAATTATCCTTGATTAAGCTTTGTATAGGATTCACTAGTTGTTAGCAATCTTATAGTGAAATTATATCATTGTTTTATAGCTTTGTAATCATCCATTATTGTCATTAGCATTAATTCAATTCTAATTTGCATTATCATTCTTGTCAATGTTATCTGAAATCGTTAATTTCAATTTCTCATGATTATTGTCTGAGTAGATTTATAGCCTTATTTTCAATCGCATCTAATGATCCTCAAGATAACATAGATTCATTTCCACCACCCTTAATTAAGCGTACACAACCTAATCATTTAGAAATCCAAGAAGACGAAATTATAAAAGAAACATTAACTGAGGAAACTTTGATAGTACCTATACCTCAAGAAGCTATTGATAGATATAGAGCAGTCCAGCCTTACGGTTCTTAAACGTTTAAAGTGTTACAATTATCTACTCGATATTTCATAGATTTTTTTCAGTAATATAGAATTTCTGATACCTTAGACGAAAGAAAAATATACCTAAAACACCTACGATTGTCTCATACACCCTGCGTGTGCCGAGGGATTTAGTGGCTGACTGATCCACCAGCCTTATGTTCGCAACTTCCCGACAATTTGGTGAACCCGACGTGAAAGTTCGTCATGACACCGTAGGTATAAAGGTATATTTACTTTCTGTTTTGCATATGCATATATAGGCAATTTGGCGATTGAAGGAGAAGTGTCGACATCCTTTGTAGCTGCAGCTGATTGTTCCTTGTCACGTCAGCGTTATCCATCAACTTTCAAAAAAAAAAAAAGTAACGATTGCACATGCATGAAAGATTTTGCACTGAGCACATTCACAACGAACCTCTTCATCAAGCTGGTTGATCAGGTATATTTTTTATTGTTCTATTGCATAATAGTAGGAAAAGTTTCTTTCTAGTTGCAAAGAAGTAAGAAAATTTTCTTTATTGCACAATAGTAGGAAAGTTTTCTTTATTTCTATTTCTAAAGCAGTAGGAAATTTTTCTTTATTGCATAGTAGTAGAAAAGTTTCTTTATTGCAAAATAGTAGGAAAGCTTGCTTTATTTCTTTGTTTGCAAAGCAATAGGAAATTCGTTAGTTTTTTCTATTGCAAAATAGTAGGAAAGGTTTTCTTTATTTTTATTTCTAAAGTAGTGGGAAAGGATTCTTTATTTCTATTTAGAACATTGTAGAAAAAGTTTCTTTATTGCCAAAGCATAGGGAAATTTTCTGTTTGTTTGCAAAATAGTAGGAAAATTTTCTTTATTTTTGTTGGCAAAGGAGTTGGAATATTTTCTGTATTTCTGTTTCGTTTTACCACGGAGTCGTATCAGGATCAAGATATAGACGGATTATTATGAGAATTATATACGTATATTTCATATTTATCTATAAAGTTAGACTTATCTACTATGGCTGACCACTTTGAAGAGCAGCGAATTTGGAAGATCATAGATGCAATTAAAACAGATAGGGGGGAATTTACTGGAATAAATGTAACAGCTTATCTTAAATATTATGAACAATTGACAGAACAAATTATATGGATTACCGGAAGACAATAAAAAAGATACATTTATACGAATTGCTCATGGGTTCACTAGAGAGAGAATCCAATTGCGAGTAGTCCAACCAAACATGACTTGGGTAGATTTCAAGACTCGGCTTCTTACTGAATTTTCGCATGAAGATTACAGTAAGAATAATAGAGCCACATTCATGCGATGGGTAGGAACAACAAAGTTAGACCAACACATAACTCAGGGATTAACTGAGTTTGATATCAAATTTAACCAAATGCCTCAAGCAGACCAAACAGCTCTTGAACCAGATAAATTAAGAAATTTTCTAAACATGCTAGATCCATCTCTTAGACGGGAGCTAGATCCAATGCTTGAGGATGGAGCGACTGCGAGTGGGCTTACTGGAAATTGGGATAACGTAAGAGCAGCTGTCCATAGGTTAGCCCAAAGGCAGGAGCGAAATCAGATGCAAAACTCCAAGAATATATGAAAGAGATGTGCCAGGAAAGATAGATAATGACCCCAATTCTCATAACCCTAGAAAGGATGACTCGGAAATTACAATGTTAAAAACATCAGTAGAATCACTTGTCAAACATGTGGAGACTTTGGCGACTGAAATAGCTACTATAAAGAGTATGCAAGAGCTTAAATTGAGAGATCAGGAGAAACCAAAAGAATTAGAACAAAATGCTAGGAATCAGATGCCAGCTAGAAGACCATTTAACCAAGCACGTAGATGTCTCTGGTGTGATGATCTGGAGCATCCACACTGGACATGCAACTTATTCAAAGAGGCCAAGGATAAGAATTGGGTCACAGAAGTAGATCGAAAGATCTGTGACTATGTAACAAAAAGGCCTTTGGCATCAAACTATGGAAAAGGGGGAATGAAAACCTTCTTTGAAGCCTCTACAAGCCAAAATACTTATGCTTGTAGACTTGATAGTGATGATTCTAATTGTGAGTTCTGGAATCAAGTTTATGATACTGCTAGTAGAGGAAAGTTATCTGTTGAGAACTTATATGCTACGAGCTCGGATATTAGATCAAAAACATGTTGGAATGAGCCAGTAGACATGTTCTCAGTATATGCTCATGAAATTAATATAGACGAGAAAAGAAAACGGGATGAAGAGGGACAGTCTAAACGAACAACTAGGGCTAGAAAAGACGGTGAAACGACTGATACAATTAAAGTACCGCCTATGATGGAGTCTAGTCAGGAACCAAAACAACAGGAACAAGAAAAGAAGCCTCAAAATAAGGGTAAAGGAAAGAAAGTAGGAGAAAATTTAGAAAAGAAAACTACAAGTGAAGATAGAAGTCAAGATAAACCTAATGAATCGCAACCCATACGAGAAGAAGGAATTAAGGAAGAAAAACCAAAAAAGAAACCTCCGACTTTTCGATTGATCTCGCAAATTGAGAAACAAATAGATATTCGGAAGGTTATGGATGAAAAAATTATGAAGGCAGAAGTAGCCATGACATTAGAAGAATGGTTAGCATTTTCAAGAACAGATGTGAAGGAAGATTTCATGAGTATCATTAAAAGACGAAGAGAACCTATAGAGTATAGAACGGAAGATATTGAAATGGAGGAAAGAAAAGATCAGGATGAACCGAAAGTGAGTGTTGTACAAATAAATGAATCTGAGTATAGAGAATCTTCTGATCGTAAAAATTATTTGGGTTCCGTAATTGGACATTTGGAAAAAGGAAATGAAGATCCAAATAGCCATTACACTCAAAAACATTGGGCTAGGGGTACCACTGAAACTATGGTTAAGATAGGTAATAATAATAAACCGCAAGTAGCATTAATCGATTCAGGATCAGAAATCAATGTAGTCTCACGGGAGATTTATAATGAGGGAAAATGGCCCATAGATAGGGACCATGGATGGAAAATGAAGGCAGCCAACAATGCTTCTGGCTATTTACTAGGAGCTTGTGCAAATGTTCCTATTACTATTGGAGATGTTAAAGAGGAACATAATTTCTTTGTTCATGATGACTGCTCGTACCCAATTATTTTGGGGCAGCCGTTCATTTGTGAACAAAGAATGGAGACAAAAGTATTGGATGATGGAAGTGCTTTTGCAAGAATTCGTTCTCGTGATGGCCTTAAATCTGTCCAATTCATGATGCTTTGTATAAACCATCCTCGTAATCGTAGATCTTTAAGAAAAACTCCTTTAAGACACATTGAACAGGATTTCGAGTAAATGCCACTATTGAGCGAGATGACAGTGGACTTTGGTTCGAAATCTCACAAAATCTTGTACAGAACTTAGATAAAATGACTGTTTTTTTTTTTTTTTTTTGAGGGTACAAGGAAATTGGAAAGCATACTGAAATTGAAATACACACTCACACACCCAACCTCTTAAGGTAGAGGCATCCTTCATGATTGACTCATGGATATGTCCGGCCAGGACTTGAACTCAGGACATCCCCCTGCAGCTTCAAGGCGTCAGCCACTAGGCTACGCCGCCATGGACATGACTGTTTATTTTCCATCTGCTACGTTAAATATTTTTCATTTTAAACAAATTCCAAAAAAACTTATAAAAAAATATGAAAAACATTTGAAAAACAAAGGAGATTTATTAATGGATGAAAGTATTGAATATATTATTAAAACTACACATTGCTTCTCAACATTAGAAGAATTAGAACTTTGTTATCAAAATCAGTCTAATTCTCATATTCTCATCTCTTCACTTGATATGTATGCATTAATTCAGGAATATGCCTCTAAAATTGATCATGAGTATGATGCCTTAGTAGAGACCAAATATAAAACTGTTAGTAAGAAGGTTAAACCCGTAGCACAACCACTACCAAAATTTAGTAATGATACTATAAAGAATGTAAGTCATGAGCCAATCCTCAGAAATCCAACAAATATTGGCCATGTATTTACTAAAGAATCCTTAAATCAAATTAAATTAGATGCTAGTGGTTTCCTTCTTCCAGCAGAAAAAGAGTATTTTTTGAAGATTATTGAGCAACATGGAAGAGCATTTTCTCTTGAGCCTTCAGAGATAGGATGTGCAGATCCTCGGATAGTTGCACCGATGATAATTTTCACTATTCCCCATATTCCTTGGAATTTGCACCCTATTCCTGTACCTAAAGCTCATCTTCCAGAGCTGATCAGATTACTTAAAGAAAAAATTCATATGCATATTTTAGAATCCTCTTCAGCTCCCTATTCAAACCGTTGGTTTACTGTGCCCAAGAAGAGTGGAAAACTTCGGTTTATCCAAGATCTTCAACCAGTTAATAAAGTGACTATTAGAAATGTGGGTACAGGTCCAATTGTGGATGAATTTGCGAAAGCATTTTCAGGCAATTCTATATATTCAATGGGTGATCTCTACTCTGGGTATGATCAATTTCAATTGGCATTAGAGAGTAGAGACATTACTACCATGAAAACACCTTTGGGATTAGTTAGGATGTGTACATTACCTCAAGGTGCGACCAATTCAGTAGCACACATGATGAGTGCAATGAATTTGGTTTTGCACGATTTTATTCCTCACATTACTATGCCCTTTATAGATGACATTCCCATTAAGGGTTGCTTGGAAGAAGAGAAAGATAGCACTCTGGATGAAGATGGTTGTCGTAAATTTGTAAAGGCTCATATTCTTGATTGCCAAAAGATCTTTCAGCGATTTATTCAAGTTGGCTTAACATTATCAATAGAAAAATCTACTTTTGGTGTTAATGAGGTCCTAATTGTAGGTCATCTTTGTGGCTATTATGGACGAAAGCCATACCCTCATAAAATTGATGCCATTAGTAAGATTTCGGAGATATGTCAAAATGTGAGTGAAGTTCGTCGATTTTTAGGAGCTTGTATCTTCTATGTTATATGGATACCACATTTTGCACATATAGTTGACTGTCTTTATGATTTACTAAGGAAGAATAGAAAATTTTTATGGACAGAAAAACATACTCAAGCAATGCGTAGATTAAAGAAGTTGTTACAAGAAGCTCCAATCCTTAAACGAGTAGATTATACGAATAATAAGCCTATTATTTTAACTGTTGATACTAGTCCTATTGGAATTGGCTGGGTCATAAGTCAAGATGATGAAGAGGGTAGAAGATATGCTATTAGATTTGGAGCTAAGATTTTACATAATACTCAAAGAAATTATCCTCAAATTAAAAGGGAACTTTGGGGTTTAGTCACAGCTCTAAAGTCTGATAAAGAATATTTCATAGGAGCAAATGTGATTGTGGAGACAGATTGTTTACCGCTAATTGGAATGATCACAAACTGTTCTTCACCAGATATTGCAATGCTTCGATGGATTTCTTATATTAAATTTATAAATCCAGTTTTAATCCATATTTTAGGAAAATCTAACTCTGTTGCTGATATGCTCTCAAGAGCTAGGTATGATGAGAATGATGAAGCCAAAGTAGATACTAATACGATAAATTATGATTCCCAAGTTTATGTATATGAAAAATTTAATTCAGATGAATACGAAGAAGAGTGGCTAGAGATTGGAAAGTATCTTAGTACTTTAGTTAGATCACCTTCATGGTCTTCAAATAGATTTAGAAATATTAGAAAAAGAGCATTTAACTTTTTCTTAAAAAATGGATTACTTTGGAGACATACAAGGGGGAAGATCAAAATGCCACAAAGAGACTTTTTTTCTCCAAGACGAATCTTCAGATGCAAGTCATGAAGAGCATGCATGATACTTTATGGGCCGGGCATAAAGGTTTTATTGCCACTTATGAAAAAATTAGAGAGTGTTACTGGTGGCCAGGTATTTATGTTAATGCAAAGAAATATGTGGATTCTTGCGATGTATGTCAAGTTTATTCATCGGTTAAGCATAGGGATCCACTGCATCCTACGTACCCACCATGCATACACTATAAGTGGGTAGTAGACTTAGTAACCATGCCCAAAGGTATCGATAGAATGAGATACATAGTTCTTGCTCGAGAAGATCTTACTAATCATGTGGAAGGCCGAGCTCTAAGATCAAAAACTACTTTCAATGTATGCAAATTTCTTCTAGAAGATGTGATTTCAAGATTTGGGTATATTGAAAAAATAGTAGCCGATAGGGGCGAATTAGATGCGCAAGAGGCTAGGGAATTCTTTGCTAGGCATGGAATTCGTTTAGCTCTTACGACTGCATATAACCCTGAGGCTAACGAAAAGATTGAAAGAGGGCATTCCCCTATCATAAAAGCGATTTCTAAAGCTTGCAAAGGAGAACTGAAGAATTGGCCAAAATTTTTGCCATTCGCTTTGTGGGCTGATAGAATGACCTGTACGAGAACGACAGGGTTTATGCCGGCAGAGCTAATGTACTGCCAAAAGCCAATTTTTCCAGTAAATACCCAAATTCTTACTTGGACTATGCTTCCTTGGAAAGATAATTTATCTACTGAAGACTTATTAGCTTTAAGGATTCAGCAGCTTGAGCAAGGGAATGAAAGACTAGATGAAGCTATAGCTAAATTAAAAACTTCTCGACTTAAAAATAAAAAGTATTTTGATAAATCACATAGGTTAAGACCAAAGCCAATTCAAATTAATGATTGGGTATTGATATATGATAGCACATTCGATATACAGTATGATGCCTGTAGAAAATTAAAAAAGCGTTGGTTTGGACCTTATGTGATGGTCAAAATCTATGAAAATGGAATGTATGCCTTAAGAGAGTTAGATGGAACTCCGCTTAAAAATTTAATTGCAGGTAAAAGAGTTAAAATATTTAAACAAAGAAATGAAGAATTTTATGATTTAATATATGATGAAGGAAATGAAGAATGATTTTTTTTTAATAAAAATAATGTTTAAATTATTATTTAAATATGTTTTTTCTTTTACATGTATGAAAATAAAAAATTATTTATGAAAACTAATTTTCTTGTGAGTTTACATGTTGTTGCTTGATAGCAGGAGTTGAAGATGTTTTTTGAACCAATAAATTAAAGACTGATTTATGATAAAAGATGAAGCGCAGGAGATTGAAGATAGTACATGAAGTGTAAAATTCAAGTGATCAAAGCGTTATTTGGATTTTCAGGCAATGCTAAAGATGGAATCTATATAGATCAGGTGAAACAGTTCTAACCCTGATTAATGTTTTAAGTTTTGTTTTTCCCTGCATTATCATAATTAGAAATGTACATTCTTCAGCTAGGTTAAGAAACTTCATAAAATTATGAAAAGTAGAATTTACACTGAAGTAGGGATGTGCTTAAAGTGAAGATAGGGATTAGAGACCTATGGCTATCATATGAATAGTTGAAGGATATATAAGGCGGATGTATGCTAGAGGGGAGTTAGTTTTTTGTATCTTAATGGCAAATGGTTAGGAGATGAGGATAGAAGGCCTATATAACATATGCTTTACTTATGAACAGAGTTAATAGAAGAGTTAGTACGAACACTATTTGAATGACTTCTATAGTTTCTTTCTAAAATCTGTTTCCAATTCATGCATTGAACGAAAAGGTTGAAATTCAAGTTTACATAATTTTATAAGTTTTCTTTACTATCAGAAGATGTACTAATGATAGAAGCATTTTTATATACAGACAATTTGAATTTGAGTCATGAATAAGTTTCAAAAGAATTTGATATTGCTTTCTATGATCTGCAGGTTGGCCCATCGAGGACGATGTGCAGGTTTGGCCGGGGCGAATGTCGGAAAGTTTTCAACCTTCCCGTTGACGACCAGGAAAATTAAAAAATGTTTAATGGACAATTCTAATCTCATTATTACAATGTTTTTTCTTGGAACTAAACTCTTGTTAAGTATTTGCAAGATCAAATGGATGAAGAAAACAAAATTTCAAATTATGGTTTACTCTAAACTGCTTGTATAATGAGTGTTTAGGCCATAGAAACATTGAATTATGGGTTTAAGACCCTAGGTTTATGTTTAATCCTGTGTATTTAAGATAGGAGCCTTATTTCCAGATTAATGATAGGGTTCATAAGAGTTTTAAAGGGTTTTCATGGGTTTCTGAAGGGTTTTAATAGGTTTTTTAGGATTTTAGTATGTTTCAAGGGCTAGAATAGTTGTTATTCAAATACATTAATCTATACATTAAATATTTATGTATTAAAAATTAAAACTATGCTATTAATAATTACTTTAATAATCATATGTGTGCATTTAAATACTAAGGTTCTAATTAATTAAAAGCTTAACCTAAGCTTAATTTAAATGATTTATTTAATTGAGAAATTTAGGATAATTCAATTAAAATGAAAAAGAAGTGGATAATTAATGAATGGTGTATGTGAGTAGTGTTTAAAGAATGGTGTGAGTTAAGTGTGTCATTAAAGTGGATAAAGTAAATAGTTAAAGGTGAGGTGAATGAGTGTGTGTGTGTAAAGAGTGGTATACGTAGAGTATGTAATTGAAATGGAGAAAAGTCAAATAAAGAGTGGTGATTAAGTGTGGATGAAGAATTAAAGCAAAATAAAAAAGAGTGATAGACAAAGGACTCTGTGTGTGTATATATATGAGTATGCTGTGCTAGTTTCTTCTAATGTTTCTTGCAGGTACTCATTCTCCTTTGTCTTTTCTCAATCTATTCCGCGGTCATTTTCATTATGTATAGTTTAGTTAGTTATCTCTTAATGGAGAGAAAATGATGTAGAAGTTGTTATCGACTCTGCTGCAAGAGAGAGAGTGGCTGAGCTCTGCACAAAGTAAAGAGAGAGAAGGAGTCATTAACTCCCTTCCCTCCTCCTTGCTTCTGGCACATGGCGGTGCATGAGAGAGGAGAGATGTTCTTGGCTACAACTTCTGACAGCAGCAGCACGCACACTAGGCAGAGGAAGAGAACCGCGCGTAGAGAGAGAATCGTTGAGATTGCTTCTCCTAGAGAGAGACTCTATTGAGAAGATTACTTCTCCTCTCTCCTCCTGATGCCCCTGTCAGAAATCGCAGAGAGAGAGAAAGTCTCTCCCATCCCCTCCACGGCGGCTGCAGACACGCAGCATGCGCGCAGAGAGAGAGGGAGAGAGAGACCGTTCGTGCCGGAAGAGAGAGAGGGAGTCAGGCTATCTCATAGAACAGTGCCTGAAATACCATCGGGTAAAATAGGAGACATGAGTGAAGGAGAAGAAGGAAATACCTATCTCCCAGTTACTCATCAGGGTTACACAACCAAGGCGATTTTGGACTCAGGTGCAGGAGTTGCAATTGCTACAACTTCCCTATGGAAGCGATGGGGCAAGCTAGCACTCCGACCAACGAGAATGAAATTGCAGATGGCTGATGGTCATATTGAAAGGCCCTTAGGATTGTTAGAAGGAATAACTCTCACTACATGTGGGGTTGAGTTTGAGCATACTTTTGCTATATGCGATTTTAGCAAAAACCAAGCCTACGAGATGATTTTGGGAAGGCCATTTATGCGGCAATTGCAAGTAGTCCAGGATTGGGGAACCAATTCCTTGTATTTGCAACATCTAGGTGTTACAACCAAAGTCAATCTTAAGGATTACGCTCATAGAGACGTACCGCCTATTCAATGGAATCCCATCCATAGAGCCAAAGATGAGACTGAGTCTGTGCATTCCATAGGATCTGGATCCTCGTGGATGCATGAAGACACCCACTTATGGATGTGTAAGGTAGCAGTAGAAGAAGAGAAGAGAGAGAAAGCCAGAGAGGCAGGTGCAAAAGAAAACCATAGATCAATTCAAGACCCAGCCTATGCACCTGTAGTCTTTCTTGATGAGGAATTTGAACCCCATGGCTGGGCAGAAATCTTAGCAACAATGGATGTAGCCATCAATGAAGAACAATGGACACCCCATTGTGATGAGGATGGCTATGACATTTCAGTCTTCTCCATAGAGCCAATCATGGGAGAGGCAGTGTTAGAAGAGTGTGAGCCTAGCCCTGATGCATTTGAGGATGCAAGTGACTCTGATCTAGAGTCAATCATTATGGACACACCCTTTGCATCAGACGAAGAATACTTCTATGAAGTAGAATTTCAACCCCAGAGGCATGGAGAGCTTACAAATGAGGTAAGGCTAGCCACACATGTGACCCCGAAGGAAGAAGGAAAGAAAAGAAAGAAGAGAGAAGTCACAACAGAAGAAGAAGAATCTTTGTTTGAGGTCCCAAAAAATTTTAAGAAGTATGAGATAGATGATAGAAGAGTCATGATAAGAATGCCTAAACGGGAGGCACAATCAGGAGCGGCCTATGATAACAAAGAAACCACCAAAAAAATAGTGGTAGCCCTAGAAGAGGGAGAGGAGAGATGTACTTACATAGGACATGACCTGACGGAAGACGAAGAGCACGAATTGATAGCCTTGCTAAGAGAATACAGAGATGTATTCGCTTGGAGCTACAAGGATTTGAAGGGTGTTGACCCAGACATATGCTCACACACAATTCCCATGACCTCAGATGCTAAACCCTCTAAGCAAAAGCCATACACATATAATGATAACTATGCTGCTAAGATCAAAGAAGAGATAGACCGCTTGGTGGAAGCCGGATTTATCTATGAAATTGAGCACACTGAATGGGTATCCCCCATTGTAGTGGTGCCCAAGAAGAACGACAAATTACGAGTATGCATTAACTTGAAGAAGGTTAATGCAGCCACTATAAGAGATAGCTATCCGCTTCCTATCACTGAGCATCTATTAGAAAGGGTAGCAGGCAAGGAAGTGTACAGCTTCCTAGATGGGTTTTCGGGCTACAATCAAGTAGCCATTGCTCCAGAGGATCAACATAAGACGGCTTTTGCCACGGAGTGGGGCATATTTGCCTTTCGAGTAATGCCATTCGGGCTTACTAATGCACCTGCTACCTTTCAAAGATTGATGTGTCATGTGTTTAAAGAGTTCTTGAGGAAGAATTTGGAAGTCTATGTTGATGATCTGTGTGCGCATTCCAACATTAGACAGACCCCTATACCTGAACTCAAACAAATCTTTGATAAATGCAGAGAATATCAAGTCTGCTTGAACCCAGAAAAGTGTGTTTTCATGGTTAGGAAAGGCAAGATTCTAGGACACATAGTGTCAAAAAATGGCATATCCACTGATGAAGAGAAAGTGAAAGCCATAGCGGAGCTACCTAGGCCAAAGAACGTCAAGGAAGTACAGGCGCTCATGGGGCATTGTGGTTACTACCGCCGGTTCATCCACATGTATGCCGTCATTGCAAAGCCCATGTACTGACTTCTGACTAACTTTGAGTGGACTGATGAATGTGAGAATTCCTTCCAAGAGCTTAAACGAAGATTATGTTCAGCACCAATCTTGACCACACCAGATTGGAACAAGCCATTCCATGTTCATGTGGATGCCTCCAATTATGCTATTGGATGTGTACTCGCACAACCTATGGGTGAAGGTAATCTGGATCTCCCTATTGCCTATGCCAGTAGACAATTGAATGCTGCTGAACGGAACTATACAACCATTGAACGAGAAGGATTAGGCATGGTGTACGCGGTTAAAAAGTTTAGACATTATTTGCTTGCAAATAAGCTCAAATTTTTTACTGATCACCAAGCTCTACTGTACTTGGTAAACAAGCCATGTAATACAGGCAGATTAGTAAGATGGTTTCTCTTACTAATGGAGTATGACTTTGAGGTGGTGGTAAGGAAAGGGAAGACTCACTTGAGAGCAGACCATCTGTCTAGGCTCACATCTGGAGAAGCCCCACAAGGAGTATCAGATGACTTACCTGATGCTTACTTGTTTAATTTGGAAGTGGTGCCGCAGTGGGCTAAGCCATTAGTGCCAGTATTGACATACGGGCCTAACCATCTAGTAATAACCACACAAGATCGAGAAGTTGTAAAAGCCCAAAGGTATCATATCTTGGCAGGAAGTATGTACAAACACACAGATCAAGGGATCTTGGCTTGTTGAGTGGAAGAGGATGAGTACGCCAAATGGTTGCAATTAGCACATGTAGGTGCATTAGAGCAACACTACTCAAAGCAACGAACCTTACAGACACTAAGGAGACTCGGAGTGCATTGGCCGACGATGGAAGCTGATGTCCAAAAGTTGTGCAAGGAATGCCCAATCTGTTGCACTAAACCACCTGTGGAACATGCCACTCTTTATCAAATGTCCATAGTGCCAGATTGGAGTGAACCACTAGTATCCTTCCTGAGGACAATCTCTACAAGCGTGGTAAGGATGGTTACCTGAGACTTTGTGTTCATGAGAGTGAATATCTAAAGATTTTGGAAACTGCTCACCAAGGTGTAGCAGGAGGACACTTTGGACCAGATCGGGTGATCAAGGCAATATTATTTGTAGGATTTTGGTGGCCCACCCTTCACATGGATGCACATACCTATGTGAAGAGGTGTGAGATTTGTCAGCGAACCCAGTATCCTATACGCAAAGATGAGATGCCCCTGAAGCCCATGAGGGGCGGACGTGCATTCTCTAAGTGGGAAATAGACTTTGTAGGTCCTATCAATCCCCCAGCTAAGGGTTCCCATGCTGAGTATATCATTGTTGCCACGGACTATCTAACCAAGTGGGTAGAGGTAAAAGCCACAACGAAGAACGACGCTCAGACAACTGCTAAATTCTTGTTTGAGAATGTATTCACAAGATACGGGCTACCCATAGAGCTAGTTAGTGATAGAGGCACTCACTTCTTGAATGAAGTTATTGAAAATCTGCTCCAAGAATTCTTGGTAGTGCATAAGAAGTCTGCCCCCCATCACCCTCAAGCCAATGGGCAAGCCGAAAGCACCAATAAGATCCTATGCAATGTATTGACAAAATTAGTGAACAATAAACGCTCTGATTGGGACAAACAGCTACACCATGCTGTTTGGGCATACCGAGTCGCCTACAAAACGGTACTCCAAGCCACCCCCTTTCAGATGGTATTTGGCCAAAACGCAGTGCTACCGTTGGACTTCTTAATACCTACATTGAAAGTAGCACAAGAGCACGAATGGACGGGTCATGAACTCTCCTCTAGACTTTTTGACCTTGAATGATTAGGAGAAACAAGACTGAGAGCAATTGCAGGGATATATGCAGCTAAGAAGAGACAGAAGGCATACTTTGATGCCCATGTGAAGGATAAGGGCTTGAAAGCAGGAGATCTAGTTTTAGTCTACACATTGAAACAACATGCAAGGAAGCTAGAAAAGAGAGGCTACGGACCTATGATCATCAATAGGATCTCCACGAGTGGAGCAGTACAACTAGCCACTTTAGAGGGTGATGTTCTCCCAAACTATATTAGCGGATGCAGAGTCAAGTTGTATCAGGAGCCCCTCACAGAGGAAATGCTAAGTCGACTCAATACGGCTAAGGAACGTAAAGAGGAGGAAAAACGAATTCGAGAAGAAGCACAGGCAGAGGCCTTAGAGCGCATCAGACGAATGAAGTTGAGGAGACAAGGGAGGGATCAGCCTATGCCTGACCCTCAAGAGTCCCCAGGTTATCACATGGCCATGTGTGAGGTTTCCGGTGAACATTCCCATAGAATAATCGATCGAAGACCTTTTGTAACCCTAGAAATAGGACAAGGAGACAATCCAACTAGTGTGAGAGCTTTAATTGATTCAGGAGCCACCACTAGTGCAGTTCGGCTTTCTTACTGCCAACAACTGCAATTGGAGATAAAACCCCTGGAAGCATATCTGATAGGATTAGGAGGTGTTGAAACCCCTTGCATGGGAGAGGTGGATCTTCCCCTCTACATACAAGAGGTCCTCATGCCAGCAAAAGTGCTAGTGTGTGAAGACGAGGATCTGACCGAACCTCTTGTCTTAGGCCAAGACTGGATCTATGATCACGCAGTCAACCTCAACCTAAGAAGTGGACTTCTTCAGGCTTGGGTAGGTCAAAGCCGTCTGACGATTGAATTAGAAAATCAAGCACTCAAACCAATAGAACAGGCACCAACTCCTGGTCCCTCCAGGAATCCACGTAAAGATAATGTTGCTCTTCTTGTCCAAACTTCTATGGTGCAGAGGATTGTCAATCTTACCAAAGGTACAGGAGTCAATGAGGAGTTCGCAGCGGGGTCAAAGGAGATTCTAAACATGAAGACCAAACACTATACAACACGAAGGAGGCCATTGATCAAGAAGCAGGAGCGCCAACCCGTGCAACACGGAGCACCTCGTGGCGCGAAGCAGATCTGGATACGCAAGGATGGAAAACCCACAACTCTAATAGCAGACTCTCGAGGAGACAACAAACAAGCCACACCATCACGGACACAAGTGAAGGAGTACCCTAGGAAACCTCCTAGGCACACCACATCTATTTGGGTCCCTAAGCGGTCAAGGAAGGCTAGCCCCAATGCTAGACACATATGGGTGCCCAAGGCCTGTTTACGAGCCCAAATAGTTCCAACTCTAGTTACTGGCATAATTCCACACTCTCAAGTCCTCTCGACTAACAACGCAGGAACTCTACCTAAATACCACTCTGACCCACACTCAGTCACATCGAGGAATGTCTGGAAATGGGTTCCCAAAAGGTCCCAAATCCATCACAACCTAGTTCATAAACCGTTGCCTGTCTTTAGCTCTAAGAGCTATGAATCCCCTATCAAAGTTTGGAGAATTAAACCGTGTATCAAACCCCCTGACCCAATTTTGTAAATCCGTCCACTCTAACACTGGAGCATTCTGAGCCCTTTGCATAACCAAAGTATGCATCTAGGATGACACTGACCTCTAATCACCACTCACACCTATCACAAACACTTCACCACTAACCACTGACCTCCGGGATTGTCATGTTAGTATTGTGAAGGGAACATCATTACATCTTGTTTCCTATGCAACACTAATGTGCCTTTCTTCTTCCAGCAGATAAGCAACCTACTCTCATGGCAGCAGCAGCAGGCACAAGCTCTCAGGCAGGCTCTGGTGCTCAAATCAATTGGGATGCCATGCCGGTGGAGGCCCCACCAACAGCTCGGCCTGAAGAGTTCGTGAACGTGCGGAGAATTCCTATTCCAGATCCACCAAATGGCCTAACCAAAAGAGTAAAAGGGCACTCTCATTGGTTCAATGAGATGCCAGGAGACTTGGGAGATGCAGAGCATATATGGGAGTCCAAGATGGAGTGTGGAGGAGTGTGGTGGACCTTCCAGTTCTTTTCAAGAGAATTCGAAACCTTACAGAATGCAGCTCCACTTCAAGATATCTAGCAAAAAGCAGGATTACAAACTTATTTTAGTGCAGCTCTGCCTAAACCCGATTTCCTCAAGTGCTACTACCTGATTGCCACACTGAAGCCGACAGGTGATAAAGATCACTCAGGCACATTCTGGGTGCCCTCCTTATCAAACCAGGAAGAAATGAGGAAGTTTGAATTGAATATTACCTTAATCAGGGAAGCCCTTCAAATGTATGGCACTCACGTACTGTCGGATCGCGATCCCTTGATACCAGACTCAATGAAGAGCAACAGAATCAAAAAGTTAAAGGAAATGTGTGCCCTCACCCCTAACATCGCCATACCTCTGCGAATGTGCCTACAACACTTCGCATTTCCAGCTCAAGACCGCTTCACCCAACCACACAAGAAAATATGGTATGGGTTATATCTAGCAGAGACTGGAAGCTTGCCCATTAAGATGCCTGTATGGATCTTGGACCAAGTGTATGGAGCAGGCAAGCGGGGTGTGAGGAAGCCTACTTTACACGGCTGCTGTGCACTTACAAGGATTATCTATCGATGTCTTGCATATGACGTGCCGGTTGCCAGAGCCCTAAAATATTCACAGCTGGAGTTTTTCAAAGGGCGGAAGTCAGGGAGCCAACCTGCAAAACGAATGCGTGGATCTCTCTCCCAGGTAATGATCCCTCACGAGGCCACGACCGAAGCTTCCCCCAGAGAAGAAGCCCAGGTCGCACCGGTCACGATCCATCTTCAAGGAGTTCAAGCAGGGGATGTGGTACAACCCACTCCATCCGCCCCTCCACTACCTACCGATGTAGAGTTTGCATCTATGGCCAACTTCACAGAAGATCCAAACTTTGATTTTGAAAGATTCCTGTAGACGGCCCACTTGTCGGACAGTGAAGGTTTCCATGACAATGACGATCCAGAAGCATCATTCCAAAGAGAACTGCCACAGGGCGAAACAAGCAGAGTACATGGAGAAGATGAGGCACAACACCCTCATGGCCCAAGCACACAAGTTCAGGAAGAAGTACAAAGAAATGAGCCAGAAGAGAGTGAAGAGGAAGCCCCTGCCTACACGGCACAACTCAAGCAGCTATACAAGACAATCAAGCAGGTACAGAGAAGACATAAGATGACAGAAGAGGCGAATCGAGCTCTAGTGAACCAAATGCTTCAAGCCGAGAATGTAGATTCCCATTTTGTTGAATCATTGAATCTATTGGCGGACACATGTGGGATTGGGGAAGCATTGAGGACTATGGTCTATCGGGAGAACCCTACCTATGATCAACGAAGGATTGATACACGGCCACGGCGGGGAAAAATGATTCAAATGGAAGTGTCTACTGCCTTGCCTACCACAATTTCAGAGGATGTTCACATGACTAGCCCAAATCCCACTGATGAACAAGATGTAAATACACATGTACCATCTCCACCGTCACCTCCCATCCAACCCTCAGAACCCTTGTCCACTAGTCTTTCTGAACAACCGATATCCACCCAACATGAACCCATTGTACACACCTCCGTTTTTACATCCTTCCCTTTACCCACATCCATCACTTTCGCCCAAATTTTTGAACCTCACACCGGTCATCCTGCCACCAATCAAACCATAATAGGTCACCCCTCCTATCTCCCCGTCCTTGGACAACCACTTGCCACTAGCCAGATCTTATCCCATCCTTTTCCATTCACCCACACATTTCCCCTCTCCCAAACCCTATCCACCACTTCCCTTGTAACTGCCTCAGGCTCAACCCAAGTCACACAACCGTCATTCTGGACAAACCTTGTAAATATACTCCAACAGGTTGAGAACTATAATAAAAAGTCCCTTTCCCAACCCCACTCCCCCACATTCACTGCCACCACTAACACACCACCTACCGTTCCCGTATTCACAATTCACACTTCACACACTATCACATCCGATCCCATGGATATTTCACCATCCACAGGAGCACCCACCGCCACGTCTGTTCCACCATCATCACATCTCACTTCACTCATAGGCACATCATCCACTTTTCCCTTCCCCATTTCCCGACCCTTTGCATGTTCCACCTCTACCCATGCATCCACATCATTTAGTAGTGCACTAGACACCATGGTTGAAGCGGCCACTCAGCTTAAGCAAGAGTATAAGCTATTAGAAGAAAATAACACAGAGCTGTGCAATCTCTCGGCTCAACTCCAGGCACGAGTCGATGCCTTGGAACTAGGTAATACAACACTACAACACCAGGTGATTGACCTCCAACAATCGAAGACAGAACTCGAAGCTAAGTATTCAGAGACAGGCAAAGCTATGGAGGAACAACTCAGAGAACAAATGGGCCGCAATGCGAGACTTCAACGCAACATGGCTCTACTACGTCGCCATCTAGCAGCGGCTCAAGAAGAGAACAGAAGGCTACAACAACAAAACCAGGAGAACCTAGAAGCGGCCATGGAAAACACCCCGGGAGCACCTATAGACCCTGCAAAATTCCAGGCTGTCCACTCAGAGCATATTCAACAGGTTTTAGAAGGTTATGCGACCCTCTTGGAGGCCCATGATCAGTTGGCAGACCAGATAAAGGAACTACAAGGATCCAAAGTACCGACAACACACCCACCCACACCTAAAGAGATGGTCGAGGCCGCTACTTCGCCAGAACCTGAACCTTCAACCAACAGTGAGGTACTTGAGCGACGACAATAGGTTGCAGAACTAAAAATCAAGTTGTTACAGTATGAACGACCTCCCTCTCCACCTGATCAAACCATAGAAGAAGAAACAGTAGTCATTCCAGTGGAGGAGACATTTGAAGACAATTATGAGCCTCAACCCCTTCTAGGAGGCAGAATTACGGAGGAAGGCCAAGACACATATGAGGAGCCCCCATCGGCATGGATGAAGCAGTTAGAGGAGATGGGCCACACTCACGAAGAGCGCGTAGCAACTCAGAAGCTGGCCATGAAAACCATTGAGGAGTCTATACTCAAGTCTGAATATTTCTCGCACTTGGCTCCTAGGCGGTTGATCACCAGTTCAGAGTTACAATATAAGCCCTATTTTGTACTGCTGGCTGACTATAATGCTGAGATCAAACGCATAACCAACCAATACCCTAAGTTCGCAACACAGTTCGAACCCGAGGACATTCCAGAGGCAGCCAGAAAGGGGGTCATATTCCAACCCATATGGAGGCAAAAGTTACTAGAGACCTATCCGGAGATGTTACGAACATGGGATCATGCTCCCATGCATTTGAAGTATAACCCTTGCTTTGGTCCAGTACAAAGAAGAAGATCATGGAAAGCATTCGCCATCAAGGTTCAGAACAATGCAAATTGTAAAGAATGGCTCAATTACCCCGCAATTGCACCCCCAACCGGCACACCTACAGTATCATACATGATAGCCACCATCAGACATTGGATGCCATGCCTCCACCCCATGCCGGATGTCGCCGCTCAAATGATGCTCAAAATTTTGGACATGATGCAAGTGGTCCTAAAGACCTTTCGAAATGTACGTAACATCCAGCCTTCAATTCCGGGCTTCATCAATGGTAATTATGATTTGCTGTATGACATGAGCACGACCCCGAGCATTCGAGTAGCTTACGCATGGCATGCACGAATAAGATATCTCCCTGCCTGCTACAAGCAAACCTTTGATGATATGTTCACCACGGGGTTTTGGGAGTCACACTCAGAAGTGTTCGCACCATGCCCAACCCACCTGCTACATCTATTCGCATGTGAACAAACCATGCACTCAGAGCTCTACACCACACCACACCCTGATATGCCGGGAGCAGTCAATTGGGATGCCCTCCAGAGAGACTTGGTCCGGGGACTACGCATCAAGGAACAAGAAGTGGCAACCGACCTCCTGCAGAAGTACATTGATCAAACAGTGGAGCAGCGGTCTGTCAGAGGCGACAGACGCTAGGGGGGGGACAGTGTTGGCGATATACGAGAAGAAGCAAGTACGGGCATACATGCAGATCTAGCACTAAGGCAACTCTCTATTTTTTTTCAAAACCCTTACACCATTTAAAAGTGATTCTCATCACTAAAAACCCCTGTAAATACCATTTTCACCTTTTTGTAGCTCCATTTTGTACAAGCCAAGGAGTCCTCGAGCTTGAGGAGCCTTAGAAGTAGTTGCCTACCAATTTTCGTATTTTTTAGATCTCGTTTGAGCCCTCAAATAAGCCCTGGAACCTAATTTTTAACTAGGCCGGACACTAGGTCTGGACAGGGCCAAAGCTAGTCAAAAACTATAAATAGAGCTAGAGAGCTCATTTTTGAGGAGCTTCTTGTAGTTTTGAGCTTGTATGAGAACTTTGTTGCAATAGAAGTGATTCCATTGTCTTACTCTCTTTGTTCTTGCCATGTGTGCGCGTGTGTGTGTATGTGTGTGCATGTTAGTGTGCTTCTCACTCACACATTTGTGCCTTCACTTGCTCGAGGTCTTCATACCATCCTCATGTCTTCCCGGATTGACATTAAAGGAGGTGCTACTCATCACTGAGCTACATATACACATACAAATACACATACAGATTCATCATACACATAGAGATTCACATACACATACAGATACACATACACATATGCTAATGCAAGAGTAGGAGTTACGCAAGGAATGGGACCAAAAATATATGTATGATACAAATGAACTAAGGAAGAGATGGAAAGAAACTGAAGCTTCTTATATTGAACAATGCAACGAAGATGCAAATCACATGGCCATATTAGGAGAAAGCAAAAAAAAAAGCGATGAAGTGCTTACAACAGCAAGGGAACAACTAAAAGAGAAAGATGAAATAATAAAAAGATTAGAAGATCAAATTGCACAACAAAACAATATGGGGACACTAGTAGCTCAAAGACCCCAAGCAGCTACTGTGGAGAGTGAGGTACATCCTCCTTCTCCCCCCATACATCATTCACCAATAAGGGTAGAGGAAGCGGCTAGGACTGTCAAAGAATTTTTTACCTTATTCAAGCTTCAGTCCTATGCTTGTGTTCTCCCCTTGGTATTCCTTACATTCATACATCTGGGTTGTTGTATTATCGTTGATACCCGTTAAGCTCTTTTTCACCACACACATCTAGTGGACGACGAGACAGTTACAACCTTTAGAATATTTGTTACTTTATCCGATCCTAAGTCCTTTGTTTCCTGCCTCCCCTTGGTATTTTGTACATCCTTTGTATTGCAATACACACCTCAATGGTAAGTGTTGCATCTCTTTTAGTGAGGTGATGCTTGAAAGGTCCTATTGTAATTCTTTGTTTCCACTCTTCGGGACCTCCTTCTTTTAAGAAGTGGCCTGATGTGTGTGAAGCCTAATACATGCCCCTATGGGGCTTTGGGCAGACGGTGGTTCTTTTTATTGATCAGTTTTGTTTTTTGATTTTCTTCTTCTTCTTCTGTTACTTGATTCTCCCTCCATAGTATGTGTATGTGTATGTGTATGGGTATGCGTACGCATAGGCATATGCGTACGCGTATGCGTATGCGTATGCATATGCGTATCCTCCTTAAATTGAGGTTGACCAAAAACATCTAACTAAGATGTTTTTTACTACGTTCTTCTTTTTAACCAACATCTATTGATCCCTTTTTCCAAATACAGGACTACAATGTCCTATTATACTTTAGAATCAATGTAGATTGTAGGAAGAAGTGATATATTTGGGCAACCAACTTCAAAATTTTTTACCCAAGGCTACTTCTTCAAAGACTTGAATTCTTTGGAGCCGTTAGAAATAGAAACAGTTCCTAAATCTTTTCTCTTCAAACTCTTTGAGAGAACCTTAGAATCTTTCTTTGTGCATCGAGCTTTAAGCAATGCTAAATGCATGAAGGAGTTCTCTTAAACTCAAGTGTCTTCTAAATTTGAATGGGTTCTATACAAAACATCTACCTTTGATGTTTATTTCAGTTACCTATTCCATCCAGTTGAAACTAGTCTAGAAATGACTTTGAATATTCTTTCAAGGTCACATCCAAGGTTCAACAAAGCGGAAGGAAGAACTGAAATTCTGTGTAACCGATTCAACTTCTAAGACACTAAAGTGACTGAGTGAAACTAGATGAGACTCAAAACTTTAGTTGAGTTGTTTGAGCATTTTTTTTCTATCTTTATGGGATTAAAAAAAATTCTCAAAAAGATCCTTTGGGTAAGGTTAAACCATCATCCATCTACCAAGCTCATTGACATCTCTAGCCACCAAGCTTTGTGATTGTTGATGATTTTTAACTTTACTTTAATAATGCTTCAATTAAGTTAATCCCTTTCAATCTCTTAAGCACCTTATATACTAGAATATCATTCTCATATATTTCTCTAAATTTAGGAGATTGATTCACCTAGTTGTATTATCAACAAGGTGTTTTAAGATTAACTAAGTCTAACTTTAATTATGTGGATTACTAAGTCAATATTTTTCTTGGTCTCTTGAAATACCTTTATATAAAGGCATAATTTTGAGTCAAGATAGTGATTCACCTAGTTGTACTATTAACTAGGTGCTTAAATATAAATTGCCTTAGTCAAATGTACGTTGCTAAACATGATCTTTCCAAGTTCTTTCTTTTCAAAAATCTATATTGCATTACTGATAAACCCCTTTTGTGGAATTCACATAACTTAAATGAGACTATACTAGTCTTAGTGGAAACCTTTATGAATGCCTAAAAAATGCTTTCACTTTATGATCTTCAAGCTTTCTGGTTACATGTTACGTGAAGTACTTCTCGGTCATATTCTTGAACGTCTTGTACTTCATCTTTATCTATGAAGTTTCAATTCCCATTGGGATTGAGTTCCACTTAAAGTCATGGGCCCCAAGACTAAAAGATACCTACCATCTCAAGGTCTGATGTCCCATACCATCATTCTTACATTAATGTGAATAGAAAGTATAGTGTCCCATACCACCCTACCATATATACAACACTAATGTGTGGATTATACTTATCTTAAAGTCCAAAAGCTTAATCTAAAAGCACCTCTTATTTAAAATTTTCTTTTTGGAATTTTAAGTCAAAGAATTACTTCTATGTTTTCCACCTTTCTTAGGTAACTAGGGCTTCCAACACAATATCTCTCTATGATCTTAATAATCCCAAGCTTATATTGGAAGCTCAAAACTTTTTGATGAAATAAGCATCCATCTTGATGGAATATACATCCATCCTTTCTTTCTAAGGTTTTGAGTGTGTTTCCAAGTGCCTTGAATCATATTCAAGATCTAGTTACTTCTTCCTCAACTAACTTGTAGTGACAAGAGATTATTCTTGCCTTTTAGATTCCTTTCTATATCTTAAACTTTCAAAAAGCTACCCAGGGTTTTATAGGAATCTTGTTATTGGTTAAGTCCAATAATTACAAATGCTTTTGGATTTCTCTCAAAATCCCTTTAGGGATAGGTGAATACAAGTTTTACCTTCCATAGACTTAAGTACCGTTTGTCATGATTCTGATTTCTATTTGCACTTTCACTTCTCTTAAAGAAGTTTGGGCCTTGGTATGCTCTATCACATGGTGGTTGCAACCTATCTTCTTCGAACTATTTCTACCTTTGGCAGGTTTTTGATACTTATCTTTATCATGATGTGAAGTTTTCTTTTCAACAACTCTTACTTTACTCACATCTATAACCTGAAAGATGTGCTTGAGATGGTCTTTTTTAATCCACATCAAAAAGAGGGAAGTCCTCTTCTTGATGGGGTATGTGGCAGTACAAAAGTATTTTGACCATGGCCTATGGTATCATGAAGCTGATATGAGGACCGAAAGAGCAACATACTGGCAGTCAAAAATCCTTCAAGCCCTCTAGCTATTTGCGCAGGTGTTAATTGGTGATGTTGTGGGTGCCTATGCAACTCATTGTGAGTTTTTTTCTGTGTGGGAGAAACATGGAGTAATACTTGAGATGTGTAGACTCATTTTATGAGTACCTACTTAAAGATCACATTCTTTTCGGAGGGAGGAGTATTGGGACATATTCCATCAAGCATATGTGGTAGCTGTCCAACAAAAAGTGGGGTTCATTCTATCTCTAGAGGGGATCTGGTGGGGGATCAAGGAGAAAGGGAGGATCAGCACTATGGGAGGGCATATACTAATAAGAAGGAGAGCCGCTTGAAAAAGAGGAAAAAACGCTTCATCTTGGGGGGCTTCAGAGCATCAAGAAAGGGGTAGAACTCGAAAGGAGAAGGATAGGGTAGCTGAGGGAGGGTGTAGCTATGAAAAGGAATTTAATTTCACTTTCCCATTGGAATGCTGTGTGCTTTGGAAGGCTAAGCTTTCATATTTGAAGACAGATTTGCAGAGATATCTTAAGAGGTTCTTTTGGGAGAGTAGTGATGTAAAATATGCAAGGTGTTGTGTGCTAATAGGGAGTTTGGGGAGATGAAAGGACAATCTTAGCATTGATGGGGGGAAAAAGCTCTCCCACTGTGGCTGACATTAAGCATATTCTAGGTTTAGTGGGAGCCAAGGTAGATGAAGACAAAATAGACTTATTACTTAGTGAATTGAAGGGAAAAGACATTGTCGAAGTCATTGCAGTGGGAAGGAAAAGCTTGCTTCTATGCACGCTAGGGGTACTAGGGGTGTTGTTGTAAGTGCTGCACCCACTGGTGGGGCTGGTGCTATTGGAGTTGAAGAAAAGAAAAGTCAAAGAGAGAAGAAGGAGCATGAGGAAGAGTTAGATGGGGATCTAGGAATTAGCCTCTTTGATTAGAAGTTCACTATGAAATCGATTTTGTAGTTTGTTTTTAGATCTACCTCTTGCTGCATGTATACCATGTTTTTGCATGATGTCATTTTACAATATGCAGTGATGTTCTTGGATGGCCTTTATCTTCGAATGGTCTTATTGTCTATGCCTTCTGTTGCTGAGTTCATTATTGCTAGCATTTCTGATCATAAGTATTCCATCAACGATGTGGTTCCTCTCTACGTGAACAAAACTGTCCCTTCTAGAACCCAAGGTAGATAGATGCTCAATCACATAGATAACGAATGGAAGGGAACTTTTTGGTTGCAAACGGAGGTTGGTTGAGGAAGAAAGACGGAAATGAGGCTTGAATCTCTGTGTAGAAAAGATAGCGAATCTGTTGGAGGATCAAACTACTGCTGTCTTGAAGTCATTCATGATAAATCCTCTCGATTATTTCTACGTGTATAATAGGGAGGAATCTATCGACAAAAGATATAGGAAGAAAAAGTGATGGTTTACCAACACAACCCATAAACAGAAGCGAAACCTTGCACTTTTAAAACTTTGTTCAATGGATCTCTCGAATCAGAAGGCTTACTTGTATGAATCAGATGTAGAATGGGTTGGTGATTGCTTGAAGAATCACTACTGTTGTTTGATGACATTGGCACTTAATCAAGCTTCATTTGTAATGCATGGGATATGTTGACAAATATTTGAAGGCTTGTGAATATGGAAACATCATCATGAATGACTACATGCAGACATCAAGGGTGATTAAAAGGAAGGAAGGTGCAATAAATGCAACTCTATTCCAACGGATGCATAGGGCAACTCGTTAAGTTATGAGATTTTCCAATCTATTTGTAGATTTATGCAATCAAATTCACCTCAAGAAGAGAGCATGTTTTGTGATGTAGTAGAGCAAAAAAGGTTTTCGAAGTGAAACCAGATAGGTGGTGAGGAGGAGAACATCGAATCGCCTCTAGTGCAATGATTTCAATAGAGGAGTAATTGAACAGAAAGATTTGGGTGATCTCGGATTTGTGGGCTTGGAAATGAGTTGTCCATGGTGTTAGGGGAGCACTAGATTGTGCTCTCTTACGACATTAGACAAGATTTTGGAAATATACTTCTGATTACAAGAACACCCAAATAGGGAAAATAATTCAAGAATACATGATTGATATGAGATGTCCCACAACCCAGGACCGTTAGGTATGAATAACTTCACTAGAGATGATACACGAGATCCCACAAACCGGGATGGTAAGTATGAAATAAGATATTAGGATTACAAGAATTCCCTTGAGGGAGATGAACTAGATACAAGAAATAACTCGACAAGATCTCTTAGTGTGAGATTAGAAGAGGACAAGATAGAATGTCCAAGAACTAGACTAGAAAATACTAGAACAAGGAACAAGACAAGATTTGGAATTGGAACTTGGAGAGTACTTACTTGGCGGTCAAGACTCCTTGAGCTCCTAAGATTGGTATTGGAAAGAATATGTATGTGGCCAAACCCTCCTTATATAGGTTTTCAAGGGTGGTTCATCAAAGGTAGTTACAAATTGATGATGTCATCAATTCGAAACATGATCTCTAGATGTCAGAATCAAGCAAGAAGACAATCAATCTTAGGGTTTTGACACATTCCAAATGCAATGGAAGCATTGGTTTCTCCAAATTTTGAATCAATCATGCGATATAGAAGTCACATGAAATCTGAGGTTCAGGATGGTTTCCTTTGTCCATGATATCACCTCCCCATCAAGTGACGAGTTCCACGAGGAGCGGTCATGATCTCTGGTTTTGATTTCATTGGATTTTTCTTATAGAATTCTTGAACCTCGATTAGTGCTCTTTGAAGGTGTTCTGCAGGTTCCCAAGTACGATCACTGATGTCATACCCTTTCCAATGAACATGGTACTCCAATCTTCTTCTGGATATTCTCGAATCTAGGACATGCTCGACTTCAAATTCTTCATGATCATCAATCTCCATAGGTGGTGACGGACTAGGTATCTCCCCCCTCAATGGCAAAATCTGATATGGTTCCAACATGGACACATGGAAAATTGGATGTATTCTCATGGTACTTGGTAACTGGAGCTTGAAGGTGACTAGATTAATCTTTGCCAAGATGGTGAATGGACCAAATGTTTGATGGTCTAGCTTTGCACAAGGCCTTCAAGTTTGCAAATGATTTATGAGCAACCACAATTTATCCCCAATTTGATAAGATGTATTCTAAAAATTATGTTGATCTACATAATACTTATATTGTTCTTTAGCTTTATGGATCTCTTCCTTGAGTTCTTTGTGAATGTCCATGAGGTATTGGGCCTTATCTCTAGTAGCTGGGTTCTTGACATGATTTGAGAGGTGTATATCCATCCTTGGATGTTGTCCATAATTTGCAAAGAAGGGAGTCTGCTTGGTAGATGTATGAATAGAGTTGTTATAAGAAAACTCCACAAAGGGTAAAAGCTCGAGCCAATCATTTTGATGATAATTTATGGTGGAACGGAGATACTATTCTAGGACTTGATTTGCTCGAGCCAATCATTTTTTCTTTATGTTTTTGCTTACATGCATATGCATACATGCATGCATGCATATGGATACATACATATGCACACATGCATGCATGCATATGCATACATGCATGCATGCATATGCATACATGCATGCATGCATATGCATACATGCACGCATGCATATGCATATATGCATGCATATGCATACATACATGAATGCATATGTATACATGAATGCATATGCATACATGCTTAAGCATGCATATGCATATGCATACATACATACATGCATACATGCATACATACATGCATACATATGCATATACATACATACATGCATGCATGAGGGATATGCATATGCATACATGCATGCATATGCATACATGCATGCATATGCATACATGCATGCATATGCATACATGCATGCATGCATATGCATACATGCATGCATGCATATGCATACATGCATGCATGCATATGCATACATGCATGCATGCATATGCATACATACATACATGCATACATGAATCCATATGCATTCATGTATGTATGCATATGCATGCATGTATACATATGCATTCATGTATGTATGCATATGCATGAGGGATATGCATGCATGTATACGTATGCATTCATGTATGTATGCATGCATGAGGGATATGCATATGCATACATGCATGCATATGCATACATGCATGCATGTATATGCATACATACATAAATGCATACATACATACATGAATGCATATGGATGCATGTATGCATGTATGTATGTATGCATATGCATGCATGTATGCATATGCATATCCCTCATGCATGCATACATACATATGCATTCATGTATGTATGCATGCATGAGGGATATGCATATGCATACATGCATGCATGCATATGCATACATACATACATGCATACATACATACATGAATGCATATGGATGCATGTATGTATGTATGCATATGCATGCATGCATGTATACATATGCATGTATGCATATGCATTCATGTATGTATGCATATGCATTCATGTATGTATGCATATGCATTCATGTATGTATGCATATGCATTCATGTATGTATGCATGCATGAGGGATATGCATATGCATACATGCATGCATATGCATACATGCATGCATGCATATGCATACATGTGCAGTTAGTCCATGTGGATATCCATACGATTCTTCAGTTCGTGTTGGAGGATGACTCACTGCCAACTCCTATAGTAAATATGCAAAATGTTAGATGAATATACCTAATATACTTAACACAAACAACTTCAATAATTAACATCATACTTACAAATTGATAGCGCATACATCATATCCGCCGCTACCTAAATGCGACGTTCTAACCGTATCTAACTGTGTGGCCGCCACATCTCTTTGTTGACGATACCGATCAGGAGTATGTTGATGTTCATCCTGAATCGATTCCCATTCTTTGGCGTCTAGCCATACAGGCTTTGGTAAGCCTGCTTTGAAAGCATCGCGAGCTTCCGATCGTCGATGCGACATGACCTCGCATGCTGTATGTTGTATCCAATCGGAACTCACAATAGGATTGCCAGGTGCTGGACGGTACTCTTCATATATGCATTGTGTGATATGATTTTTAGAGTCTCTATCATGTTCGGCCCATTTTAGCATTACTGAATGACCGAATTCGATAGAGCAGAGTTGTCGTATACGTTGTCGCATTGACTTCCCCGCTGCATCCATAGCTGGAGCTCCATTACGGATATGATATATCTTCGATTCATCATGATCATGTGCACCCCAAGGTGTACGTGGAGATCCCATCTGATGCAATATGAAGATCTCATCTCATCCAATGTATATATATATGCATGCTTAAGCTTGTATACATATGCATTCATGTATACATATGCATTCATGTATGCATATGCATTCATGTATGCATATGCTTGCTTGTATGCATATGCATGCTTAAGCTTGTATACATATGCATTCATGTATACATATGCATATGCATACATGTATACATATACATATGCATATGCTTGTTTGTATACATACATGTACATATACATGTATGCATATGCATATGCATACATGTATACATATACATATACATATGCATATGCTTGCTTGTATATACATATACATATGCATATGCTTGCTTGTATGCATATGCATGCTTAAGCTTGTATGCATATGCTTGCTTGTATACATACATGTACATATACATGTATGTATATGCTTGCTTGCTTACATATGCATATGCATGCTTAAGCATGTATGCATATGTAAGCATATGCTTGCTTGCTTACATATGCATATGCATGCTTGAGCATGTAAGCATATGCATATGCATGCTTGAGCATGTAAGCATATGCATATGCATGCTTGAGCATGTAAGCATATGCATATGCATGCTTGAGCATGTAAGCATATGCATATGCATGCTTAAGCATGTATGCATATGCTTAAGCATGTATGCATATGCTTAAGCATGTATGCATATGCATATGCATCCTTAAGCATTCATGCATACATGCATGCATGATACATGCATTCATGATACATGCATGCATGCATATGGATACATATGCATATGTATGTATAATGTATGCATATGCATTCATGTATGTATGCATATGCATGCATGTATGCATATGCATCCATGCATGTATGCATATGCATGCATACATGAATGCATATGGATGCATGTATGTATGCATGCATGAGGGATATGCATATGCATACATGCATGCATGCATGCATATGCATACATACATACATGCATACATGCATCCATATGCATTCATGTATGCATGCATATGCATACATGCATGCATGCATATGCATACATGTATGCATATACATGCATGCATGCATATGCATACATGCATGAATGCATATGCATACATGCATGAATGCATATGCATACATGAATGCATATGCATACATACATGAATGCATATGCATACATACATGAATGCATATGCATACATACATGAATGCATATGCATACATACATGAATGCATATGCATACATACATGAATGCATATGCATACATACATGAATGCATATGCATACATGAATGCATACATGAATGCATATGCATACATGAATGCATATGCATACATACATGAATGCATATGCATACATACATGAATGCATATGTATACATGCATGCATATGCATACATACATGAATGCATATGGATGCATGTATGCATGTATGTATGTATGCATATGCATGCATGCATGTATGCATATGCATATCCCTCATGCATGCATGCATATGCATGCATGTACGCATACCAGAAGGTCCTTCACATCATCTCTTAAACCCCATCTAAAATGGCTTATGAAATAATCATCATGCCAAGTGAGATCATATATCAACTACCTAAATTCTAATGCATAGGTAGAGGTAAGAAAATTACCTTGACGTAGCTTTCAAAGTTTTGTTTTTGCCACTCAAATTGTGTCTGCATCTCCAAATGTGGCGGTGAGTTCTCAAAGAAACCCCTCATAGTCCTGAAGTACTGCCATGTTCTTCTCCAAGATTGGGGCAAACCATGATAATGCTTGGCCACAGAGCAAGGTTCCAATAAATCTGACCTTGGATGCCTCATCAAGATATCTAACAGGTTGCATATGGATGTAAAATTTAACTTGCAAGAGAAATCTACAAAACTTCATGCGATCCCCAACAAACTTTTCTAGCATTCAAATCTTGGGTTCCTTCATGAAGGATGTACTAGGCCGTTGATTCACTTGAATACTCCCTTGATTTGCTTGAAGATTCCTGATTCGTTCTTGTAATTCTTGGAGGAGTGTGCCTACATGCACCAGATGTCCCATCTTGACTTGTGTCTATCGATGAGTTAGGTCCTCGACTTGTTGTTGGAGCCTCTGAAGTGATGTTACAATCTATTCATAAGTGTTCTCCATGATGCCTGTTCTTGGATAGAAGCTAGTCTTGCCAAAATGTTAGGGGAGCACTAGATTGTGCTCTGTGACTAGACTAGACAAGATTTTGGAAATATACTTTTGATTACAAGAACACCCATGTCGGGAAAATAATACAAGAATATGTGATTGATACAAGACATCCCACAACCCAGGACTGACAAGTATGAATATCTCCACTAGAGATGATACATGAGACCTCACAACCTGGGGTGGTAAGTATGAAACAAGATATTAGGATTACAAGGATTCCCTTCAAAGAGATGAAGTAGATACAGGAAATGATCTTTGGATGTCACAATCAAGCAAGAAGACAATCGATCTAAGGGTTTTGGCACATTCCAAATGCAATCGAAGCATTGGTTTCTCCAAATTCTGAACCAATCACGAGATATAGAAGTCACATGGAATTTGAGGTTCAAGATGGTTTCCTTTGTCCATGACACATGGTTGTTGATGAAGATAGAGGCAGGAACTGAGATTTTCGCCACTCTTTGGATCCAATTATTGGAGGTAAGGAGTTGAGATTTTCGCCAGTGTTTGGATCCAATTATTGGAGGTAAAAATGCAGACGATTGAAGTGTGTGAACCTACGTGATAAGATGTGAAAAGTTGCCACACATCTGTATATGGTATTGAGCCCTCTTCTTATGCATATTTACTATGCTTTTGAACTTGATGCACACTTCTATATTCGCATAGTATATACAATTCAGTATGTGAAAGTGTTAATTTGTCGTACTCAATATCATTTTATGCCTCCTATATGAAATGCTCATCTTCATCACTTCGTCGTTGATACCACTAGTTTGAATCTAGATATGTGTCGTGTTTTGCAATTCATTTTAATCTGAATATTTTGTTAATAGTTCATTTCATATTGGTTAGTTCAATGGTTTTTGAACTTGATGTGATGAGTATGAACCCCATCTCTCACCTGCGATAAACTTTATTCTTTGCTTTGGATACGTGCTCTGAATGATGTGCAAAGCTTAATGATTCGACTAGATACTTAATAGTTGAGGTTCCGAATACAATGCCTAATATTTACAATGTTAGAGTTCTCAAAGATACATGGTCAGAGGATAAATTAAAATAGGAATTCAAATCAAGATGCATATTACAATATGATATTTATGTATATATAACCAAGCTTGCATTACGTTCTCTCTCATATATATATATATATATATATATATATATATATATATATATATATATATATATATATATATGATATGAAGATTGTTTTTTTGCACTACTTCGGGGCGTAGCGATGCCCCCCATTGAGAAAAAAGCGAGTCTCATCGTTTATGCGATGCTCATTCCACACAGCATTGCATAAGCGATGGGATTATTTTTATTAAAAAAAAAGAAGAACTGTCGCATAAGTGATGCAAAGCGTCTCTTATGCGATGCTAGTGGCCACCATCACAAATGGCATTGCTAATCATTGACGCTATTCAGGATGTTGGCACACTGCTTACGATGCTTGAGCATCGCATAAGTGATGCTTGAGTGTCACATAAGCGACGCTCTCGAATCATAAAAGAAAATTTTGATTTATTTCCGCACAAATGATTGAGACGAGAGAGAGAGAGAGAGAGAGAGAGAGAGAGAGAGAGAGAGAGAGAGAGAGAGAGAGAGAGAGAGAGAGAGAGAGAGAGAGAGAGAGAGAGAGAGAGAGAGAGAGAGAGAGAGAGAGAGCACACACACACACACACATAGAGATTTACATACACACATAAACATGCATACACACACATATATACACGCACATATATACACACACATATATACACACATAGATACATACACACACATAGACACACACACATACACACATAGACACACACACACACAAATACACACACAAACACACATAGACACATAGACACATACACACACACATACACACATAGACACATAGACACATACACACACACATACATACACACATACACATGTATATGCATACATAGACAC
>CM035424.1:78085943-78335943 GCA_020310875.1 Ceratopteris richardii | reverse complement strand
ACATAGAGTGAATTTAAGAATTTGCTTAGAGAAGAGCATTGCCTAGAGGACTTAGCCATGCCCACATGACATGCATTTGGAGAGTGGCTGGCTACTCCAAATAAAGGTCTTGATGTGATTGATCTACTTCTAGAATCTGAAGAGAGATTTGATCAATTGAGCCATAATGACCAAGTTGCTTTTGAATATGAAAACATAGTGCTCTTCACTAAGAGTGTAGACTCTAATTTGTCCTTAGAGCTAGGTGACATGTTGGAAGACTTGACCGAGCCATTGAAATTGACCAAAGAATGGAGTAGAGTCCATAATGGTGTATCATTGCTCTTGAGATGTAAGAGGTGGAGGTCATATGTAGTGCAAGATAGAGTCAAGTTTATACTCAAAATTTGCAAATGCCTACTACAAGACATTTAATTTGTATGAATGAGATTGTGAAGGAGAAAAATGACCATGGAATCAACCTTATGTTCCCAATCAAACATATGAATCTAGAGAGGATTGAGAGTATACAAGAATCGAATATGAGAAGGAAAGAAAGGAGTCGTGTGAGGAGATATGTGAAGAAACCATTTCCATTCCTAGTAACAAAGAGATATATCAGGGTGAGACTATCGAAGATGATGAAATATTACAAAGCTAGTTTTGATGATGTGGTTTTGGTGTGCATGCATCAAATTAATAAAGAAGTTGAAAAAGAGCAATATTTTGAGTTGATTGAAGAGCAAAAGGATGTATGGGAAGAAAATTCAAGTGATTCCTATGATAAGTCAAACTTTAATGATGTTGAGAGTCTTCGTGCTTAAGTTTTGAAGTAGTTACTAAAGCAGGTGCCAAGACTTCCTGCAAGGAGGAAAATGGGGCATTGGTCACTAACTCTTCACGAGTTGAGGATATTCTCGCCAATACTGCTCACGAAGGAGGAGGGGGTGAGAGAGATGAGGTTGATTTAGAGGAGAATGAAATTCATGATGAATTTTCTCCCAAGCATGACCCCTTGTATAATAAAGAGTTAAACATAAGGGAACAAGTGTGTAATGATGATGAGTATGATGAATGCTTGAGTTTGATTTACTATGGAGAGTTGTTTTCAATGGGAATGTATGAAAATTTTATAGCTCAAGATGATTTTGTTGCCTTGATGTACGCTAGTCTAGACTTGCATGATTTTGAATGTGCACAAGTAAGTGAATTGAATGAATATCTTTGCAAAAAGAATGTATGTTTAATGAAAATTTTGAATTTAATTTGATTCAAGTAGATGCACATAGTGTTCACGTGAAAGAATTTTTTTCAAATAAAGTTATTGAATATGATGTTCCTGATATCTCTTATGAGTTTGTGAGTACATGTACTGATCTGGAGCTCATTGAAGATCTTGAGTTTGATTGGATCTTACGAAAGGCAACTACTTTCGAGTTGTTTTATTGCAGATAGATTTTCAAGAAGTTCTTTTGTGGATTGCATGTGTGTATATGGTTGTTTGGGTTTAATTTTTCTCATCTTTTGTTTAGTTTCATGAATGCAAGAAATGATCAAGTAAAGATGATGGAGATGACACACAAAGCACAAAGTTCGGAAAGTCTTTTTTTCCATTAACTTTCGTCTTTAACCTTGATCTTTTTTGCACCATTTCTAGTTGCATTGCATTTAAAGTATACATACTTTAAGTTCAAAAGAGCACATGTTTTTAATTCCTCTAGATGCACATTCATTTGCACATGAGATATATTTGTAAATATTATAAATAAAATTATGTTAAGCCTTGAGTGAAAATGAGAGGAGTTGTGAGTGAGGACAAAAGTGATTGCATTTGAGAGTGGAGTTATGAGTGGAGAGGTTCCTTCAGTAGAAACCATGAGAATCATTTCCATGCTTGCACCATGATTGTCAATGCTTGCATCTAGAGTAAGCATGCTTGAAAACGTATGTGCACGGAGTTTTGGAGCCCTTAGTTGCACATACAATTGCACATTAAATGAAGTGTAAATACACAAAGAAATCTTGATTCTTAGAATGAATGAGAAGCCTCTTCATCAAGTGCCAAACACCTTTTTGATTGCATCATGATGTTTGTTGATGCAACCAAACTACACATGAATAGGGCCCATTACATGGCTGTGCATAGGCACATGTGTTTGATAACCCATGCAATTGATTTTGTTCACCATACTTGATTCTTTATATGAGTTGCAGAGAGCCTGATACTCAATGGTGGTGTGTCTGGGGGCCACACATGTTTGGAGGGGTGGATGTCGTGGAGATTTCTTCTCCAGGATTGCATTGTCACAATGACCTATACCTTTGACCATATGGAAAATGGGAGATCCGTTCTAAAGTCGCGGGCTGCTATAAAAAAATGGAGTAATTCTAAAAGGAATAAGGCAATGCATTGTTAAGGGGAGGCAAAGAATTACATTTCTTGAGGGAAGTGATGCAAAGACCATGATTTTGGGGAATATGGAATGATGGAAAGAGGGAAGTTGTAACAAGTCTCCTAATCTTGAATCACAATCCCACACAGAATAATAGACTTCGGCACAACAAGATATAAAGAAGAAAAACAGAGTATACGCAGAACAAAAAGAGAGAGAATTTTATTATCTGTGTAGATTTTCAAGTAGCTCTGATTTGCGTTATAAAATCTATCAAATAGCTTCAATGTGAAGCCTCATCCACCCGACCACCCTCAAGCTGATCTCAATCCCAATCTCAATCACAATAACAATCTCAATCCCAATCTCAATCACAGTCACAATCTCGATCCCAATCTCAATCTCAATGGCAATCCCAGATGCCCAAAACGATCATGATTAATGTACCTCCATCCTCCTTCCTTATCTTTTAGTCTTCATCTTTTTTGGATCTCCACCTTTCGCTAGCGCACGACCAATCACGCCTTCCTAGACATGCACTCTTAGAATTTGCATGCTCCAAGGTAGCATCTTTTCGCATGTCTCATGCAAGACTTCTAGACCACCCATGCATCTACTTTTCATGTCCACCTCAAGAATCGTACCTGCAAAAATAGAGGTGATCCTTGCAACACACTCACACACACGTCAATCATCCAAAATAACCCATATACCCATGTGCATTTTCTAAATCTGTGAACTTTTCCAAGCCCTATAACTCAAAAACAGTGAGGAATTAGCTTAAGCTTGTGAGACACAAAAATATTTATTTCTTAAACTTGTACAATAGTGTTAGAGATACCTCAGGTCCAAATCTGCTTCTAGATATCACTTTTGGGACCTACAAAATAAAAAATTCTAGAGAGAGATGAAAAAACATGAAAAATCTTTTCGTTAACCTATCTTCATGGGACCAAATGAGACATAAAACATAGGAACTACAAAAAATTCAATCAGGTAAAGTTTTTCTACTAAGAGTACTCTACCTTTCTCTTATACAACACTTTTTCAGATTCCTTCATCTTCATGCTCAAAGTTAACACACAAATTTCATGCGACAACTTTCTAGAGAGAGAATGTAAAAACTTATTGCTACAAAATTTTGCTGACATGATCAAAATATCCTAAACATAAAATTCCATTATTACCTACACATTTTTTTTTGGTGGGAAAATCAATATGGCATCTTACAGAAGTCCTCTTCGGGTATGTGGTAGTACAACAATATTTCGGCCATGGCCCGTGGTATCATGAAGCTCATATGAGGACCAAAAGAGCAACATACTGGCAGCTAACAAGCCTTCAAGCCCTTTGGTTATCTGTGCAGGTGTTAATTGGTGATGTTGTGGTTGCCAATGTGACTCATCGTTAGTTTGTTTCTGTGTGGGAGAAACATGGAGTAATACCTAGAGATTCATTTTATGAGTACCAGAGCTCACATTTGTTTTGGAGATCAAGAGTATTGGAACATGTTCCATCAAGCATATGTGGTAGTTTTCCAACAAAAAAGGGGGGTTAATTCTATCTCTAGAGGGGATTTGGCGAGGGCTCGAGGAGAAAGGTAAGATCAGTGCTACAGGATGTTGGAGAAACAATCACTAATTGGACATATATTTGAAGGTCAAAGCATTAGAAGAAAACCACATGCCTATGTGAAGGGACAAATTCACAAGTGTATTATATTTGTAAAGTTAGTTCACTTTAGTTCTAGAAGTTTTTTAAAATCACGAGAATGAGAAAATCTATATAAGTTAGTTTGTATCAACTGACACGAAGAGAGAAGAAGTGGAAGAGAGTGAGAGAATTTCAGTAGGAGTTCATTTTGTATGACTGAGTATAGTCGGGCTTCTCTGAGTGAGAAAGCATCTGTAAAGCTTCTGAGTTTTTCATATCTATGAGAAGAAATAGTTAAAGTTCTATGTATGAGACTCTCTCCATCATCTCCATGCTTGCCTACTGTGAAATGATTTCAAAAGTTCAAGTTTTCCAAGCAATTCGATGCCTGGCATCGAGTTTGTGCTGATAAGTCTGTGTTTTATTTTCTAAGTTCCAACTCCTGTTCAATCTTCTTGAAAAGATGATGTTTTGTGGAGCAACTCGATGCCTTGAATCCATTTTCAGCATAAAGTCGATGCCTGGCATCGACTTCCCACATAAAAGTGGTCTTGCTCATGTCTTGTGTTCATAGGCTAATTCTGGTGCTGAAAAAGTGGCTGAAAAAGCTCAAAGTCGATACTAGGCATTGACTTTTGGTTGCAAGTTGATGCTAGGCATCGGATTTTCATTTTTAGACAGTAAGATTTACTAAAACAGGTAAAATTTCTAGTTTGGAAAGTCATACAGGTGATCTTGTGAAGGCCATAACTTGAGTTCTAGAGATCCGTTTCTTGCATATGATAGCTTATTGGAAAGCTCTACTCTTCTAGTTTCATCCACTAAAATACAATACAATCTCTAATCATTTGCTACCACACATGAGAGGATTGGAATCATCTGAAGATATATGGAATGCATTGGAATATCATTTCCGAAGCACTACTAAAGCATTCAAGAAGAAGCCAAGTCAAAGTATTAGTGAGTATGTCACTAAGATGAAGGATCTTGCAGATAGTCTTGGATCCATAGATGTTGAAGATCACAGATTGATTGCTCAACTACTTGCAGGATTGAGAGGGGATGAAAGGTGGAAACCTTTTGTCTTATCAACAGAACTTTCATTCATTCATTATGTTCTAGATTTGAACCAATTGCTTGGTTTGATGCTCACATATGAGCAAGACTTGAAGGGAGATGGAAATAAAGGACAAAGTTCTGCAATGTACATGAAGAACAAGAAGAAGGGAGATAAAGGTAAAGCAAAGGATGAAGAGGAATCGAGTTCTCAAGTTCATTATGCAAGAGGTAAAGGCACTGGCAGAGGAAGACCAAGAGCTTTTGGAAGAGGTAGAGGTAATCAAAATAACAACAAGAAGCCTTGTTGGATCTGTAGATTGAGTAATCATTTGGCTCATGACTGTTGGCACAACCAACAAGGATCAAACCAGAATCAAAACAACAATAGCAGAGGTCGAGGTGGAAGATATCAAAGTAATTTTCAAAGAGGTAGACAAAGTCAAAGAGGAGGCTATGGTAGAGGTGGAGGAAGAAGTTGGAGACAGAATCAATCCTACAACACCACCTACTACAATTATGATACACAGAATGAAAGTCATACATCATTGATGATGAATTCAATCAGCACATCAGATAAAGAAGATCTAAAGGTATTTTACATTGACTCTGGATGTTCTAATCATTTGTCAGGAAACATAGAATTGATGTCAGAATTGGAAAAAGGTATTTCTAGTCATATAGTTCAAACATGTGATAATACCAGACATAGTGTACATTCAATTGGAAAAGTGAAATGCAAGAGTGGAGCAGATTTGCTAACCAATGTTTTGTATGTTCCCACAATACCTAAAAACTTGATTAGTGTGGGACAAATAGTTGAAAAAGGTTTTCAAGTCAAGTTTACAAATGAAGGAGTATTTGTTGAAGATCCAGAGAATGGATATAATCAGATTGTTTGTGGTAAGAAAGAAGGTAGACTCTTTACTTTAAGAGTGCAAGGGAACATTGGTCAAGCTTTACTCACACATTTCTGGCATAAGAGATTAGGTCATTTCAATGAAAGAGGAATTAAAGCTATGGTTGCTAATCAGTCTGTACTAGGATTACCGAATGTACTAGGATTAGTGTGGGACAAATAGTTGAAAAAGGTTTTCAAGTCAAGTTTACAAATGAAGGAGTATTTGTTGAAGATCCAGAGAATGGATATAATCAGATTGTTTGTGGTAAGAAAGAAGGTAGACTCTTTACTTTAAGAGTGCAAGGGAACATTGGTCAAGCTTTACTCACACATTTCTGGCATAAGAGATTAGGTCATTTCAATGAAAGAGGAGTTAAAGCTATGGTTGCTAATCAGTCTGTACTAGGATTACCGAATGTGCAGAGTCAACATATGGTTTATAAATGTGAAGCATGTCAAATGGGAAAAGCACACAGGTTACCATTTCAAAATAAAGGATTCAAACATGATGGATTACTTGAGCTCATTCATACAGATGTATGGGGACCAACAAAAGAAGGATCTATCAGTGGCTCAAGGTATTATGTTCTTTTCATTGATGATGCTACAAGATGGATAACATTATATGTTTTGAAGGAAAGATCAGAAGTGTTTGGAGCCTTCAAGCATTTTCATGCATATGCAGAGAGAGTCACAGGTCAAAAGCTTAAAAGACTGAGGTCTGATGGAGGGGGAGAATACTTCTCCCAAGAGTTCAATGATTATCTTTGGAATGCAGGCATTAAGAGAGAAATAACTTGCAGGTATACACCACAACAAAATGGTGTAGCAGGAAGGAGAAACAGGACTTTGGTTGAGTTTGCTAGAGCTATGCTGAAGGAGAAGAATTGTCCAAATTATCTTTGGGCTGAGGCTGTAAATACAGCTACATATCTTGTGAATAGATTACCATGTGCAGCTCTAAATGGATTGACTCCATATGAAGCTTGTTGGAGTAAGAAACGGTCAACACTAGTTCATTGTAGAGTGTTTGGATCAATTGCATATGCTTATGTGCCTGGCAACTCGATGCCTGGCATCGAGTTTCAGCATAAAGTCGATGCCTGGCATCGACTTCCCACATAAAAGTGGTCTTGCTCATGTCTTGTGTTCATAGGCTTATTTTGGTGCTGAAAAAGTGGCTGAAAAAGCTCAAAGTCGATGCCCGGCATTGACTTTTGGTTGCAAGTCGATGCTAAGCATCGAATCTTCATTTTAGACAGTACGATTTACTAAAACAGGCAAAATTTCTAGTTTTGGAAAGTCATACAGGGTGATCTTGTGAAGGCCATAACTTGAGTTCTAGAGATCCGTTTCTTGCATATGATAACTTGTTGGAAAGCTCTACTCTTCTAGTTTCATCCACTAAAATATCTTGGAGTAATAATATTTGAGCTAAGAGAAATTAGCAAAATACTAAAGGTATGCCATTTCAATGATTGGAAAGTTCTGTGGAAGCAAAGTTCTCAGTTTAGGCTATCATTTCTCAAAGTTTGAAGTGGCAATGAGTTAATGGTGACCATAGAGGTGTTCTAGTGTCACATTAATTCATTTCTTGTGGTGTTTTACACATCAACACAAGAGGGCATATACTAATCAGAAGGAGAGCTGCCTGAAAAAGGGGGAAAATACTTTATCTTGGGGAATTCGGAGCATTAGGAAAGGGGAAAAACTTGAAAGGAAGAGGATAAGGTAGTTGAGGGAGGGTGTAGCTCTGAATAGGAATTTGGTTTCGCTTTCCCATCAGAAGGCTTTGTGCTTTGGAAGGATAGACTTTCATATTTGAAGACTAAGATGAGGAGATATCTTAAAAAGTTCTTTTGGGAGAGCAATGATGTAAAATATGCAAAGGCATCATGTGCTCCTGGGGAGTTTGGGGAGATGAAAGGATAGTCATAGCATTGCTGGGGGAAAAGGATCTCCCACTACGACTGACATTAATAGTATTCTGGGTTCAGTGGGAGCCAAATTAGATGAAGACAAAATAGACTTTTTACTTAGTGAATTCAAGGGAAAAGACATTGTCAAAGTCATTGCAGTAGGGAAGGAAAAGCTTGCATCTATGCTTACTGGGGATGCTGGGGGTTGTTGTAATAAGTGTTGCACCCACTGGTGGGGCCAGTACTATTGCATTTGAAGGAAAAAAAAGTTGAAGAGGAGAAGAAGGAGCCTGAGGAAGATTCAGATGAGGATATGGGAATCAGTCTCTTTGATTAGAAGTTCACTATGAAATCGATTTTGTAGTTGTTTTTAGATCTACCTCTTGCTGCCTGTATACCAAGTTTTTGCAAGGTGTTATTTTACAATATGTAGTGATGTTCTTAGATGGCCTTCATCTTCTGATCATCTTATTGTTTGTGCAGTCCGTTGCTCAGTTTGTTATTGCGAGCACTTTTGATCATAAGTATTCCATCGACGATGCGGTTTCTCTCTATGCAAACAAAATCGGCCCTTCTAGAACCCAAGGTAGATAGATGCTCATAGTTCCCTTCTCATGGGGACTATGCCCTTCCTTGTACAGTTGCAATTTCAAAGTTAAAGCTCAGGGGAGTAAGCCTCACCGAACCTCCATTAAAAAAAAACAGAGGAATAATCGAAGAGAAAGATTTGGGCGATCTTGGATTTGTGGGCTTAGATGAAGATAAAGGCAGGAGTTGAGATTTCCGCCAGCGTTTGGATCCAATATGATTGGAGGTAAAAATGCAGATGATCGCAATGTGTGAACATACGTGATAAGATGTGAAAAGTTGCCGCACATCTCTATATGGTATTGAACCCTCTTATGCATCTTTACTATGCTTTTGAGCTTGAAGCACACTTCTATATTCACATCGTATATTCAATTAGGTTTGTGGTATTCAATATCATTTTATGCCTCATATATATTAAACGCTCATCTTCATCACTTCGTCGTTGATACCACGAGTTTGAATCCAGATATATGCCTTGTTTTGCAATTCATTTTAATCTGAATATTTTGTTAATAGTTCATTTCATGTAAAGGTTAGTTCAATGGTTGAGCTTGCTTGATGTGATGAGTATGAACCCCATCTCTCACCTGCGCTAAACTTTATTCTTTGCTTTGGATACCTGCTCTGAAAATGATAGGTCAAATTCTATTTGGAAACAAGGTTTATATCGAACGATGTGCATAGCTTAACGATTCGACTAGATAACCGTTCAGGTTCCAAATACAATGCCTAATATTTACAACGTTAGAGTTCTCAAAGATACATGGTTTGGGGAAACATTAAAATAGGAATTCGAATCAAGATGCAATGTAATGATATTTATCTATATATAACCAAGATTGCATTACGTTCTCCAAAATATATATATATATATATATAGAGAGAGAGAGAGAGAGAATATTGATACGAAGATTGATTTTTGTGTTTTCATGGAACGGCATATGAAAGGTTGATGAAATCGAACTAATTGCTTTGGAGTCTCTCTTCCATCACATGAGCACTTAAAGTTGATGCAAATAAAGCGTTTATTGCTTACTTTTTGTTTCAAAGTGCTTCAAATTTTACTCACCAAGCATAAATGCCACATCTTCAAGTTCGCCAAAAGCACCTTACATGCACCGTATAATCGGCGGTTGACCCGATTCACCAATCCGGCCGTTCGCATCGATAGCATTAAGGTAACTTAGAAGTTCTTCCAAGAGGAGGGAGTTCTCAAAGTTTCGTGATGACTTTATATACTTAACACCATTTTTGTTGGTCAAAGTACACTTTGATTGAACTTATAAGCTCAATCGCTCATATTCTACTTCCATCACCGACTTTGACGATTCCAAATGAAAGTTCTCTATCAAGAAATTTTCAAAACCATATTGGAGTGCCGTCCTAATTAGGATGTCTCTCCAAAAGCTCCTTTGGAACCTTTTTTTTAATTAACTACCGCTAAATATATCTTATAGTTAGAGTATTAGTGTTATAGGTTCTCTAAAAATCATCTATGTCATTGAAGATATTAGATGTATTCAGGTGCCATCTACTTAATACATCTCATTTTAAAAGCTTGCTTTGGAAGTTAGTTTTGAATATGCTAGGTTCTCTATACTAGTGGGATGATACTGGGCCCATGAAAAAAACTTTGCCCTCATAAAAACTTTCTAAGTCATCAAAGTACTTAGAACAATTTGAGTGCTTATAGTTTCATGTATACATTGCTTTTGGGCTAACAATTGAATTGAAAAGATTTGATCCGAAGAGCATTTCAAAGAAGTAATCTAAATCATTGAAGTACTTAGACATCTTTGGGTGCTTTCCAATTCATAAATCTACTTTTTTCATTGTTTTAACAAGAGAATGTACCCAAACTTATTTTTTCCCTTTCAATGGAGCAAGAACTAATCACCACGAATGTAATCTTTACATTAAGTGTAAATGCAATTTTGAGAAGGATCTCTTGGTATTAAGGTTGCAAATACCTTAGAATTCTCCAAAGGTTGTTGACATATTTAGGTAGTGATGTGCGTGAACACACTAGGACCATCGAGACACTTTTTTTCTTCTTTAGGGGTTCTTTTTCCCCGGCTTGTATATATGCTGATAACCCTAACGGGTCAAAATTTGGTGAGCATACTTAGGGTTATTGGGAGTTCAAAAGAGCTTTGTTCTGTGTGTCAAAATCATAATCTCAGCTTGTTTCGACCTCCGAATGCACTATCATAGTGCTTATGTAGGAAATCTTGTTTTTTTTTGTGCCAAAGATATATACAGGTTTTGGTTCGCCGATATAAGCATCTCAAAGTTTGCTATAAGTTTAGCATAACTCAATAGGGTAGTTCTATTCAACTTTTTGAGATACAATCATTTTTTTGCATCAGGGTATTTTAGTTAGTGGCCATGGCTAAAAGTAGTGATGTATTCCGTATGTTGGTTGTTGAGGATAAGTTGGATGGTACCAATCATCCATGATGGGCTTATATGATGTGTCATGTATTGGTTGCAAAAGGAATATGGAATATTGTGTAGGGTGTTGAAAAACATACTATTTCACCTACAAACATAGTTGCTAGAGGTGATGCACATGGCATTGAATATGGTGATATTCTACAGGTTCTTGTTTGTGCTACAGTTCCTACTGCACCTAATGTTTAGCAAATTTGTTGGGATGGCAAAGATGCTCACATGCATTGATAGCCTTGTCTATCAAACATGCCATTATTCCTCACATTCACTCTTGTAGAAGAGCAAAGGAAGCTTGGGACACACTTAGCACTTTATACTAAGCAAGGAATGAGGCTCGTGTTGCTTACCTCCGAAAAGAGTTGGAGAGTGAGCACATGAATGAGAGGAGATTCCATGGATATTTTTTTGAGAAAGATCAAAGCTTTGAAGGAGTAGTTGATTTCTGCTGATGAAGTCTTGCCTGACACTTCACTTGTGCAGACTGTTATGAATGGTCTTTCAGATTCATATCAGAGTTTTGCTTCTACTCTTTGACTAATGATGAAAGGCAATCCAAATGCCTTAACATTTGAGGAGTTAGTCTCTGTTCTGTTGCAGGAAGATTAGTCTACGTAGAATAGGTCCATTATGTGTGTTGAAGATCAAGCTTTCCTGGCTAGTCAGAAGGGCAAAAGTAAATGGAGCTCTTCTACTAGTAAGCAAAAATTTGCTGAGAAGAAAACAGAAAAGCAGAAAATGTTTTGCAAATACTATAAAGGAAATGATCATGTCATAAAGAATTTTCCTAAACTAGCTACTAAAGAGGCCATGAAGAAAGAGCATGGAATGGTTGTTGCTAAGGCCTCTACACCCAAAACAGAGTTTGCTAATCTTGTGAAAAATGAAGAATGTGCATTTACCACTATTTGCAATTATGACCCATCTTCTCATGAACAATGTATGTCTATAGTAGACTCAGATGTTTGGTACTTTGATAGTGGGGCAACAAAACATATTACCTTGTAGCATAGTTTCTTCACTTCACTCAAGCCTGCCCCTATAGGGAATACTATCACATGCACCAACAACTCCTCTTATCCTATCATGGGAGTTGGTAATATCATTTTGACTACTATTGATGGTAGTTCTTTTACATTGTCGGATGCTTTATTTGCACCAAGGATCAAGATGAATTCGTTATCAGCTTGAGCTTTAGCCAAGATTGGATTGGCTGTCAAATTTGTTGATGATAGATGTACAATTCATGATCTATCAAATGGAGACATCATTATTGCTTCTGGAGTTTTAGGTCATGGGCTGTATAAGCTCATAGATTATGAAAAATCTATGAATGATTCAGCATGTGCAATTCAAGATTCTCAGGCTATGTCAGATGCAAAACTTTGGCATGCACTCTTTGGTCATCTGAATTCAGCTAGTTTCCTATGCTTGCAAAAATCTGAAATGGTGTCCTATTTGCCTAAACTTGAGGCACCTGGTAAACATGCACGTGAAGCCTCTATTTTGGGCAAAATGCAGCATTCCTCATTTACTTCATAATTGTCATTGATGAATTTTCTAGCCATGCATGGGTATATCCATTGAAAATAAAGTATGAAGTGTTTATGTGCTTCAAAATGTTTTTGGTTTTGGCTGAAAATCTATCATGTAAAATGGGCTCCCTCCATTTTAATCGGAAGGGGGAATATATATATTCTGACTTTAATGTATTTTTGCTTGAATGTGGGATAAAACATCATTGGGCAATGTCATATAGACATCAACAAAATGGGATTGCTGAAAGGAAAAACAGGTCACTCATGGAGATGGCAAGGTGTATGGTCATGAGTTTGGCTTTACCACATAGTTTTTGGCTTGAGGCTATTATATGTGCATCATATGTACTTAACAAGTGTCCCACTAAAGCATTGAAATTTATGACTCCAATGAGGTTTGGCATGGACATAAGCCATATGTTGCCCACTTGCATGTTCTTGGTTGTCTGGCATATGCATTAGTGCCTGAACAACAATGCAAGAAATTGGATGATAAAGTAGTGAGATTTATTTTTGTTGGGTATAGTTCCGAAAGCAAAGGCTATCGTCTGTATCATCCACAAACTAAACACATTTTGTTTAGCTATGATGTTGTTTTTGTGGAAGATGCTACTGCCATTACTTTCATGTACTAAGGAGACATCTGTTAGCTCAAAAAACATGTATGATACTTTGCTGCCTCTTTTTACAAGTGGACAATCTAGTGCTAGTCCTAACAAGGCAACTTCTCAACCTTTAGAGGTTTATGTGATGATGCAGATCATTCCATTTGTGATGTAGATTTACATGATGCACTTGTTGATGAGAGAGCTGATCTCGAGGAGGCAAAAACTATGCCAAATGGCTGTTGCAGACTTTGCATGATAGAAAATTAGATGCACCTCTATCATATCATACTCTTTCAGGCTCTCATAGTGCTTATTTTGCATGATGGCAAATTAGATGCACCTCTAACAGGCTCTCATAGTGCTTATTTTGCATGAGATTGCTATGCTATGGCTACCTCTAGTCTCTATGATGAGAATGAGCCTGTTTTGTTTGATGAAGCACAACATTTTGAAAATTGGATGGCTGTTATGCAACCAGAATATGATGTTATTATGAAAAATGGTACTTGCTCTTTATGCGACTTGCCTCCTGGCAAGAAGGCCATTGGCACTAAGTGGGTATACAAGTTGAAGCATAAGCCTAATGGAATAGTTGACATGTATAAGGCTAGGCTTGTTGCAAACGGTTATGCTAAGGAAAGAGGCATTTATTTTGATGAGACCTTTGGTCCTACTTGTCGAATGACTACTACTCATAGCATCTATGCACTTGCAGCTCATCATGGTTGGAATGTACATCACTTGGACATTAAAAATGCATTCCTGAATGGTGACTTGCATGAAGAAGTGTATGTTTTTCAGCCCCATGAATTTGTGCAAAAAGGGCATGAAAACGAAGTTTGCAAGTTGAAAAAGGCATTATATGGTTTGAAGCAAGCATCACGTGCTTGGTATGAAAAGATACATGCCTACCTCATTGCACATGGTTTTGAAAATTGTCCAACTTAGAGCATCTTATATGTTAAGCATGCACATGCTATGCTTCCGATCATTTTTGTATATGTTGATGACATGCAGCTCATTAGTCCTCATGAGAAGCATGTTGATCATTTAAGATTGATTTGCATCTCTCTTTTGATATGCCTGATTTGGGGCATTTGCATCATTATTTGGGCATTCAATTTATGCAAGTTGATGGTGGAATAGCTTTGTGTTAAATGAAATATATTGACACATTATTGTAGCATTTTGGCCTTGAAAACTGTAAACCTATTGCCACTCCTATGGAGACAAGTTTACGATTGAGTCTTCATGATGCTGCACATGCATTTGATGTTGTTCTCTATTAGTAGGATGTTGGATGCATGCTTTACTTATGCATTACTCAGCTAGATATTTAGTTTTCTATGTCACAGATGATCAGGTTTATGCATTGCCTAGGTGTCAAGCATTGGTAGGTGGTTAAGTGCATGTTTTGATCCTTGAGTGGTACCCAACTACTTGGATTGTTTTATCCCAAGGGGGGATCACTACCACTAGATTTACATGCTTTTTTTAACTCTGAGTGGGCTAGTTGCTATGACACTCATGTGTCCATCAATGGTTTTTACTTCATGCTTGGTAGCTCATGCATATCCTGGTTGAGTAAGAAGCAGCCTACTATGGCCACTTCTAGTTGTGAGGATGAGTATAGGACAATTTTCACAATGACTGTTGAGTGTGTGTGGCACATATGCCTTATGGTTGATTTGGGTGTTGGTCAGTCTTCTGCCACCACTATCTTCACTAACAGTCAGAGTGCATTGGCAGTTGCAAGGAACCCTGTGTTCCATGCTCCCACTAAGAACATTGAGGTGCACTATCATTATGTCAGGGAGAGGTTCTCTGTTGGAGAGATTAGTTTGGCATATGTGCCCACATCGGAGAACATTGTAGACCTTTTCATAAAGGCTCTGCCTAGGGAGAAGTTTGAAGCTTTCCACAAAGCTTTGGGCTTACTTCCTTTTGTGGGTTCATTCGACATAGCTTGACACTTCCTTATAGATGAGTGCCAACTTCTTGTTCACCGCATCACTCCAAGGGGGGATTTGTTGATATATTTATGTAGTGATTTGTGTGAATGCACTAGGACGGCTTGTGCATTTTTTCCCTCTTTAAGCGGTTTTTTCCCTTGAATCGTATATATGCCTATAACCCTAACATGTCACTTATCTTTGTAAATGCTAATGGTAGTACATTTAGTATTGCATTGTGCTCCAAGCTTCTTCTTCTTCCTTGTGCTGTTGCCATGTTTCTATAACCTCAAACTCCAACAAAGGTCTCAGTAGGGAGACCTTTGTTGGAGTTTGAGGTCTACAGAAACATGCCAACAACACAAGGAAGAAGAAGAAGCTTGGAGCACAATACAATACTAAATGTACTACCACTAGAATGTACAAATATAAGTGACATGTTAGGGTTATAGGCATACATACGATTCGAGGGAAAGAAACCTCCTAAAGAGGGTATATATATATATATATATATATATATATATATATATATATATATATATATATATATATATATATATATATATATATATATATATATATATATATATACATATACATATATATATATATATATATATATATATATATATATATATATATATATATATATATATATATATATATATATATATATATATGTGTGTGTGTGTGTGTGTGTATATATATGTGTGTGTGTGCGTGTGTGCATGTGTGTGTATGTATGATCTATCAAAATACTAGAATCACTTATCTTATCTATTTGCAATACAAAAGAAAATAACCAATGAAAGTTATTGATGTAAACACATGTATCTACATGCCTTCCATAATTCAAGAATTACTTTACTTCTAATATAGTGATGCATTCCATGCTCTTGTGTTCTTTTTATGTTTGAGTCAAGACTAAGACCTTCTTTGGCATCTTGATAGAAGCTTGACATTTGATCAAACACCACATCTCTACTTACCTTCCCCTGTCATGTGAGTGGGTTATAACATTTATATCCCTTTTGCTCAAGGGAGTATCCAAGTAAGATACATTTTTCTTCTTTTGGATCAAGATTTTCCTCAACTCATCTAGAACATGTTCATATGCAATACAACCAAATACTTTCATATGTGATAAGTTTGTCTTTTTACCTGTAAACTTCTCTTCAACTGTAACTTGATGTACAACAACAGTCTGAGATCTATTCATGATGTATATAGCATTGTGCACAACTTCTATCCAAGAAAAATGAGGCATATTCTTCTCATCCATCAAGGCTCTTTTTATTTCTGTAATATGTTTATTTTTGCATTCAAGAATGTAATTTTGTTGTGGTGTGTACATGCATGAAAACTATCATCCAATTCCATGAATTTTTAGAAAGATACTGAACTCATTTCACATGTATTCACCTACTCCATCAAATGTTAATGTCTGAATAAAATTTCTAGTTGGATTTCCCACCATAGCTCAAGTCAAGGAATTGAAGAAAAAGACCTAACTACTACATATTTTTCAAATTCACACTTAAGAAAGCATTGGAAGGCTAATGTTTTGCAAAAGACCTTGAGAAGAACTTAAAGGACATTCACAAGGATCAGAAGAAGCAAATAATTAATTTGAAAGGTACATTTCATAACTATAGTACACTTATTTCTCAATATGGGTAACAAAAGGATGGGAGAAAGCATCCAGATAGAAACACTTGATAGAGAGAACTATCTAGCATGGTCTACGAGGATGGAAGATCACCTTATGGCAAGGATTTGATGGCTTACATCATAAGAGGGGGAGTACTCTTCTGAGTAAGGTACTTTATGATAGGGTATGATGATAGATAAATGCGTTACAGGTTGTGGAGTCCATCCACAAAACAATTTCTTGTTTCCAAAGATGTGACATTGGATGAACAAGGTACATGGTATATAGGTTCAAATAATATTTGTGCAGATTTTGAAGAAATCATTAAGATAAGGAAAGGAAAATCAAAGATGCAAGTGTATGAAGATGAAAGTGATGGTTATAGAAATAGAAATGAAATGTACATTGGAGATGAAGATAGACCGAGATTTGATCCAGAGTATAATGAGGCAACGACTTCAAGAAGTGCAAAGATTATAAGGTCATCAAGATAAAGAAAGCAACCTATAATGTATAGCTATGAAACTTCTTATATCACAACCAAAGATTATGCATACATCTTGAAAACAAATGAAGATCCATCCACATATGCAGAAGCTAAAGGTAAAGAGAATTGGGAAAAAGCAATGGAGGAAGAGCATGATGCTCTACTCAAGAATGATACATGGGACTTGGTACCTAGAGCAAGGAATAGAAAGATAATTGGATGTAGATAGGTGTATAAAACAAAAAGATTTTGAGATGGAAAGGTCTCCATATATAAAGCTAGACTAGTGGTGAAAGGATCTGCTCAAGCACAAAGTATAGACTATGATGAAACTTATAGTACATTGGCAAAAATGTCTACCATTAGAACATTGATAGCTATTGGAGCTTGCAAAGGATGGAAGCTATCACAATTCAATGTAAGAAAAATGAATTTTTAAATGGATACATTGAAAATGAAGTAAACATGGAGAAAATAGAGGGATTCAAAGATCCAAATGGACAAGATTGTGTGTGTAAGGTCAAAAGGGCTTTGTATGGTTTGAAGTAGTCCCTTGGGGCTTGGAACTATAGACTTGTGAAGTTCTTAAATGAACTTGGATATCAAGCTTCAAAGGCAGATAGTAGCTTGCTAGTAAAAGCAAGTGAATATATATATATATATATATATATATATATATATATATATATATATATATATATATATATATATATATATATATATATATATATATATATATATATATATATATATATATATATGTATGTATATATATATGTGTGTGTGTGTATGTATGTATGTATGTATGTGTGTGTGTACCTATGTTGATGACATTATACTTACGGGAATAGATACTCAAGGAATGAGAAAGCTCAAGAAGCAAATGGAGAAGGTATTTGAAGAATCTTCTATTGAAATTTAACATGGAAAATTGCAGACCTTCAACAACCCCATTGGAGGTAAATCATAGGTCAAGTAGGTATGGAGTTGAAGAATTAAAATACATGAAGATGTATCAAAGTTTTGTAGGTAGTGTAATATATGCTACCTTGAAAAGATCAGATCTTTCATATGCAGTGGGTGTATTATCACAATTTATGCATTTTCCAAAGAAAGCTCATTGGATTACAAGAGAAACAATGCTAAGATACATTATAGTAACTTCTAATGAAAGTTTGTACTATGGTTTCATTTCTGACTCGAGAATTAAAGTGTTTAGTGATGCAGATTGGATAGGTAGTATAGATGATAGAAGATCTACTCATGGCTACTTATGCTACATTGGAGATAAGCTAGTATCATGGTGTTCAAAGAAGCAACACATAGTTGTTTTGTCATCCACAAAAGATGAGTATAAAATCATGTTAGAGGCAAAGAAAGAAGTCATATGGATGAAGTCTTTGACGAAGAGTCTTGGAGTTGATAAGGGTGTTCCAACTATACAAGGTGATAACATGAGTTGACTCTACTTGGGAGCTAATCCTGTTTTTCATGCCATGACTAAACACATTGAGATTCAATATCATTTTCTAAGGGAAAAGGTACTTGATAAAGAGATTGAATTCATGTACACTCCAACAAAACATTTGGTAGTAGATATGCTAACCAAGAGTCTAAACAAACCTAAGTTACAAAGATTCGAAGAGATCCTAGAAATAAAGAAAAAGAGCATAATCATGATTAGTGATTGAGGGGGGATTGTTGGTACAAAAAAATTACAAATTGATGATTATGAAGATTATAGAAGTCAAGAAAGTATTTGGATAGAGAAAAATAGAAATTGTGTTGCATATAAATGTCAAGAAGAATGAAGATGTTCATGAATAAAGAGGTTGAGATATGACAATGCATATATTCACTTCAAAGGATCCTAATTAGTGTATCATGGTTAAGAATGACTTAGGCAATCAATAAGAAAAGGGAATAACAATGTATTAGTCATATTCAAGTACAAATTCGTGGCTATATAACTCAATCAAGACATTCAAAATGAGGAGAGTTCATTGCCATAGTGAAGATAGATGCGTCGAGGGAAATCAATAGATTTAGAGTTCAGTGTAAGTCACATTTCTCTCGGGATGATCATGTGGATAAAAATATTTGTACACAAATCTAATTCAATAGTAAACCAAATTTTGGTTACATTTTTGTGTCCTTGATCATTTCATAGTGAGTGTATGATTCATAGGAACATTCACATATCAATTCTCTAAAGTGAAAACTAAGAAATGGTGCACCTCATCGATCTGTGATTTTCTTAGATCTCAATGATGCATGTAAACATTTTTGTGTTTAAGCATAGAAATATAAGTTGAGAGATAAGGAAGCTATGGCAAAAAGAATTTTGTAAAACGGGCTGTATTCTTAGAGAAATCTATGTTAGAAGTCACCTATAAAAAAGTTGCCATTTCTTAACATCAACTTTCAAGTAGATTTTGACCTTAGTAATCATACAAAGATTTGATAAGTATAATGAAGCATTTATCAAATCTTAAGGATGTGCAAGGATCATGAAAAGGTTCTTTTATACCTTGAAGCATTAGAACTTATGACATTTTTCGGTTATGAATTTGAATCTTGAAGCAAACTTCTAGAAGGAAGCTAGAGTTCAGAACGGAAGAAGGAGATAGAGATCGATTTCAGAATTTCAAGTTCTACATCTTTTCTAGACCTTGTAGTTCTCTTTGCTTGATCCTCTTTCTTTTTGTCTCTTTTTCTTTTCTCATCAATATTAATATCATGAGCATTGATAGATAACATGTGAACCGGCTCATTCTAGGAAGTCTCTGCATGAATATTAGAGCTTCAAGAATATAGAGTTTCAATTGTCAACTTGCCTTTGCAGTCGAGTATAAACAAGAGAGCATTTAGTAATCCAAAAGAGCATTTAGTGATCCTACTAGGGAAGGTTAGGCATATCTCAAACAAAATCCTATAGGCTCACCTAGTGCTCCTTAGCACATACAACCTTCACAACCCAAACCAAATGGCTCAAAGACCTATGGTGCCTCTTCGTGATTTTCCATGATTTATGGGTTCTCTCAATGAAGATCCTAATGCCCACATTCAATTATTCAAGGTGATTTGTGGTGCGCATGAGATAGTGGATGAAGGTAGAATTTTTTTTATCTTCCCTTCGACTTAGAGAGGTGATGCAAGTGGATGGTATGAAAACTTGGGTATATAAGAGAGAGCGCGACTTATGATGACCTAAAGACTAACTTTTTGAAGAAGTTTAGAGGTCAGGGTTTGGAAGAGAAACTAGCAGAGAAGTTGGAATACTTATGTTGCTCTAGTACAATGGTAGGTACCATGTTAAGAAGCTCCACCTCCTTAATGTCAATCCTTGGAAGAGATAGGAGTGATATGAAGATCGTGAACACATGAAGTAGTGAAAGTGAAGGTGAGAAGCATGAAAATGCACTCATACATACACACACACACACACAAGGAAGAGACAAGCGAGACACAATGGAAAGTAGAAAGTAAACTCTATTTCTCAAGAACACTATTACAAGCTCGATCTAGCTCTAATCTCTCCTCAACTCATACAAGCAAACCTAAAAACTGAGCTCTCTAGCTCTTTTTATAGATTCTAGACTAGTTTTGACCAGTTTCACATCTAGTGTCCAACATAGCTAAAAATTAGGTTCTTGGGGTCATTTGGAGGTTCAAATAAGATTAAAAATAACCAAAATTGGCATGCTCATTCTACCTAAGCTCCTCAACCTCAAGGACTCCTCGGCTTGCAAAAAATGGAGCTATTAAATACAAAAGTGGGTGTTTTATGATACATATATTACAAAAGTGATGAAAATCACTATTTGGAGTTTTGAAACGGTAATATCAAGTATATTTGTTTGAAAAAAATGACTGTCTCCGCCCCTTGCAAGTCTTTTTAGTCCACATTTACATACTTCCTCTACATCAATGCCTATGGCTACTGCCTCCCTCTCGTGTCTATCATCCCCGACAGATCCTTCTTGTGAGGTCTGTGTAATGGCAAGAGGTCTTGTGCAAGGGTGTGCTCTGTGATGCGAATTCCTCATGTGAGATTAACTTCTAAGTTTTCCCAGTCTATAGCTTGAGGTTCGTCAGGAGGCGGAAGTCGGTAGCGTGTCGAATATACAAGTTCCTCTTAAGAGAACAACTAAAGGAGATGGGTAGGCCGACTAATAAAGCCTTTGGAATGGTATTCTTGGAATCCGATCGTGAACATTTCTTCAAAGACCATCTAGCAACATGCAGGTAAATACTTGATGTGGTATGGCCATGCGTAACCTACCCAGAGTGATGGCATGGTGCTCATGTCATAGGTGAGGTCTTGGTTGCCATGCTCAAAGTCGGGGGTATTGACATGTGGTGCTTTGAAACGATGAAAGATCTTAAAAACTGTTTGCATCATATGAAAGATATTAATGGTCATATGTGTAGTGATGACGTCCATGCGGTGGAGTCGAGCGAGCCAGTGGCAGATGGTCGCCATCATGTATCCAACTGTTGGAGGGCCACATGGTGGTGCTAGATAGGGATAGTTCAACCAATCTTGGCACTGCTTATTATTTTGAACTTTAATCACAAATGCCGTTGAGGAGTGGCCTCGTGGCATCAGACCCCAACATGGATTGTACTTTAGGTGCAGTGGTGCTTTTGTCCAGGTATGCATCATTTGGGGGTATTCCTGAAGGAGTTCCTTGTTCTAGTTTGGTTGAAAGGTTTTTCCTTTCTTGGCTTCAGGGGGTAGGTCTTCGGGCTCAAACTGGGTGGCATGAGCTGATTTCTTCCTACTTTCCTTTTCAATAGCTAATTGGTATTCTGCCATGTATAGGAAGTAGGGTTTTTATTGAAGCTCATTGATGGAGATATATCATCGGGATGCCAACTGAGGGAAATAGGGTGATTGTAAAATTCGTTTCTCGATTAGGGCCATAGCATGTAGCTACACTTCTACGCATGCCGAATGAATCTTATCAAGCTCTTCAACTGATTTGAGCCACGCAAGAATAGGAAGCTCAAATGTGTCCAACCCTTTTGCCGTGACACGTTCGCTTGGGACTGGTTGTGGTTCATATGCTTCTTTGTATGTGTCCTCCACTGGGATTGTGATTGTCTCTTTGTCATCAGGAATCTCCAATGGGGAATCTGGCATGGGGGCTCTGAGTGAGCTTCCATCTGAGCCTGAAGATTGAGTACACGTGCCCTGTAAAGTAGTGAGTTTGTCTAGGATTTCTCAAGGTCTGACTTCGAGGACACTTTGTGGTTGTGCAGGTTCCCATAGTCATAAGGCTTTATGATCGAACTAGAGCTTCTAATATTCTTTCTTGATCCTATCGTAATTGTCAAGTATGATAATGAGCATGTAGATGATCTGCTACAAAAGGATAACACATTAGTATGGAAATTAATTATGATCCTAATGAAGTGAGACTATTTAATCCCTTTCCATAGCCGATGTGTAACCCGTGCAGCCGAGTGTCGTGAGGTGGTTTATGGAATGATTTCTCAAAGACTAATGCAGGTTACTAGATAGCCTACATGCTTTAGTTAATGCATACATTGCTTTTGATGAGATGTTATTACAAGTGATGGTGGAATAGTGTGGATGAATTTATATAGGGTTTAATTGGAGGCGAATTATTACAAGGGTAAGGGTAAGTAAGGATAGGTGTTATGTCATACAAAGGATCATGTGGAGGTTTTTGTACAAGTTTTGGCCTCGATTTCCTAAGATTTGGTTTATGGGTGATGTTCTTTTGTTGAGGTACAAAAGATGAATCAAGCAGTAGTGGTGTCGATGAGTGGGGGGATGTCGAAGGGATGTATATTACATGGCTTGGATTTTGAGTTAAAAACAATTCTTGGGTACCCAAATCTGTGTGGGTGTGGGTCGGTTTGTTAGGTACTTCTTAGCAATCCAAATCTATCTAGTCCTCGTTGTTAGAGGAGATGGTGGATAGATATTAGAGATGAAGTGGTGCTACAAAAATCTACTTCACACCTAAAAGTAGGTCCTAAACTATAGGATTTATTCTCTCATCAAGTAACTCGAGATTTGATTCCATCTAACTCCTCGTGGAATTAGTGCATCTAACTTATGCACTTTTACATGGGTAAACGTAATTGACTTTTACAAGGGAATGATCATATGTGACTATATTGTTGGTGCAATTAAAACCAATCCCACATACTTGGTGAATTGGCACATCTCTTATGGAACCCTATGTGATCAACCTCTTGCAAAGACCATTTGCATTTATGTTGGTAAAAGTATCCTACAACCACAAGGAAGCTAGGAAGCATCAAATTCCAAGGCTTTTGGTTGTTACGTAATGAGAGAATATATCCAATGCTTTAGGATTCACTTTTAGGTGAACCTTTTGGAATTTGAATACAAATATTTGCTCCAAACACAAACATAAAAAGAGGATCAAATGACCCACGTGTTATCTCCACTCCTTGAGATCATTGTGAAGGGGATCTATTGTGAGGTGAGAGATCATCTCATAGCTCATTCACCTCTCACACATTGAGCAATATGTGATTGCCAATGACATTGTATTTGTATATGATTTAATATACATACTATCATTACATTCTCATTTCACTTCTTTGCTATTACTAGATTAGAACTATGTCTTTCTAAGAGCTTGTTCTCAATGTTTGATTGATCATTTGTGATGATTTAAAGCATGGTAGATTCATCATATTGTCTAGTATATGACTGCAAAGTCTCATTATCATTGCCTCTCTAGATCGTGAGATATTAACACATCTTTACTCTTTGGTCTGTTGACTAATGCACCCCGTAATTATCGGGAAGGTTCTATGATTTTGTAAACACAATTCTCAATGTGTAGCCCATCATTTTTTATGAAATCACTCATGATTAGTAGCTATCTAAGCTAATTAGAGTTTCCCAAAAGGAATTAAGCTATTTGCTGTTGTACTCAAAGAACTGTACAAAATACTGAGCAGATATAAAAACAAGAATAGCAAGTTTTTTGGTCTTGGATCAATTCCTACCTATCTGTTTTGATCCATTGATTAGTGGATCATGTTCAAAGAATGCCAAAAGGATACTAAAGTATCTAAAGGGAACCATGAATGAAGGGTTGTTTTATCCCTTCATTTCTGACTTAGACAGAAAGATGTATTATGATGCAGATTGGGCTCGCTCCAAGGATGATAGGAGCACTTCATGGTATCTATGGTTCAAAGATTATATCATGGTCTTCTAAGAAGCAACCAGCTATGGCCTTATCATCCATAAGCGTGGAATACAGAGGTTTGGCAAATGCAACTCAAGAAGCTATATGGCTTACACAACTATATGCAGATTTGGAGATACACTCTTACACTCCAATAATCTTAGGAGACAACACAAGTTCACTTCATTTGGCTGCTAATCCTGTATATCATGCAAGGACTAAGCACATTGAAGTGCATTATCATTATCTAAGGGAAAAATTGCTTAGCAAGGATATTCAACTATCCTATGTATCAACTCATATAGAATGTGTAGATATACTCACAAAGTCTTTGGATGGAACCAAGATGAACATATTCAAATTGATGATTGGTTTGCAAGAGATCAAGGAGGAATGAAGACCAAGCATGGTAGGCTTGAGAGGGAGCTGTTGGTGCAATTAAAACCAGGCCCACATACTTGGTTAATTGGTACATCTTTTATGGAACCCTATGTGATCAACCTCTTGTAAAGACCATTTGCATTTATCTTGCTAAAAGTGCCCTACAACCACGAGGAAGTTAGGAAGCATCAAATCTCAAAATTTTTGGTTGTTGACTAATGAGAGAATATATCCTATACTTTAGGATTCACTTTTAGGTGAACCTTTTTTAATTTGAATTCAAATATTGGCTCCAAACACAAATATAAAAAGAGGATCAAATGACCCGCATGTTATGTTGACTCCTTGAGATTATTGTGAAGGGGATATATTGTGAAATGAGAGCTCATCTCATAGCTCATTCACCTCTCACACATTGAGTTAATATACATATTATCATTACATTCTCATTTCAATTCTCTGCTATGATTACATCTAAACAGTGACTTTCTAGGAGCTTGTTCTCATTGTATGATTGATCATTTGTCATGATTTCAAGCATGGTATATTCAACATACTTTCTAGTGTGTGACTGCAAAGTCTCATTATCATTGCCTCTTTGGATCGTGAGATATTAACACATCTTTACTCTCTAGTTTGTTGACTGATGCACCCCCTAATTATCGAGAAGGTTCTGTGATTTGCTAAACACCATTCTCAGTGTGTAGTCCATTGTTTGTTATGAAATCACTCATGATTGGTATCTATCTATGCTAGTTAGAGTTTCTCAAAAGGAATTAAGCTAATTGCTGCTCTACTCAGAGAACGGTTCAAAATACTGAGCAGGTGTAGAAACATGAATAACAAGTTTTTTGGTCTTGGATCAATTCCTACCTACCTGTTTTGATCCATTGATTAGTGGATCATGTTCCAAGCAACATATGTGATCATTTATGATCATTAGCATGCTAAAGAGACCCACTACACTCTCTAGTAGTTTTTCTTGGATGGTGTGAAGCAAGTTTAAGTAACACCTATTCATCTTTGAAGATTTTTAGAAGCAGCAACACTTACTAAAACTCTAATTGTTATTCTCAACTTAGTTTTGGCTAGTGTGAAGCAGAAATTTGCAACATCATCTCATCTTTGGAAGGTGTCCACCATCTCCTCCATCAATACTGAAGACTATCTTCATTTATGAATGTGAGGGGATCCCCAAAATAAAGCATATGCACTCTAGAAGTGCTTATACGTGTCTTCAACAATAGTATGGACATCAACTTGCTTGTGTTATTTGAAGCTGGTCACCTTCTCCAATAGAAGATTTCTTCTTTCTTTGAGCATCTATTTGAAAGCTAGAGATAAACTCTTAATACCTGAAATATAATTATCATCCATGACCACATCATTCCTATAAAGACTGTGCAAGTTAGTGAAGCCACTCTTTCTTCACTTATTGGTTCTTATAGAGAGAGAGAGAGTTATTGTCAAGATGATCCATCCAACCTGTCCACATTGAGTAATGTAGGAAAGTGTTCAGGTAAATCATAATGAAACAACAACATCCCAAACCTGATTATTGATCCAAATCTTGTGATTTTTAACATAAAACTTAACAACTTTTCTCTTTATTAGACAAGTTAAATTTACCATGAAAGTGATAACTAGCAAGTTAAATAGAAAATGGAATGTACATTGGAATCCACATAAGTGGAAATATAGATTCAAATGCTTGTGGGCATTTCATGCTTGTGCTAAGAAATCCAGCCTCCAATGGATGATATTACATAAAGGATTGTGGATAGGGAGCATAGCGAAGAAGTTTAATATTAGTGCACAGATTTGTTGTTTATGCAGCAAACTTGAAGATCTTCCTCATTGTTGGAGTTTGAGGTCTACGAAAGCACACAAACAGTGCAAGGAAGATGAAGAAGCTTTGAACACAAGACAAAATAAGACTGTGACCAAAGGGTTGTCGATGATGCCCTAGGTGAAGCGATGACCTGCTCTGATACCATTTATTAGATTTTGAGGTGTGCGGAAGCATGTGAACAACACAAGGAAGATAAAGAAGCTTGGAGCACAACACACAATACTGAATGTATTACTAAGAGAATGTACAAAGATAAAAGATCCATTAGGGTTATATGTGATATTATTAGGTGTATGCAGAAATTGAGGGATTGCCAGAGGGATGGTTTTATGTGGGTTTGTTGGCTGCTTAGAAATGAATGTGTCATTGAAGAACAGATTGCCAATGGCCAGATCCGTTTGTTTAAATCTACTCCGAAAGGGGCCTCAAGATCGTTAAACATTTCCTCATATCCCATTGAATCATATGATCAAAATAATCGGCTGTCTGGGTTTAGAAAGCTATGAGGATCTATATCTCTACTTCCTTTTTTTAGCAAGACAAAGAAATTAAATATTAATACAACCAGTATACAAAAGTGCAGTGGGTAGGCCCCCACAAATTGGCCGAAGAACAACGCTATCTGAGAGAAAACATCATAAGGAATTTGAGGATAGGGCATAAAGATAATAGGGAAACTTCCCACTAAATGTATCTAATTTTACAAAGCATAGCATAAGTACTGAAGTTCTCAGGGGGAGTATCCCTAATTAAAGTGATACATTTTTTTGTCACTTTTTTCATCTCATAAATACAAAAAAAGGTATCTTCCTTCTTTCTTGAGTTGAACAATTTTATTTTTGCTAGTCTAGATGTTCCATAGAATGATGGGTCTCCAAATGTGCCACAGAGGGACATCCATTCTTGTACAAACTCGCAGTAGGGTCTCTTGCGATCCAAGTTGATGACCAGAATCCTCCAATATTTCTTAGCATGCCCTTATGAGTGCTGATGGCTTGGTTTTTTGACCATGTGAAGCCCTTATGAGTGCTGATGTCTTGGAGTGGACCGCACCACCCCATCCACACTTCTATGCCCCAAGAAAAGCATTACTTGTACTACTAGGTTTATGTTTGATTTTGCTGACCATGTTGAACCAAAAAAAACTATATGTCTTCGGAAATTCAACTAATCCACTTGTTGTCTAGATTAATGATGGTTTTGCCCAAAAAAAACCCTAAAAATGTGGATGAATACGAATATAGGTACCCCAAAAGCCATTGCCATGATTAGAGACAAACCATTTGTACCCACCGACAAGGATGTCCAGGTTCCACATTACTTTAACCTTCAAAAACTTTAGTTTCCGGGAGGCTATCAATGTGAGAAAATAAACCTTTTGTTTTTTCAGGGCATGCTTGAGGGATTCATCCGTGGTCAAGTCAATAAACTCCTTGAAAGAAAAGAAGATATAATCATCCTTAACAATATGAGTAGGAAGAAGAAGAAAACCAAAAGCTGTTAGCCCCAAGAAAACCCTAAAAATGTGGATGAATCCAGTGGCATGATTAGAGACAATCCATTTGTACCCACAGAGAAGGAGGCCTTGACCTTACTTTGACCAATAAACTCCTTGAAAGAAAAGAAGGATACAATCATCCTTAACAATATGAGTAGGAAGAAGAAGAAAACCAAAAGCTATTTAGCCCCTATGATCTATCTCCCCTTATCCGTTCCATGAAAGGAAGAACTAGTTTCAGCTCGCACTCTTTCATTGCCTCTATTTCTACCATTTCATTGCCTCTATTTCTACCATCCATGTGGGACTGATGCTTCTAGCTCCATATCTTACCTTCCCATTTTCATCTAAAATTTGTAGCGTATCTCTAACCACTTGACTCTCCACACTCTAATTTGTTCTAAATGCTTCATATATAGGGAGAAAATATTGAGAAACTGGTGTTTCTTTGTCGATGGAGTTTTTGTTCCACCTTATAACAGAAATGAGTCCATCTTCATTTGTTTCTTATTCTAGACATACTCTTATGATTATAGGTCGCTAAATATTTAGTCACTTCCTCATGAGCTTTAGACGTGCTCGGGGACTCAAATATTTTCTTCTCCCCAATCTTTCCAATATGATGCTCATGATGGATGTTAGCCTATGTTCAGAGTGCCGCACTTCCCTCTAAAAGAATCATGCCTTGAATCAAATGATGAGGGCAAAAGTTTTGTTCCATGAGGAGAGACCCTTGTCATCATCTTGTTAAAGAGGAGAGAGACTTGTTGTGCTCTTGTTCCGCCTCATGTTGGACCAACTTCTAGAGTTGACTTTGAAGACTTGTGTTTGTTAAGACATAGAGCAACAGTTAGGACGCCACTTTTTCACACCTCAGGATGAGCCAAGAACCTACCCCCCTCCCATTTAGTTTGGTTGGTCTGAGATAGAAGTGTTGGGGGACGGGGGGAAGGGAATTTCCTAAGAATCCAAACAAAATTGGATTTTCATCACCTTGTAAGCAAGAATTGGTATGTGAAATGGAGATAGATCAGATGGAGATACAAGTTCATCATAATGGCCTTGAACATATGCATCACTACCAAAGATGCAAAAATAGCTCACACTCGGCTTCTTCTGAAAATAAGGTTGAAATGTCGTTTGGGTCTTCAAGGCATTCGAGAACACTCTATTTTGAATATGAATTACTATCTATACTGCTTCACCACAAAACTTTAGTGGAAATTGCTTTTGAATAAGCATAACTTTGGCCATCTTGATGACACTTCGAATCTTCTGTGAGGGAATAACTTGTTGAGTATCTTGCATTGCTTGATACTTGATTCCATGTTGCTTCAAGTCCTTGGAGAAAGTGTAATTGACAAAGCCACTATCTCCATTTGATCACATGATCTTCAAATAACCTGGAAAGTCTTCTTGAACTATTTGTGTCCACTCCTTAAACTTGGAAAGGGCATCCTCTTTATGCTTGAGTGTATAAACCTAGGTATATCTAGTGAGGTCATCTACTATCAAGAAGAAGTAAATTGATCCATTTAGAGAATGTGTGTGCATAGGTCCACAAATATTAGCATGGACTAATGCTAAGGGTTTAGATGCAGAAATGGATGCTTCTATAGGAAAAGGAGTAGATATCTGATTTGCACATGCTTGACAGTTCAATTCCACTTGTGTGATCCTAGTTAAACCTTTGACAAGATGATTGGAAGAGATCTTAGCTAAGTAAGAGGTATGTCCAAATCTGCAATGCCACAAGCTAGGACTTGAATCTTTGGCCATAAAACTTGAAAGCTTATAGAGACCTTTGTCTTCAAAGCCTTGAGCTATCACTTCATTGGATTCACGATCAATAACTTGAACTTTTTTGTGATCGAATTGCACCATCATGTTGCACTTTGTAATGGTCTTCATTGAGAGAAAGTTCTTATAGAGGCTTGATACATAAATAACATCTTTGAGTGACTTGGTCTCGCCTCCTGAGTTAGTGATATGAACTTTGCCTCTTCCCTTGATTTCAATGCACTTGTTATCTCCAAGATAAACTTTACCTTTTTGCTCTTGAAATTCATGAAATTCATCTTTGTCATGGCACGTGTGATGAGGCCCCATTGTAAAAAATCCATTCTTTCTTGGGAGTGGATGCCAGAAGTTCCTTGTATTTAGTTGTGACAAAGAGATCTTCACTTGTGCAATGAGAGTGATGTTCAATCTTTGAATTGGACTTAGACTTATCTTTGTTCTTCTTCTTACAGCAATATTTTTCAATGTGGCTAGGCTTGCCAAAAAAATTACAAGTGAACTTCTTCTTGTCTTTTTCCTTTGATTCTTGATCTCCTTTTTATCCTTTATTCTTGAGGAAGGTGGCTTTAGACTTCATGGCTGTTTCTTGGGTAGCTTACCTCTATTATACAGAGTGGTTACAAATGTTTCATATGACTTAGAAAGCTTGTTGAGCAATTGTATAGCCATATCTTCACTTGAAATTTGTCGTCCTCAAAGTGCTCACTTGCATTGATAATCTTCAAATTGGGCTATCACTTTTGTGATGGTGTCTTGTGGAATTATAGTGAGATTGTGAAACTAAGCTTCTAAGGCATAGATCTTGGAAGGTGTTTTATCTTCATAAAGATTTGCTAAAGTATCCCAAGCTTCTTTTGAAGTCTTACATGCAATGACGTAACCCTTTACATCAATTCATCACATGCGAGGAGAATTTTTCCTAATGCTCACTTGTCTTTTACATTCCGTATATTCAAAGCTCCTAGATCACTATCCTTATCAAGCTCTCATTCTATGCCTTTGACTACCTTGTACAATAGGTTTGTATAAAAATATACCCTAATAGTATCATTCCATAGGTTGTAATTTGTTCCATTTAGCCTTTCATCTTTCGACATGAATATTAGCATAAAGGAGGGTAAACATAATTGCCTAGAGGACGTGGCATTTGAAATTGTTGACATTATTGTTGTTGCAATGAAGTTACCACAAAATGGTTCACAAAATTGATTTGGGGTAGGGATGGGGGGCTTAGAGTAGCCCTAAACTTGCACCAAAATTGAAGTAGACACCTTGGGGAGGGGGGCTTAGAATAGCCCTATATTTGCACAAAAATTGAGATGAGTCAACACGAAGAAGGGCTTAGAGTAGCCCATTGCACACCAAATAACCTTAGAGGAGGCATGAGATTCGAAGAAGCTTGTGGGTGGGCTTATACTACCCTCCAGCCCACAAATGCACATGCACAGGATCCTCTTCTTATATTTTGATGTTACAAAGTTTGGCACTTAGTGCCAAAGTGTGCCAAATTAGAATTGGTACTCTTGAAGAATATAATAGAACTGCATTCAATGTGTGTGGGGTGGCACAAAAATAAGAGTTGAACCCTTGGAAAAAGTAAAAAGTAACTCTTGCCAAATGGAGTTCCACAAAGTAAGGGTTGAAACCCTTGGAACAATAAAAAATAGCTCTTTCAAAGGTGTCAAAATAGTGTCGAAGATGTAAGAAAAACAAAATTATGAAGAATAATTATTGAGTGCTTGGCAAGTGGTGTAACTCTAGTGCCATATAGAGGTTACCACAACACACATATAAGATCTATGTTAGATAGAAAGAGAGATATTGCCACTCATGAGAATAACACAAGATATTTGGTTATAATGGAAAGTGGACTCAAGATGAGTAGAAGATGAACTCAAATCAATTCAACTCAAACTCATAACTCTAATACAATGGAACTCAAACACTAGAAAATATATAGATGGTTCTTTTCACCCATGCACTCCCTATATGGAGCTTAGATGGTGATCTATATAGAATCTAGGTGAAGGGCTATAGGCCAACACAATGGGTACTAAGATGGATACCGTAATGGTACCAAACACCACAAATGATGATCCTACATGGGGATGGGACCATCCTTATAAGGTCCTCTAAGCTTAAGTCGGCCCACCCATGTTCTAGGGTCGTGGTAGCTTGATCCGCTCAAAATAATCTCCACCATTGTTTTATGGGGTGAATAAATGCTAGAAAGGTAGGATCAACAACCATTTGTTTGCAGCCCTTGATCTTGCTTAATCCACACTTAGGATCAAGTCTAGATCCAATGCCCCACATCAAATAGACCCTTACCCAAGTTAAGAAAGCTACTGTTGTCTCTAGTCCTTGATTTAGGTCAATCCTCACATCAGGTCAATCCCAAATCCAATGGCTTAGAAGTAACCTTCCTAACTATCCATCTATGATCTACACCTCATCTGACCTCAAATTCAGGAACCTACCAATGTTAAACACTCTCACATGGATTCTCCTCATAATGGGGGCTTTACAAATAGATTGTTCTGGAACAATGGTGGTGTTACATAAGGGTGAGACATTGAGCATATCTAACACCCCCCCTCAATGCCCACCCAAAGGTGAACTACTTTCTTGTCATAATGCCAAGTCTTCCATGAGGATCGAGCATTGACCATGTCTAACACCCCCCCTCCATGTCCACCCAAAGGGAAACTAACTTCATGGCCCAATGTCAAGTCTTTGAAGATGTATTTGAAGTAGATCCTTTGTAAGCACTTTGGTGAGGGTACCTTTTGCATTCTTCTTGATGGGATAGCATGCTATTTCCACCATCGTTCTCAATTGTGCCTGCTTGTCAACTCTTGAATGTCCTTTAGGAGGTCTATTCCCAAGCCTTCTCAAAAGTCTGATTTCAAATATTATATCTTGTAAGGTACTCCATAAGTAGATAAGATTACCAAAGACCTTCATGTAACTCCCAATGTCTATCTTTTGATATAATGATCTCACTGCTTGTTTCCTCACATATGATGTCTTCTTTAGCTTAGATAATATGCCCTTTGAATATGGAGCCTCAAACCTTAGTGGTTGAGACACATGTACCTCCTCCTTGAGGTCAACATTCAAAAGTTTTGATTTGACATCTAACATAGAAAGTTTCCATTTGATCAAAGCTGCTAACATTACTATGATGCAAATAGTGCTCATTAGAGCAAAAGAGTCTTGAAAATCATAACCCTTTTCTAGTAAAAGTCCTTGTGGTACCAATGTGTCTTGATAGCATTCCAAGATTCCTTGTATCATGTAATTCACCTGCAAGACCCACTTGGTGCTAGTGACCTCCCACACTACATTCTTCATTAAGTTGTCATAGTTCGCTTTCACAACCTCCTTCCATGCTGGATCTACAAGCGCTTCATCTTCAATTATTGGCTTCATTACTTCTTTCATAATCACAACCATCATGGCTATGCTGACTATGTGAGTAGAAGCCCACTTGTGCTCCTCTATTCTCTGTCATTTCCTTGGTCCTTCTACCTTCTCTTCAATAGTTGTTGGCATATGATTATTGTGACCATAAATCTTCTTCTTCACCCATTGCAATGAAAACCAATCTATTTGGGTGATTTTAGGTTGGTAGACACTCTTGTCACCATCCAATGATGATACTTCCTCTTTTCCATAGGTAGGGATGAATCTTGGACTAGGTACATAGTGAATTACTCCTTCGCTTGATGATAAAGTGGAAGTTGTTTTCTTGTCCTCCACTACATGTGGCTGCTCCATAGACACCACATCACGATTCCCTTGTATCTTCTTTGCCTCATGGTCATATAATATGAAAGCCCTTTGCTCGTCACAATGACCTAAGAAGATGGATCTGTTGCTTTTTGGTTCCAACTTATTCTTTCTTTGACTTGGGACAAGAGCATAGCACACACTCTTTGAAATTCTAAAGTGTGAGAGTGATGGATTCTTACCAATGTAGACTTCATGATGACTCATTTTGATTTGATACAAAAATTCCATTCCTTCCCTCATACACATTGTTATCTCAAAAATGGTGTGACTCTTGTATTCTATGATGCCATCATGTTGTGATGTGTGAGGCGTCACTAATTCACGCTTTATCCCTTTGCACTTGCAAAAGCTTTCCAACTCCTCTAAGTTGAGCTCACCACCACCTCTCCAAGCTTCGTCACACTCTTCCTAGTTCATTTTCAAGAAGTCTTGGTTGTTAATTAATCTCAACAAAATCTTGAGCCTTATCACGAAGAAAGTACATCCACATCTTCTTGCGATAGTCGTCGATGATCACAATGTAGGAAGATCCTCCCAAGGCCTGTATAGACATCTTACGACACAAGTTAGCATATACAACACTAGAGGGGCCTTTGACCTACTCTTGCTTTCTTATGGGAATGTCTCTCTGTGTGGCTTGCCCATCATACAAGCTCTAAAAGGTTCCTTCATTCCATTCATTGTGGGTAAGTGATGAAGAACAATACCTTTCTTTTGCATATCCTTACACACTATCCTGGTCACCTATATCATTGGTCATTTCACGAGATGCACCATTGTCTAGTACCCATGAATCCACAATTTATTCTTCTTGTGTTGAGGAGCATACACCTTTGCTTTGGTTCCATGTATTGTTTCCTCCCTCACTTCAACTATCCTCTTGACATGACAATCTATGATTGCATGTCCCTTCCTTTTGCAATGGAAGCATTGTCCTTGAATCTTCTTCTTACTACTCCTCCTCTTTGCATTCTTACCTTTGGTTGAGGAACCAACTTTACCTGATGCATTGGTGGAGAATGTAGCATCTCCTTGACTACTTCTTACTTGGGCTTTAAGCTGCAAATCATCTTCCATTGGTATTGAATAAAACTCCTCAAATATCAAAGCTTGAGGTGTCACATGAGTGTTGAGAGTAGTTACCCTTCCATCATACTCTGGTGGAGTATTTTGGAGCAACCTTCGAGCTAGCCCCTTGCTAGTCTTCTCTATCCCTTCACAAGCTATTCCATCACATGGCTTCTTGATCAGACCAATGGATGACTTCACCTTCTCTCCTTCTACAAACATCTCTACTTCCAATTGATTTTCTAAATTTTGAATTCATGTTTGGTTTCTTACTTCATAGTGACTGCTCAATATACTCCATGCTTCACTTCCCTTGGATGTATGCTGAAGAAGAGGTAGAATAGAGTCCACACAATCATTCACTATATAATATAGTGCATTTGCGTTCCTTATCTTCCAAACCTGTAGAAGCTTTGCATCTGGGAGAATCACCATACTCGGATCCAATGGTTTAAAGGTAGGTTGTGGTTGTTGCTCACTTCCTAGCACCATCTCCAAAAGATCATAATAATCAAGGATAATTGTAATCTTGAACTTCCAAAGAAAATAATTCATACCATCTAACTTGCCTTCATTGAAGGTTGGTGGATGAACCTATAGTGTTGGCATTTCCAACTCCATTGCAACAAATCCACTTCCACTTCTACTTCTAAATTCTAACACCTCCATAGTGTTAAAGCCTTTGTGTCCCATCAACTTGAAGCCTTGAAGCCTTTGCCTCGAACTCTAGCCTTGAAGCCTTTAGCTCTTGAGAACTCTAGCATTAAAGTCTTTGCCTCCCACAAGCTACAGAATTCAAGCCTTTATCTCCCAAGAACTCTAGTGATGAAGCCTTTACCTACCACAAACTTTGTAGTTGAAGAGTTTACCTCTCACAAGCTTGAATGTTGAAGCATTCCTTCCACAAATGCTAGAGGTGATTCCTTAGCCTCCATGATCTCTGCAATCTTCTATATTGAGCTGTGATACCATGTAAGAAAAACAAAATTATGAAGAATAATGATTAAGTGGTGGGCTAATGGTGTAAATCTAATGCCACGTAGAGGTTACCACAAGACACATATAAGATCAAGGTTAGACAGAAAGAGAGATATTGCTACTCATGGGAATAACACAAGAGATTTGGTTATAATGGAAAGTGGACTCAAGATGAGTAGAAGATGAACTCAAATCAATTCAACTCAAACTCATAACTCTAATACAATGGAGCTCAAACACTACACAATATATACATGGTTCTATCCACCCATGCTTTTCCTATATGGATCTTAGATGGTGATCTAGAAACAGCTAGGTGAAGGGCTATAGGCCAGCACAATGGGTACTATGATGGATACCCTAATGGTAAATAACACCACAAATGATAATCCTACATGGGGATGGGACCATCCTTATAAGGTCCTCTAAGCCTAAGTTTGTCCATCGATGTTCTAGGGTCGTGGTAGCTTGATCCATGCTCAAAATAATCTCCACCATTGATTTATGGGGTAAATCCAATGGTAGAAAGGTAGGATCAAAAATCATTTGTTTGCTGTAGCTAATGCAACAAGTGTTCTGATAGTAGACATTTTTGCTACAGGGCTGAATGTTTCCTCATAATCAATGCCATAAGTTTTTTCATATCCTTTTGCTACCAAATGTGCTTTATACTTGCTTATGCTACCATGAGCATTGTGCTTTACCTTGTAAACCCACTTACAACCTATGGGTTTCTTTCCTTGTGGCAATGGAACCAGCTTCCATTTATCGTTTCCATAAAGTGCAACCATCTCCTCATCCATAGCTTTTTTCCAATCTGTATTTCCAATTGCATCTTCAAAACAAGAAGGTTCATCATCTTGTATTACCTTTGTCATGTAGGCACAATGATGGGCCATGTAACTATCATATGTCAATTGTTGCACTCAATTCCATATCCTCCCAGATCTTCTTGGTCCTGGGTCACTTCTCCTTGTATCATCTGCATGTGCATTTCTTACTCCTAGAGTCTTCACAGAGGGCAATCCAAGTTCCTCATCAAGACTCTTTTCTGAACCGCTTGAATCTCCATCATCATCTTCAAAACCTGCACATGTTATATGACAAAACAAAAGCTTTTCTTTACCTTTCTTAGATGTATTTGATGAATTTGTTGGACCGAAATTTCCATGCAATCTTCCACTCCATGGATTTGAGTTGGAACTTGTCACATGGAGTATCTTATATGAATAGGACTTAGAGGTGAGACCCTCCTCTTATTCATATAGAGTAAGATACTCATATGAGTGCCAAGTGGTACTCATATGAGGATTCTAGAGTATGGACCTATATTGGGAAGAGAGTAATGTTGGAAATCACCACGCGGCTGGGCAGCAAGAAAGGACATCAGTCTCCGTATGCGCGCAAAATGCAGAGAGTTGTTAGAGAGAGAGTCTTCTCGGGTAACGAGCCCTTCTCCCCCCCCAAAAAAAGTGAGGGGTATCATCAAGAGAATATCACACTGGTTTCAGAGCCAGACGGCGATCGTGACAACAGCCACTAGCAGTCGACGAACGGCCCATGGACACATACATCGAGGCACCTGGCGGTCAACAAGTCAATCGATGGGAGCGCGTATGCAGCAGCCAATGGGCTCCTCCCTCCTCCCCTGGGATGAAGAAAGAGGCATTCTAGCCCTCCTTATATGCTTTTACTCTTCTGCATGCACGCCCACATATGGGATATTTCTCCCTCTCCTCCTTCATTTGCACTCAAAAGTTAAAGCTGGACAAGAAGGTGAATTGCTCATGTTTTCGAAATTTTTCTTGCAACCTTAGAGTACAAAAGTGAGGCCATGGATCAAGAATTTGGGCAAAATAATGATGCATATATGTAATATGGGTTGTGGAGATGGGTTATGGGTTTTGGGGTGATTCAAAAAAGCTTCATTCCCTCAGTTTTGAGCTTCTCAAAGTCATCCATCCATGAAGATGAGTTCTTTCACTTCACATCGGTGACATACCCGAATTCTCTGCACCATAGCTTCCTCATATGATATCAGATTTCAAAAATATTGGTCACGTTTCGAAGCTACATTTCTAAGCTTTGCTTAGAAACCATCGGTGTGATTTGCCACACCAAAATCTCTCTGCAGCACTTCAGCAGGAATGAAGCGGCCACTCCCGAGCCTAGTTTTCCAAATTCAAATTTTTCACTTGGGATAGTCTCAAATTCTTGAAGTACAGGTGCTGGGTCGGAATTCTTGGACTGAAGAGGATTGTTGAATCTCTAAGATTGCTTAGTTTCACTCAGTTTGCCCGGTCAGGGCTACTCCCACGTGCTTTTAGAGTTGTTTTGAATGGTTTATGATGTTTAGAACCTCCCCAGACCAATCAGACATTTCCAAATTTTGTTTGGGCCTGGCGAGGATTCAAAATCAGTGACTTGAAGCTTCAAGGTCCACTTGGATTTTGCTTCCACAGCTCTACTTTGTAACACGGAAGTGCTCTTGTGATATATTTCTCTTCTTCTTGCATATTTGAGCTTTACTTCCATTCATTTTCATACACTCTAGTTAGCAAACGGGGGAAGGGAATTAAAACATGGAGTCTAAAGGTAAAAAAGTAGTTGAAACCACTTCTCCATCTAAAGAGCAACTAGAGGATCCTGATTCTAGAATGGAAGAAGTAGAATTAGGGCAAGAAATAGAAGAGAACTTAGAAGAGAAAGAGCCTTCACAGGAAGAATATACATATGAGGAACTTTTAGATGAATTTGTCACTCGTGACCAATTCATGGACTTGAAAGAGCAAACCCTTAAATTAGAGAAAGATCTTGGTAGCATCACATTTCTTATACAACAACTTAAATCTCAAATGATCTCACTTGAGACTAGTGTCACCTCTTTCCTAGCTAGGAAGGAAAGAGAAAACCCTCCTATTCCTTTGGAGCTCACTAGGAAAGATACTTCTCTTCCTAGTAAGCACAAAGGAGAGAGCTCTAGGGAAGCTCCCATCCTTAAAGACTTGAAGCCACCTACCTTTACGGGGGATGATCGAGACAGGAACAAGGATGCAATCTACACTTTTTTACAAAAATGGCATAATTTGCATCAATTAAAAGGCACCCCACTTGAGTATCGTGTGCTAGAGGCGAGTCTCTCGCTCGACCCACGTGCTTATAAGTGGTGGATGAGTCTTAAGGAGACGAACTCTATCCCTACTGATTGGACTCAATTTGAGACTCTATTCCTAAAAGAGTTTCTTCTTGAGAATGAGGAGGAGAGGAATTGGGATGAGTGGGATAGGATTACATAGAGAGGTAGGCCTCTTTCGGTCTACCTATCCCACTATAGAGAGATCATTTTGAAACTTAAGGGCTTAGATGATTTCAGAAGACTAGAGGGTTTGTTAGGGGCTTGGATAAAGCCATAAAGAGGGAAGTTAGAAGGAATGCACCTAAGACGTTTGAGGAGGCGATCAAGTATGCACATATATATGAGGACCATAACCATCCTCAGTATACTCCTATGGAGACGGATCAGCCCCTCAAGCCTCTTAGTACAACTAAATTCAAGAAAAAGTCACCTTTTTGGGAAAAACAAAGTTTTTATTAAAAAACAAAGATCACAAGGGCCTAGATTATCTACAGAACAGTTTGAGAGGGCCAAAAGAGAGAACTTGTGTTTTAGGTGCCTATCTCCTAGCCATTCACAGTGGAACTGTCCACTCAAAAAGGGGGAAGAAAAGAAGAAGGGACCAGAGTCTAGTACGGCCACTGAAAAGGGCAAAAAGGTGGCCCACCTAGTGCAGACCCTTCGTATTCATGGCAGCTCTAGCTTCAAGGGAGCGGAGGTGATGCACGAGGATATAGAGCACACCTGTTGTTTGACTCAGTCATTGTGGTCACCGCAGTTTGGACCACATGACTTAGTTACGCTACATGGTAGTGTATACGGGACTAGGGTGCGGGTCATGATAGATGACTCTGCTACTCATAATTTTATAAACTATGCTTTGGTCAAGAAATTAAAGATTCCCCAACATCCTAGTGCACATAAATACATTGATCTATGATGCAAGGGCAAGATAAAAGAATATGGGATACTATGGTATCCAATTTGGAAGTCAAGATGCACGACTATACAGATCATATGGACTTCCAAATTATGAACATGGAGAGGACATATCTAGTATTAGGAAGAGAATGGCTATGGGGGTTGGGAGACACACTTAAACGTAGCTATCAAAACAACACACTCGAATTTGAAAAGAATGGAAGTAAAGTTTGTATTCAAGGAGAGAGAGATGTACCTAGTGCACCTCTCATTTCATCACTAGAGTTGTATAGTCTCTGTTATTCTCAGCATGTATAGGACATGTTTTTATTGTATAGTCATGATATGGAGCATTGTATAAACAACTCATCTGATGTATATTTTCATGCTAGGAATGTAAATATGAACAGGACTTTCTACTATTCTTTTTTGCAAGAGTGTGTGGTTAAAAGTTTTAAGGATCTTATGTTTGAGTACAGAGATGTTTTTCCCACTGACTTACCTAGAGGGCTACCACCTGAGAGAGAGGACATTGACCATGCCATAGAGATTGTTACTAACACTAACCCTATTTGTAGACCACCTTATAGGCTTAGTGTTTCTCAGCATGAGGAGGTTGAGAAGCAATTGCATGATTATTTAGATAAGGGCTTCATCAAACCTAGTAACTCACCATGGGCATCGCCAATGCTCCTAGTTAAAAAGAAAGATGGCTCTATGAGACTATGTATAGACTATAGAGCACTTAATAAGGTAACTATCAAAAATAGATTTCCAATGCCTAGATTGGAAGATCTATTTGATCAGTTACATCAAGCTTGGTATTTTACCAAGCTTGATCTTAGATCAGGATATCATCAGATCAGGATTAGGGCAGAGGATGTCCCTAAGATGGCATTTAGGACTAGATATGGGCACTATGAGTTTTTGGTGATGCCTTTTGGTCTCATCAATGCTCCTGCCACTTTCATGAAGCTCATGAATAGTGTTTTACGGCCTTATCTAGGACATTTTGTAGTAGACTTTTTGGATGACATTCTGATCTATAGTGCATCAGAAGAGCAGCACTTGGAACACTTGAGGAAGGTATTTCAACTGCTAAGGGAAAATTCACTCTTTGCTAAAGAGTCAAAGTGTGAATTTTTCAAAAGAGAGGTTAGATACCTTGGGCATATAGTCTCCCAGGATGGAATCCGGATGGATCTTGAAAAAGTAAGGGCTATTATGGAATGGCCACATCCAAGGAACCTGGAAGAGCTACAGTTCTTCTTAGGTTTATCAGGTTTCTATCGAAGATTCATTAAGAACTATGCCAAGATTGTTGTCCCGATGAAGGAACAACTTAAAGGGAAAGGGAAAGCCTTTCATTGGGGAGATGAACAGAAGCAAAGTATGAAGAAATTGAAAGTGACAATTGCTAGAGCTCCACTTTTACACAGCATATCCCAACAAACCATTTGTGGTTGAGATTGACGCGAGTGACTTTGCTATAGGAGCGGTTTTAGTACAGGATGGTCGACCAGTAGCTTTTGAGAGCAAGAAACTAGAATCGGCTCAGAAGAATTACTCCATCTATGAGAAGAAGTTGTATGCAATTGTCCATGCTTTGAAGAAGTGGCGTCATTATTTATATGGTGCCGAAATCACGGTAGTGTTTGATCAAGAGAGCATTAAGTGGCTCTCTAATCAAACAGACCTTAAAGGTTGTAAGGCCCGATGGGCAGAGACCCTTCAGGAGTTTGATTATGAGCTTAGGTATAGGAAGGGAAAGTTTAATGTAGTGGCTGATTCACTTAGCCGCATGCCTATGCTCAATGGATTGAGTTTTACTCAGATCACTAGTGAGCTACTTGAGTCCATTAGAGGAAAATGTAGGCTTGATCCTGCATATTTCGAGATTTGGGAAGCCATTGAGAATGGGGATCGTGATATACGGGTTTTACAGTGAGGACGAAGTATCGACGGATACTCAAGAATGATTCAAGTGGAAGAATTACAGTGTCCATGATGGATATCTGTTATATGAAGGAAAGGTGTGTGTCCCTAGAGATATTGAGATGAGACGACATATTTTGTATGACTGTCATGACACACCTAGTGCGGGACACCCAGGTGTTAACAAGACTTATGATCTTGTTAAGAGGCAGTTTTATTGGCCTGGACTTCATAAGGACGTCCTAGAGTATGTGCTTAAGTGCAACAAATGCCAGGTCAACAAAGCTGAGAGGTTGAGGATTGGAGGACTACTCCACCCATTGGATATTCCTAATGGGAAGTGGGAGAGTATCTCCATGGACTTTATAGTCGGATTACCTAAGACACAGAGAGGGCACGACTCGGTCTGGGTAATTGTGGATAGGTTAACCAAAATGGCTAGGTTTATTCCAACACGTACTATAGTGAAGACACCAGAGTTGGCTAGACTCTTTGTAGAGAACCTATACCGGTTATATGGTCTTCCTTTGGACATAGTTTTCGATGAGGATAGGAAGCTTACTAGCCACTTTTGGAGAGCGGTCTTCAAAAGGTTGGATACAAAACTTAGCATGAGTACGGCCGAGCATCCACAGTCGGATGGGCAAACAAAGAGGGTTAACCAAATCCTAGAGGATATGCTTCGAGCATATGTGAATGAAAGGCAAACTAATTGGGAAGAGTACGTACCTATAGTAGAGTTTGCATATAATAGTGCCAAGCACTCTTACACTGGGCATAGTCCATTTATGCTTATGTATGGGTTTCAGCCAAGAGCTCCTTATGCAGTAGGCTTGTAGAATGAGAAAGTTCAAGCTGCAAAGGACTTCTTGGAAGAGATGAACGATATGCTTAGACTTGCTAAGGATAACATTAGGAGAGCTCAGGATAGAGCTAGAGCCTATGCTGACCCTCAAAGGAGAGAGATCAACTTTGAGGTAGGAGAGCACGTCTATCTTAGAGTTCCATCTAGGTCTGAAACCATGAAGAGGGGAACTTGTCCAAAACTATCTCCTAGGTATGGTGGACCTTTCCAAATACTTAAGAGAATAGGAAAGATGGATTACCAGCTCCAACTTCCAGAGAATAGTCAAATCTATCTAGTTTTTCATGTTAGCCGGCTTAAGAAAAGGCTGCATGAATCTGACAACCTCATTCCAGATAGTGAGGTAGTACAGCCTATTTCTGTCCAATCTATTCCACATGAGCCCGAAAGCATACTACACACTTGAGAGAAACGGACGAGGAGTCACTTGTATAAAGAGTGCCTAGTAAAGTGGAAAGATAGTTGAGAAGATAGTGCCACATGGGAGCGGGTTAGCATCCTTCAAAGATGGTTTCCTAGTTTTCGATTACCTTCCCAAGAGTTTTCTTAAGGGGAAGGATATGGGGAAACAACACGGAGACAGGACCATGTATTTCTATACATGGGGATATAGTGGGAGTGGTGGTTCTATTATTTCTCTCTTTCTATTAGACCTTCCAATACCATTTTGAGGACAAAATGGAAGTAAGGGGAAGGAAATGTCACATGGAGTATCCTATATGAATAGGACTTAGAGGTGAGACCCTCCTCTTATTCATATAGAGTAAGATACTCATATGAGTGCCAAGTGGCACTCATATGAGGAGTCTAGAGTATGGACCTATATTGGGAAGAGAGTAATGTTGGAAATCACCACGCGGCTGGGCGACAAGAAAGGACATCAGTCTCCGTACGCGCGTAGAACTCAGAGAGCTGTTAGAGAGAGAGTCTTCTCAGGTAACGAGCCCTTCCCCCCCCCCCAAAAAAAAAAGTGAGGGGTATCATCAAGAGAATATCACAGAACTATTGCTTGGTGATGCATCCGGTCCACTCAAAGCTTGAGATTCTGCACTTGATTTTTCAGCATTTTCTTTGTCATTTGGTTCAAGATTCACTCCTTCTTTGGCATATGCATAGAAGCTTGACATTTCATCAAATACCACATCTCTGCTCACCTTCATCTGTCGTGTGAGTGGGTTATAACATTTGTATCCCTTTTGCTCAAGGGAGTATCCAATGAAGACACACTTTTCTTCTTTTGGATCAAGCTTCATCCTCAAGTCATCTAGAACATGTACATATGCAATACAACCAAAAACTTTCAGATGTGATAAGTTTGGCTTTTTACGTGTAAACTTCTCTTCAGGTGTAACTTGATGTATAGTAGCACTTAGAGTTTTGTTCATGATGTATACAACAATATGAACAGCTTTTGCCCAATAACAAAGAGGCTTATTCTCCTCAACCATCAAGGCTCTTGCTATTTCTACAATATGTCTATTTTTGCATTCAGCAATGCCATTCTATTGTGGTGTGTACCTGCATGAAACCTGATGCCAAATTCCATGAATTTTTATAAAATTGTTGAACTCATTTGAGATGTATTCACCTCCTCCAACAAATCTTAATGTCTGAATATACTTCTCTGTTTGCTTTTTTGGCATAGCTTTAAAAATCTAGAAGTGAGTGAACACCTCACTCTTCTCTTTCATGAAATATACCCACACTTTTCGTGTATGATCATCAATCAATATAACATAAAACTTGCAACCACCCATAGATGTGGTCTTTGCAGGACCCCAAACATCTATATGTACTATTTCTAGTATTTTCTCACTAACATGCTTGTCATGTGGAAATGGTGCTCCTGACTGTTTTCCAAATTGATATGATGCATATAACTTTCACATCTCTCCAACCTTGAAATTTGGTAGTCCATGGACAATCTCCTTTGATTGCATCAATTTCAGCCTTTGCAAGTTTGCATGTTCAATCTGTTTATGCCAGATCTCTATATCAGCAATGACTCTTGCATCTTTTGCAACCATGGCTGCATTCATTTTAGGAATTATCACATTTAAGGTGAACATCCTACCCACTTTGTTTCCTTTGGCAATCAATCTACCATCCTGTTTGTATTCTTCTACATATAACCCATCAACATTGAACCTAACTTGTAATCCCTGGTCAACCATTTGTCCAATAGAAACTAGATACTTTGTTATATTTGGAACATGGAGCACATCAGCAAGATGTTTTATCTTCCCATCCTCCATAGACAATGCTATGTTTCCTGTATGCTCCATAGGGTGTAATGTGTTTTCACTTATTTCAACATATCCTGGAAATGACAATTTCTGCAAAGTACTAAACCATTCGGCATCACTGGTCATGTGATTTGAAGCTCTTGAATCAACATACCAAACATTATCATTCAATTTTGAAACACTAGTAAACATCATATTCATCATATGATGTTGAACCATGAACAACTTCTGAGAATCATCTACACTTATGGATACATAGTTGTTTTGATGCCTTCTATTATTTTGATTCTTCAACTTGCAATCACATTCAAAGTGTCTAGGTTTACCACAATTCCATCATCCTTTATTTTCATTACCTGATTTATTTCTTTGGAAATTTCTGCGACCTCTTTGGCTCCCCCTGCCTTGAAACTATCCTCTTCCTCCTGCATGATTCTGTTGTTGACCTTGGTCTTGGTTCTTGTTTCCTCTTCCACTTCCCAAACCTCTACCTCTGCCTCTTCCTCTGCGAGAGTAGAATACCTGCTTTGAACTAGGTTTTCCTTGGGAGTTTGAATCCTCACCAAGATTCCTTTCTTCAATAATCAGCATGGATACCAAATCAACAAAATTTGGAATATTTTCTCTGGTCTGTATAGAGGTTTTGAACTGCTTATATGCAACTCCTAAACCACGAAGGCGCACTTCCACCTTATCATTCCAAGCCTCTTTTGGAATCTTGGCATCTTGTATGTACCCAATCATGCTATCATGTATGCTAAGAGATAGCCAATACATTACCTTTCGTGGTCCTTGATTCTATTCTTCATATGCTCTTAGCTCATCCGCAGTCCGATTCCTCTCTGGTAACTACAAAGCATTTTAGTTTTCCCCTTTGATGTACTTCGAATAGACTTTTTTTCCCATCAGGAAATTCATCATTCTAAATCTCCAAGCATGGAAGTTGTTCTTGTCTAGCTTATTGCTCATAAGCTGACTCATTCCATCTGCGTTTTCCCGTTCTGCAATAATTCACAACACTGCAAAACACTACAAGTAGCACTTCTGCTTGAACACCGTCGCATTATGACATGACAATTTGATCTCAGATAAACACAGTTTTCGTGTATCAACAATACACATAATGAGTTGAAATTCTGGATCTAGAATATGGTGTTGCCAATCAGGACGCAAGTTATAGTTTTGCAAACTGGCCTAGTTTTTCTGTGGGCCCCACATTTGGGCTCAAAATGGAGGTCGAGATGGCTCTGAAACGCTGATCTGATAAAAATGAGTGACCCTAAAGGGATAACTATCGAAAATATTTTGAGGTCTTGTACTTTCATGCCAATTTTCATAGCAATATGATGTCATTTGTGAATCGCGCTTTCTCCATGCCTTCTCACATACTCTTCACCATCGGCCTTATCTATGAGCTCTCTACAGCCACACTAGCTCTGATACCATGTCATGAGGAAGGAGATAAGGAAGAGAGCTCACAGACACAATCTCACAATCAAAGAGAAGCACACACTCAGATTGAGGCAAGGAAGAATAATCTTCTTCTTCTTCTTCTTCAATTACATAAAAAAGGAATGTACAAGAATGACCTAAAAAACAAGAATACAACTACTGCAATATATAAAGACCAGTACATCAGGAAAAACCTAATGTCTGCAAACGAGTGAGCTGCAAGAAACAAATGTGCCATGACTCTTGATAGATAAATCTAATAAAGCTCAATGAAGTGCCCCTGACATATACTAGCGTGACCATTATACATGCTAGAGAAATGAAAAAGTTATACATGTCATCTTGGATCATCACATGTTGAACTTGATATCTCAACACGGAGGAGACCCGATCTCTCTATCTCTCTCTCTCTATGAATAGCAAAAATGCTCTCTCTTCGACAAAAGAGGCATGCGACATCTATTGTCGAAGTGAATAGATCAAGAGGTTGCAGAAGTGTTTGTCTGTCCTTGTTTCCTTCCTCTCTCTTTCTCTCTCTCTCTCTCTTTGATTATCTCTTTCTCTGTCTATCTCTCGCAAATGACTGAAGTTAGTGTGCATGAGCTGTCTCTTTCATAGCATGGCACATATCCAATTCTATGGTTTGTGTACAAGAGATAGTGCAGTGCTCTTTTCTCTTGCTCTCTTTTTGCTTCAGAGAGATGGTAGCAACAAGTTGAAATTCGTTTAACACCTTTGCGCAAAGACGAGTTAAGATCAATTGTGTAGATGAAAGAGCAGTGCTATTGCTAGATCTCTTAGGTTGACATCAAATGTAGAGGTGGATTCCATCAGACCGAATAGCTCCCCATCTTTAAAATGCAGTTGGCTACTGAGCATGATATAGGTGCCCTAGTGGTGAGATAAAGTCTCATGTGTTGTTGAAAAAATCCTACTTGCCATTAGAAATCAAGGATTGTTCTGCTTCCATGCCCACATAAAAGGAAAAACACATATAATGTTGTTGCTATGTTTCCACCACACTAAGAGAGAATGTAGTTTATTCACAATGCCTGAATAGTACGATAGTTAATACTTCGATGTGTAATAGGGTTATAGACTAAAGCTTATGGCCGATCCTCTTAACAAATACAAAAGCTGAGTACTTAGCAAACAAGTATAGATGTACATAGATATTCGATATTAGATTTATGCCAACATTGAATGACAAAGAATCGAGCATATGAATTTATAGAAGTGTTGAAAGTGATCAAGATGGATAGAAGCATATATAAACACTCCAAACGACAAGACTCATCTACACATGGACACAACGATTACATTAATGAAAGGACCTCTAAATAATGTCACAAAGAGGGTGGGAGGTAGGGAAATTGGGGTAAAAAGTGTACAAAATGATAAAGAAAGGGTGGGAGGGTGGGCAAAAGGGCAAGATGAGGCCCAAAAATTGATGGCAAAATTCCCCAATGAGGAGACAACACATCACCAAAGCTCAAGAGCATGGAGTAGGCTCCTCAAGCTTCTAACCAACTACAAATGGGGGAGAGGCCCTCCTTATATAGATTGGGAGGGGCTCCACAAAGTACATCTCATGTGGGATAATTCCACTCAAAGGAGAATGAACACAATGGTAGAAGCAAATGGCAAGGTACCCAAATACAAAGGATATGATATAAAATGGAAAATGTAATGGAAATGGAATGGAAATAGAGTGACTCCAACATACAAAAGGGAGATGCACTCTCATATTCTCAACACTCTAGAGTTAGAATAATAAAATTCCACAAAATATAAAGTCCCCATTTCAAATGCTGAGATTCTTGAAGTTATTGATTCACTTCCTAACAAACAAATATCAGGGCTAACTGGCCTCACCAATGAGTTTTTCAAGACCTTCAAGCACGTGGTGGCTACTCTACTTTTTCTCATGTGGCAAGTGGCCATTTTTTTTAGTGTGTTACCGAAATGTCTGAATGAAGGCATTACCAAGATTATTCACAAAAGAGGAAGCAAAAATATGATTTAAAATTGGCATCCAATTACGAGATCCTTGATCAAGTTATTTCTAATCAGATTGCATGTCAATTACAAAATTTGGATCAATGAGGATAAAAAAGGTTTCATCAAGGGGAGCTTTGGTTTTCGCTAAAGAGTTTACTCAAGATGCTCTCTTCCTTAAGATAGACTTTGACAAAGCTTATGGTAGTCTCGAGTGGGACTTCATTCTCTAATCTCGGAAAGACCTGAGTTGGAGCCAAAATTTCATTAAGATGATCTCTATGTTGCTTAAAAATGCAATGGTGCAGATAAACATCAACGGCCAAATTTCTCAAGCTATTCGACTAAAATGTTCTATCAAGCAAGGATGCCCATTAGCCCCTCTTCTCTTTGCAATTGTTGTTGATGGTCTCAGCTCCATTGTTAACCATCATGCATGGTTAGGTCTTATTCAAGGCCTATTTTGTCCACTCAATCAAGAGTGGATGATCATGAGACTCTTTGTTGATGATACAAATGCTTTTGTGCATAACGATCAAGGCACCATGGATACCTTTGGAGCTACCTAAATACTTTATGTGAGGTGTCTGGTTCCAGAATAAACCACTCTACTGGGATGGTAGGTATGAAACAAGATATCTCGATTACAAGAATTCCCTTCAGGGATATGAACTAGATACAAGAAATAACTAGAAAGGATCTCATACTACGAGATTACAAGAGGACAAGGTTAGATGTCTAGGATAAAAGACTAAACAAGACTAGAACAAGGAACAATACTAGAGCTTGAACTGGAACTTGAAAGTACTTACTTGGTGATCACGACCCCTTGAGCTCCTAAGACTGGCATCCTGTCATATTATGGGAACATCTCTTAGATGAGGAGGCATGTTTTGCCACATGGCATCACATAGATGCATTCCCTTTGAAGGAGGGTAGGAGAAAAGTTGAGTAGGAACTCTCAAAGGATATATCATATGGGAGAATCTCTAAGTGGTAGGAGTATCTCTTATGAACAAAGAATAGAGAAGCTCGGACGATGGCTGGGTGGATAGAACTCTCAAGATCTCTGTGTGTGTCGACGGCAGCGAGCAGCTTACGCAAGATTAGCCATGGCTAGCAAAAAAGTTTTGTATCAATGGTATCAGAGCAGCGATTCTGCCACGCGACTGCAGCCTGGAGGATTTGAACCCTCGCCATGCTCAAGAAAGACCTGCGTTCTATCCAAGGCGCCTACTCACGTTGATGGAATATGGAGGCAACAAAGATGATGTTCTCATCATGTGTGGATCTGGATGCACCGCCGCAATCAAACGGCTGCAGGAAGTTTGGGGGTGGCAGTGCCATCACTTCTCCGACAAGAATTATTGGACAGCATGTCTCGAAGTCCGTCAGCTAAAAGCCAGAGGTGGATCGTGTTCGTAAGTCCATACGAGCATCACTCGAATCATATGGCGAGTAGAGCAATTGGATTCTATAGAATCTCTTTGAGAGGGAAAGGGAAAGTGGAATAAATCCCACTACGAGAGCTCTTTTCCTTAAAGGAGATTACAGAGAGAGACATGGAGAGAGTTTCACTTTCTCATTTCGGTTGTCTAGATAGAAGTGGCACTCTTCTATCAAAGGCAAGAGGGAGATCAGTTAATCATGATGGTTAGATTGAGTCTCACATGGAGACTCTAGAGAGGAGAAATTATGTTACTCCAGTGATGGTCTCTGACTAGATGAGATGATCTAGTTATTGACATTAGTTAGATTGGGAGTAGAGTTATGACTCTTCTCTTTAGAGTTTATAGGAGATAGAGATATATCTAACCGATTAAGGTACCAAACTCTTAGTTCGTGTTACATCATGAGTATGATGAGTAAACATTAGTTAGGAGGATGGGTACTTAAGGATTATCTGAATCTCAAAGAGAATGCTTTTTGCATTCATATGACAAACTATAGGGAAGAGAAATATTAAAGTTTGCACTAGTGCCAATAGATGCTCTTCCAATAGAACGTAGTCCAATGGTAAAGGATGACAAACCACAGACTTCTTGGTTGGTGAAATGTAGAGATTGCATTTTACCACCGTGAGTTAGATGATGGATTTGCATAGTTCACAAGGTAGTTTAGACAAAACTACTACTTGTGATTACACTCAAGGTTAGGAAGACCTAGAGTGGTATGAGGGCAATCTATCATTTAGTCTTAGATGGGTTTGGAGTCACTTGTTATGGGACTTTGTTCTATACTTCAGAGGATTTTATGGTTTATTATCTCCACTATGATACGGTCAAGCTTATAAGTTTGGCACTTTACACTTGCTTCTTATACTATTACTCCATAAAGTATACATCATATGGACTTAGGTCATGAGTTGTATGGCATGGGAGTGCTAGTGTGGAAGTAGAGAGTACATGGGAGATAGTAAACACCATTTAGACGGTTTCCCACCTTTGAGATGATCTCATATGAGACTTCTTGAGGGGAAGGATACGGGGAAACAACACACAGAGATGACCATGTACATAGAGTACATGGGGTTCAGGGGGGTCCGAGCACTTTCTTCTACCATGAGGGACATTTCATTTCATTTCCATTTTCGAGGACGAAAATGCTTTCAAGGGGAAGGAAATGTCATATTATGGGAACATCTCTTAGATGAGGAGGCATGTTTTGCCACATGGCATCACATAGATGCATTCCCTTTGAAGGAGGGTAGGAGAAAAGTTGAGTAGGAACTCTCAAAGGATATATCATATGGGAGAATCTCTAAGTGGTAGGAGTATCTCTTATGAACAAAGAATAGAGAAGCTCGGACGATGGCTGGGTGGATAGAACTCTCAAGATCTCTGTGTGTGTCGACGGCAGCGAGCAGCTTACGCAAGATTAGCCATGGCTAGCAAAAAAGTTTTGTATCACATCCACAAGACTAAGAATGAATGTGGCCAACCCCTCCTTTTATAGGTGTTCAAAGGTGGTGCTATATGGCGGTTATGACTTGATGATGTCATCATGATGTCATCGACTTGTGACACGACCTCTCGATGTTAGAATTCAGTGAATAGACAGTTGATCTTGGGGTTTTGCACGCATGTTCCGGATGCAATGGAAGCATTAGTTTCTCCAAAATCCAAACCAATAATGAGATATGGAAAGTAACATGGAATCTAAGGTTTTAGATGGTTTCGTTTGTGTCCATGATATCACCTCCCCCTCAAGCGACGAGTTCCATGAGGAGCGGCCATGTTCTGTAGCTTGGGTCTCATTGGATTCTTCCTATGGAACTCATGAACCTTGAATTTTTCTTTAAGAATATTTTTTGTAAGTTGCCAAGTACGGTCAATGATGTCATACACTTTCCAATGAATAAGGCATTCCAATCTTCCTTGAGAGATCCTTGAATCTAATACATGCATGACCTCCAATTCTTCATGATCCTCAATCTTGATCAGTGGTGAAGGACTGGGTCTATCTTGAGCTTCGATGGGTTCTTCATGCGATAGATCCTTTGAGTTTCTAGTGGTACATTGTGGTGTTTCCAAGATCTTTGATGGAGAACCTTGAGTAATCACACCTCCTTGATTGAACACGAACTCCTCCTTGTCCTTTATCTTCTTGTTATCTTCATAATTTGTATGCTCCATATCATTCGTAATGACTTCTTGGCCGATTCTTGATTTAGATTCTTGAGGAATATTGTCTTCATTATTCAGGACTTCTGACTCTTGGACTTGGATTTCTTTTAGCAACTGATTCTCACACTAAATTTCTTGATTGATAGCTTCATCTAAAGTTTTGAACTGAGATGGAGAGGATAAATAAACCTTTATTTCATATCTGAGACCACTTTGAAATCAACTAACTAGATAGTCTTCTTGATATGCAGATCATTGAAATACAATTTCGAAGTCTGATGTGAATTCTCCAACTGAGCGATCACCTTGTTGTAACCTCCATTCAAAGTCTTGAAGTTTTTTATATATATCATCTAGAATATACTCGATATTTCTAAGTATGGATATGGAGTCCATCATGCTTGGCATGGTCTTGATGTGGATAGTCTTGCCAAAATGTCAGGGGAGCACTAGATTGTGCTCTCTGACCATAGTAGACAAGATTTCGGAAACACACTTCTAATTACAAGAACACCCATGTAGGGAAAACGATACAAGAATACGTCACGGATACAAGACGTCCCACAACCGAGGACTATTAGGTATGGAAAACTGGACTTGAGATGATATAGGAGATCCCACAACCCGGGATGGTAGGTATGAAACAAGATATCTCGATTACAGGAATTCCCTTCAGGGATATGAACTAGATACAAGAAATAACTAGAAAGGATCTCGTACTACGAGATTACAAGAGGACAAGGCTAGACGTCTCGGATACAAGACTAAACAAGATTAGAACAAGGAACAATACTAGAACTTGAACTTGAACCCCTTGAGCTCCCAAGACTAGCATCCACAAGACTAAGAATGAATGTGGAAAACCCCTCCTTTTATAGGTGTTCAAAGATGGTGCTATATGGCGGTTATGACTTGATGATGTCATCATGATGTCATCGACTAAAAGGACCTCCCGATGTTAGAGTTCAGCGAATAGACAGTCGATCTTGGGGTTTTGCACGTTCAGGATGCAATGGAAGCATTACTTTCTCCAAAATTTGAACCAATAATGAGATATGGAAAGTAACATGGAATCTAAGGTTTTAGATGGTTTCCTTTGTGTCCATGACACATTGCATTTTGCCCAAAATATAGCCTTCACATATATGTTGACTAGGGGCCTCAAGTTTTGGTAGAGAGGACACCATTTCAGATTTCTATAGGTGCAATAAACTAGCAAAATTTAGATGACCAAAGTGTGCATGAAAAATCTTTGCATCTGACATAGCCTGAGAATGTTGAAATACACATACTAAATCATTCATAGATTTTGCATAATCTATGATGTTATATAGCCCATGAAATTAAGTGCCAGAAGCAATAATAACATGGCCGTATGAGGAACCATACATCTATCAGGAAAATTAACCACCAAGCCAATCTTGGCTAATGCTAAAATTGGTAACAAATTTTTCTTGATCCCTGACACAAATAAAGCATCAGGCAATGTAAAAGAACTACCATAACTAATAGTTAGAATGATCTTACCAACTCCCATGATAGGATAAGAGGAGTTTTTGGTGCATGTGACAGTATTCCCTATAGGGGCAGGGTCAAGTGAAGTGAAGAAACTGCAGTGCAAGGTAATATATTTGGTTGCTCCACTATCGAAGTACCAAACATCTAAGTCTACCATAGACATACATTGTGCATGAGAAGATGGGTCATAACTGCGAACAATAATAAATGCCGACATTCTACACAAGATTTGCAGACTCTAATTTGGGTGTAGAGGCCTCTACAAACTCTGTTTTCTTTGCCTCTTTTGCAGCCACTTTTTGAAAACTCTTTATCACATGATCATTTCCTTTATATTATTTGCAAAATAATTTCTACTTTTTTTTCTTCTCTTCTTTGTCATCCTTCATTGATTGTGCAAAATTAACACATTTTTGGTTAGTAGTAGATGAACTCCATTTACTTTTGCTCTTCTAACTAGCCAAGAAATCTTCATTTGCAACATGCATAATGGACCTATTCTAGCTAGACCGATCTTCATTAAATAGAATAGAGACTCACTCCTCAAATGTTAAGGCATTTGGATTTTCCTTCATCATCAATCAAAGAGCAAAAGCAAAACTCTGATATGAATCTAGAAGACTATTCAGAATAGTCTGCACAAGTGAATTGTCTCAGAAGACTTCATTAGTACAAATCGCCTAGTCCTTCAAATCTTTGATCTTCATCACAAAACTATCCACGGAATCTCCTTCATTCATGTACTCACTCTCCAACTATTTAATTTGGAGGTAAGAAACACGAGCCTCATTCCTTTCCTGGTATAAGGTGGTAAGTATATCCCAATCATCCTTCACTATTTTGTAGGAGTGAATGTGAGGAATAATGACATGTTTAACAGACAAGACTATCAATGCATGTGCTTGAGCATCTCTGCCATCCCAATGAAGTTACTCTACAATAGGTGCAATAGGAAACAAAGCACAAATAGAAACCTGAAGAACATCATCTTCAATTCTATTCGCATCACCTTCAATAAGTGTATTTGTAGATGTAGTAGGACAGTTTTAAAGACCCTGTACAATATTCCATAGCCCTTTTGTGACCAATACGTGATGCATCATATATGCCCATAATGGGTAATTGGTACCATCCAATGTATCCTCAATAGTAAACATATGGAATACATCAATGCTTTTGGCCATGGCCATTCATTAAAATACCCTGATGCAGAAAACGACTCTATCTCAAAAAGTTGAATAGAACTATCCTAGTGACTTTCATTAAACTTGTAGCAAGTTTCAAGAGACTTACATTGGCGAACCAAAACCTGTATATATGTTTGGTGCAAAAAGATAAAATTGCTTGCATAGGTGCTGCGATAGTGCATTCTGAGGTCAAAACAAGCTTAGAACGCAATTTCAACACCACAAGGTGAAGCCATTCTAAACTTCTAATCGCCTGAATATGCTCACCAATTTTCATGCAATTCTAAACTTCCAATCCCTTTGGCACCTACGCATCGAGGTTAAAAAATTATTTCTTATGTGGAAAATCATTCACTATGGTATTTGGACCAATGTAAAAGCTAAAAAACTTTGCAGTTCCCCTTCTTGGTGTAAATGATTCCTTCATGGCAATGAGAACTTGGGACACATCTTCTTTTCTTGTCCCAAGTCCTTGGCCATCTGATAGAAACTTAGAGAATCAAATTGCTGTAGGGACAAATCAATCGGAAGTGACCATTATTGGGTGAAGCCATTAGTTGTTTCTCAGCATGGTGGAATGCTATAAGAGGTGAGATCCTCTGGTAGATCCAAAAAGAGAATTGTGCTGCCAAGTTTGGTTACCCTCCTAAAGAATGGTCGATCGAAAGATCTCTTTTCCTAAAATAATTTCCAATTATAAGAAGCACTTGCCTTTAAAACATCATAGAGTGTTTTTTATTGAGAGCATCAAGATTAAAACCGATTGGGCTCCCCATGAGAGTAAGGAAAGGGCTATCAACCTTCTTAATAATGTGTTCTAGAAAGAATTAAGCAACCCTTACTTTGTGGGATTTGGGGGGTCCATGGGTGCTAGGCCTGTTCACTCATACTTATATAACTGTTCTTTCCATTATTAAAGTTTGGAAGAGTAAACTACTGCGGAACTTCTTTTTGATAAAAAAAAGGTTTGGCAATGGCAAGGATGACACAAAACCCTAATAAATATCTCAACTTTCTCACCATTTCTTGTATTCAGTTCTAGATTCACACACATTTGAATTATGAGATGCAATCATGCACTTGCAATTCGCATATGATATCTCCATTCCTCCCTCTCCCACATGAACGACACACGTAGATTCGTGTTTCTATTACGCTCTCTGCCAAATGACAAGAGATATTTATGACACTGTGAAAAGCCAAATGTGCATTGGACACTTCTGTATAAAACATATAGTGGCTTCGCACTCACACATTGCGGTATGAGTACATATTGTGAAACATATGTGTTTGTGAACTTTTTGCCAAAGTACCATTTTAAAGGTCCCCTCCCCCTTTCACCCATCTGCCCAAATGGACTTGAAAATTCAATTATACTCAAAAAATACTATCTAATGTGAAGGTACGAATTGGTTCATACCGTTGCTCACTCCTATAGCTTGTATGCTTGCATAGGCCTTTATTTGAGAGAATTTACTCATTCGGCACTATTATATTATCATAGATATACCTTAGATAAGGTAGGACATGTTACAAAATCACACACAATAAGATTTTCAAACAAGGAATAGGAACCACTTTGTTGACTGCACTTTGCATGCATACCAACGGGGTCGTTCCAAAACGAAAACCCATTCAATGGCACAATCTCTATGGATTCATTGTGAATTGTAATGCCTTTACTTTCAGATCTTGAATTTTGCAAGCATTCAAGATAATAACAAGCAGGAAATCATGATCGTGTGTACTCTGTGATTATGTTATATGATGCAACTACAAACATTCTTCATGATTACCATGTTCCTCATCACGTTATATAACTGCTAATCAACTTCACAAGAAAACTGTTAATTACTTTACGAGTATCATCAAGGTTGCCAGAAATGGATGACATGCCACAAAGCCTCTTCCAAAGTGCATTGTTTTGGGTATCCAAATCCCATGTTTCAATTTTTTTATATGGAAATGCCTGAGAATGTTATACATCACTCTACAAGACGAAAAGTTTTAGAACGGATAATTAGCTTAGGCTTACGATATTGCAAAAAAAAAAAGAATGAATTTATTTGACATTTTGTTTGGCTCGATTCTTCCACTTTCAACCACTCAAATGACTGAAGGACAAAAGAATAATCGGTTTTCGGACGTGACCAGAAATAATTGTTTTTCATAAGATAAGAACTTGCTTTCTTAAAGTTCATGAAAACTAAATAGAATATCCCCATACCGTTTGTACATATCAATAAATAGATTTCAAAAAAAGAAAAGAATCTTTTTTCATGATCACATGTAGCTAAATCCCCGAGGAAAGAAAGGAGTAGATGTGAAGATAACAATATACAGAATACATAAAGACACACACTCATACATTCATTCATACATACATACATACATACATACATATATGTGTATATGTCTGTGTCTGTGTGTGTGTGCAATTATGGTAGTTCATACGAAGTAGTGCTTCATCATAGACTACACATATGCTTGACAATGGCCAAACAAGGTACTTATAAGAAATAACTTTAATTATCACAAAGAACTTAGATAAAGAAGACTTAAACAAAGATTAACTGCTATATTAACAAGACTAATGAACGTAAAAATCATTAAAATGAATAATAAAGCTTCTTTGATCAGTTACCATAGAAAACACTTATCATATTGATCATCACTTGGAGTAGGGGTATGATAACACTCTCTAAACTATATGCAGAGTAAGTAGTAGCGGTTGAGTCCACATGAGAGATAAATAACTAAGGAGTATAATCAAATTCTAATGAAAATGCCTTTCTTGAATGATCATCAAGAATGCACCCTTGACTTTATATTTGAATATCTTCTTGATTTGGTGGCATTTACTTGGTTGGATCGGATGGACTTTGGGGATTAGGAAAGCACATGGACACCACAAGTAAAAAGAAGAAGTTTGGATCACAACAAACAAACAGCTTAATACTTAATGAATGTACAAAGATAAGTAGTATAGTTTGTTTATTAGCATACATACAATCTTGGGTGAAAAATCCTCCTAAATAGGGAAAAAAATGTTCCGGTGCTTCGAAGATGACACTCCTATATAAGGAAGTACCAAGCAGTGTAGACTAAGATCAATCCACTAAAGGGATTAAGCCCAAATCTTTACAAAACGCTTGAATTTCTCAAGAGGTAGAGCCTTTTTAAGACGGTCTTGAACATTATTTTGTGTAGACACATACGTCAAAGTAATCTTTCTAAAAACTAATCTCCCTCTAACATCATGATAGTGCACCTCAATATTCTTAGTACAAGCATGGAATACTTGGTTTCTCACAACTGCCAATGTGAGTATCAATAAATATGGTGCTTTCAAAAGTGTGAACAACACCCATGTTCATATACTTCGATAGTGATATGTGTGAACACACTTAGGACCTCTCTTTAGGAGGTTTTTTTCTTGTGGCTTGTATATATGCCTATAACCCTAATGAGCCTAATGTTTTTTTGCCACTTATCTTTGTACATTTAGTTGGTATTGCATTCTCTATTATGTTACGCTCAAAGCTTCTTCTTCCTTATGCGTTTTGTGTGCTTCTACATAGCTTGAACTCCAACAATTGGTGAGCTTAGGTCACTATCTCATCTAGGGCATTGTCGAAACCCCTCGAGGTAGAGTCTCAGATTTGCGCAAAACATTGTTGAGCATACTCAAGATGATTAGGAGTTGAAAAAAACTTTAGTGTATCACGTTGAAAATTTAATTTGAGCCCATTTCTTTGGATGCCCTACTGCAATGAATGTGTAGGAAATTTCGCACTTTTGTGTCAAACATATATACAAGTTCTAGTGCACCACTACAAGTGCCTTGAGGTCTACCACAGGTTTAGCACAACTCGACATTGGTTTTTCTATTCACCTTTTTGAGATACACTCAAATTTTTGCATCAGGATATTTCATCATTGGCCATGGCTGAAAGAAATTATGTATTCCATATATTGGTTGTTAATGTTAAGTTGAATGGTAGTGATTAACCATTGTGGGCATGTACAAAGGCGTCGTGGAATATTGTGTAGGTTGTTGAATAACATCCTAGTACACCTACAAATACAGTTATTGAAAGTGATGGAGATGATATGGAAGATGATGATCTTAAATTTCTAGGTCATGTTGTGGCTCCTGTTGCACCTATTGTAGAGAAATTTTATTGAGATTGCATAGATGCACATGGACATGCATTGATAGCTTTGTTTATCAAACATTAAAATATCCCTTTCACTCTTGCAAGACAACAAAAGATGCTTGGGATACTCGTAGAACATTATACCAAACAAGAAATGAGGTTTATGTTTCTTACCTCCAAAAATAGTTGGACAGTAAGCACAAATAGTTAAGTTTCAGAGAATCTTCTTAACAATCTTCAATATCTATATCACAATGTTTTCTCAACTCTCCCATTGATTATGAAAGATAACTCACATTCCTTAACATTTGAGGGGTTAGTCCTTTCTTTTTGTTGCAAGAATATTTGATTAGGTAGAACAAGTCAATTATGCATGTTGTAGATCAAGCTTTCTTAGCTAATTAGAAGGGGAAAAGGTAAATGGAGCTCATCTACTAGCAAACAATAATATGCTAATTTTTCACTGTAAAAAAAGGAAGATAAATATGTAAAAAAAGGAAGATAAATATGACTAGAAAACAGAAAAGGAGAAACAATTTTGTAAAGTACATTAAGAAAAATAATCATGTCATAAAGATTTTTCCTAAACTCGATACAAAAGAGGCAATGCCGAAAGAGGCTAGAATGGTTGTTGCAAAGGCCTCTACACCTAAATGAGAATTTGGTAATCTTGTTTAGAATGAAGAATGGACACTTAATACTATTTTCAGCTATGAAACATCCTCTCATGAGCAGTGTACATCTACAATAGACTCATATTTATGGTTCTTTGATAGTGGGGCAACCAAACATACTTCCTTCCAATGTAGTTTCTTCAGTTCACTCCAGCTTACCCTATAGGAAATACTATCACATGTGCTAACAACTCCTCTTATCATGTAATAGGAGTTGGAAAGATCATATGACTACTCGTGAGGGAAGTTCTTTCACATTGTGATATGCTTTATATGTTCCATGGATCAAGAAAAAAATGTTGGCATTTTTAGCATTAACCAAAATTGTCTTGGTTTTCGAATTCATTGATGTCAGATGCACATTTCAAGATCTCTCGAATGGTGATGTTATTATTGCTTTGGCAATTTAAGTCATGGGCTCTCATAGACTATGCAAAATCTTGGAATGATTTAGCATGTATAGTTCAAGTCTCTTAGGCCATCTGAGCTACAAAGGTTTTGCATGCACACTTTGTTCATCTCACCTTTCCTAGTTTGCTTTGCTTGTTGAAATCTAAAATGGTATCTTTTCTATCAAAACTTGAGATATTTTCTAAACATGTATGTGGAGGTTATATTTTAGTCAAAACGCAATGTTTCTCCTTCCCAAGATAGGATTCACTTAGAGCTGCCAATTGAAGCTTGTTCATAGTTACGTATGTGGTCCTATGGAGAGACCTTCATTTGGGAGCTATATATACTTTGTGACTTTTATATTGATGAACTATCTAGGGATGCATGGGTGTATCCATTGAAAGAAAAGTCCAAAGTGTTTATATGCTTTACACAGTCCCTTTGTATGGCTGAAAATCCATCAAGAGGTACATTGGGTACCCTCTATTAGGATCAATGGGGGAATGCATGTCTTTTGCTTTTAATGCATTTCTGGCTTAGTGAGATAAAACATAAATGTATAGTGTTGCAAAACCTTAACAAAATGGATTTTCTAAAAAGAAAAAATAGTTCTCGCATGGAAATGGATGGGTGTATGGTCAAAAGTTAGCCTTTACCACATAGCTTCTAGATTAAATTTGTTATGTGTGCATCATATGTACTTAAGATATGTCAGACCAAATAACTACAATCGATGGCTTCATATGAGGCTTAGAATGGTTGCAAGCCATCTCTTGTGCATCTCTGTGTCTTTATTTGTCCTACATGTGCATTAGTGCCTAAACAAAAATGTAGAAAACTCGATGATAATTTTGTGAAATGTATTTTTTTTGGGTATAGTTTTTAAAGAAAAAGGTGAGAAGGATTAGCACCCTGCGAGCCCCTATGAATTTTCCTTTGTTTGTAGCATAGCTTGATGGACCATCCTAATCAAGTTCATAGTATTGGTCACTTTTTCCTTCTCCATTTCGTCCATGGATCTAATATGCTCTTTAGTCTCCACTTGTAGCACTCTCACAAAACTTGCACCATCTTGCTTATATTTCTGGTTTTATATATTAGGGGGTACTATTTTATTCGCATACCGTGCATGCAATCTTGGACGCAAGCACTAGGAAAATTATTGTATATCACTTCATGGTCCAAGAGATCCAAATCTCCAATGGCAATGCAGATCCTTGAGGGGAGCTCTTTATTGACATCAGCTTCAACACATATTTGAGGGTGCCATCTCCCATCGAAGTCGTGTCATATAAGTCGTGTGACATCTTCCTTGGATCCTTCATAAGGGGGCATTCTAAGGGGCCACGTATTCTCTGATGAAGGAGTGGATCCTGCATACATAAGTCGTGTGACATCTTCCTTGGATGCAAAGGGGCATTCTAAGGGAACACATATTCTCTGATGAAGCTTATGAAGTTGTAAAGGAAAAATGGGAATATTGGAAATTCCACCAACAATGGATACTTGGGAGGCTTTGAATGATTGAAAATGAAGTTGGAAATTCTTTTAAATAGGGAGATGCTGGTGCCAGAGACCTATCAACCACCCACTTGGCTAGACATATCTATGAGTTTCTCAGTCCAAGCATGCATAGCATAGTGGTTTGATGCCTTCGGTCTTTGGGAGGAAGTCCTGAGTTCAAGTTTTGGCTCGACATATCTATGAATTTCTCAAAGATGGATGTCTCTACCTTACGAAGTCGGTTGAGTGAGTGTGTTTCCAATTCATTGTACTCTCAAAAAGAAATATTGACAATAAGTCTACAAGGCAACCATTCCTTTTGAGCCATTGCTAGAATGACTCAAGTGGTTCTTGCGCTCTAAATAATGGGGAAATAATTCATGTTTTTTTTGACACAAAGTAGAAAATATAAAATTGATGCAAATAAAAGAAGAGTTACAAAGCACTTTCCAGGTGGGAAAGGGAAGCTAACAAAGGGCTAAGGACCTGGGAGAAAACGAAGAGTGTGATTCTCCAATCTGGTTACATCATAATACTCTCAATATACAGATTGATAAATAAGGACATATTGTCTTTGTGTGTTGAATGGATTTGTAACAATTTCTCTCTCCACATATTACAAGGATACTTTTTGAGGATTACAAAAGGGTAGGAGTCAACCATAGGGTCACTATTTGCAAACTTCAAGCAATGGGTCAGAAGTTCTTTTAATCCCCATTAGACAAGAGAAGAAGTAATCTTTACAATTTCTAAACACAACATCCATCTTGTTGGATTCACCAATGAGTAACTCTCTGGATCTAGGTATGTTCAAACCAATAGTTTTGCAGTACAAGAAAATGACCTACCAAAATCTTGAGGAGACCCTGCATTTGAAAAAGAGATGATTTAAATCATTTAACAAAGCCCTTCCTTTTACATTTATTCCACCTAATGGGGAGGGGGGCAATATGAGAATTATCAAACCAGCCAATCCACGAAGAATCCTGCATAAAGAAAGAGTGATTAAAAGAAAACCAAACATGCAGTCTATAATTTTCTTTGACTTTCATCCAAGCATTCCAGAAGTTGGAGACCAGGGAGCTTCCTTTGGGCACAAACATAACACAAGAGATTACAATATCCTAGAGCTTAAAGTTAGACCAAATTTTATTATTTTTAAGACAAAATTTATCTATGTTTCTTTTAATCAAGCAAGCCCAAAAATCATCAGAAGAGACAACTCTAAGAATCCACTTGGCAGCCATCTCAGTAGCCATCCTGGTAGGGCATATCAAACCAAGACCTCCTTCAAATTTGTTCATACAGCAAATCTTCCAAGCAACCTTAGGAACTTTGTTCCCTCCCCACAAGAATCTCTTGGCAAGAGAGATGGCCTGAGACATCTGCTTTTTTGTAGGCTACCAACAAGCCAAAGAATAGGTCACACAAGGCAGAATATAATGCTTTAGCACAAAGGAACTTTGGGAGAGGTTAGGCTGCATCTCCATCCATTTAAAAATTTTAACTCTGAACCTCTCTAAACCCAAGCTCCATCTTTGCCCATTGGTGATTTCAAAGCCCTTATGAATTCCCAAAAGTTGGAAGACAGAGCCTTTTTTGATTAATTCACAACCTGCATCCTTAACACAATCGAGAACCACATTATTAGTAGCATCGAAACCAATTTTACTATGATTAACAACTGAGCCACTAGCAATACATAAATTATTAAGACACTTAAGAAAGTTAGCTGCAGAAGACTCATCAGCCCTCATCAAAAGGCTAGTATCATCAGCAAACATCTGAAGACAGAGTTGGGACTAAGCTTGAGGGATTTCTAAACCTTTTATAGAATCTTTATTGATGCAATCCTTGACAAGCCACCCAAGAGCATCACTAGTAATAGCAAAGAAAAGAGGGGCCAAAGGGCACCCCTGCCTTATGGATCTACATAGCTTGAAAGGGGAAGACAAATGACCATTCATAGCAACTTTGGAGTGAGCATTACCAAACAAGATGCTAGTAAATCTAATAAAGTTCCTTCCAACTCCTATATCATGAAGAGATTGCAAAATAAAGTCCCACTCAATCCTATCATAAGCCTTATCAAAATCAACTTTGAAAAAGAAAGTATCAATATTCATCTCTCTAGCATAATCCACACCTTCCCAAATGGTAATTATAGCATCAAGCATGAATCTGCCAGTAATAAAGCCTTTTTGCTCATGGAGAATGATACTATCCATCAAAGGACTCAATCTTCTAGCCAAGGAAGAGGCATAAATTTTGTACAAAGAAGTCAGACAGGAGATATGTCTCCAATTAATAAGATCATCCTTAGATCCTCTTTTGTAAATCAATTTAATAACCCCAGTGTTGATGAAGGTAGAAAGGGAACCTTTTTTTATGGCTTCTTGCCAGATCTAGAGAATAATGGGCACCAAAACATCTTTAAACACCTGAAAAAATTCATTTGGAGTGCCATCATGACTAGGAGACTTGCATGGTCTCAATTTGCTAATGGTTTCTCTAACCTCACCAGCAGAGAGGGGGAGATCAAGGAGGGAGACCAAGCCAAGAGGAATCATTTTTTTCCTACACTGGGCAATGGCAGCTCGTCCACTCTAGATGTGATCCCCTCTCTTGGGAGGCATAGAAAAAACATTGGTAAAGAAGCTAACAACCTCTCCTTCACATAAGAAGCATACCCACCAGTACTTTTTTTAACCAAAGGTATGAAATCTCTAGCTTTTTTCTTCCTCATAATCTCATACATATGCTTATTAGGTTTATCAACTTTCCCAGCTCAAAATTCTCTCGACGTGGAAAGGGCACCACAAGCAAGAAGATAAATACCTCACCTTATCCTCAAGTTCCAGGATCTTTTGTCTCTTAATAGAGGAGTTAAGATTAGAGTTTTCAAGCTTATCTATCTCCTTAATCAACACCATCCTTTTGTTGTATCTTATGTCCTTAGCCTTTTTTTTGTAGGTAGTAAGAATTCTCTGAACATCTCTGATAGCTTCCTCCCAAGCCTTGAAAGGGGAGCAACCCAAAACAAAGTGATCCTTAAAGATATTAATGATTTTATCTTTCACTACAGGAATCCTGATAAGGGACATGCCCAGATGAGGCCATCCAGCTCTATAATTAGGATTATTGCCTAGGATCTTAATAATAAGAGGAGTATGATGAGACAGTTGAAGAGAAGGATCAACAATACAAAGACTATTCCAAAGATCATGAAACCTATTAGTGTTCATGTAAAATCTGTCCAGCCTAGCAGACAACCTCTTGTTAATACTCTTATTACTGCAAGTATGACCAATATTGACAGATACGTTTAACAAATTATGGGAATTTACCAAATTAAACCATCAATTTTTTTAATGACCAGCAAGAATAATATTACTATTCCCAGTTCTATCAGAAGAATTGGTAACCATATTAAAATCACCTGTTAAAATGATGTCACCATTCAACTTACCAATTTCCTCCCAACAATCGGCTTTATCCAGAGAGTTATTGGCAGCATAAACACTAACAATGGTAAAGGATAAGGGTTCCTTACATCTCACAACAACCCACTAATTAGAGTCACTTATCAAAACTCTTCAACAAGATGATTAAGATTAGAATTTATACCGATGGCAGTTTCACCTCTACCACAATGATTAGTATGATACCAGGTGGACCTCTTGGAGATAATCTATAGGTTAGACTTTAATTGAAACCCACCAACATTTAATTCCTGCAAACAAATAAAGCCAGGCACCAGAGAAGAGTCTTTTAACCAATTGTTAATTATTTTGCCTCTAATAGGATCTGAGAGACCTTTAGTATTAAGAGAAATGATTGATGTGTTATCCATAAAAGGGGTTACTTATTTCTCTGACTAGTAATTCTGGTTTTTGCCCAATATTGTATGTCTTCCTTCTATTTTTGAAAGCAAATTTTCTTCCCCATTGATCTTCCTTAGTAGGCTCTTCTTTACTATTATCTGACAACTGTTTCTTGGAGGGCTCCCCCTTATTCTCTTTTATTTGAATAGTCACCAAACGTGGGCAATCTTTAATCAAGTGACCCTACTTATAACAAAGAAAAAAAGCATTAGGAAGATTTTTATAAAAGACTTTTTGCTCATGAAGTTTACACCCTTCAGAATTTTTTAAGATAAGCACATGCTTAATACTCTTAGAGATGTCTACTTTGATTAGCATTTGAGGATCCCATTTAGAATTAAAGCTGTTTCTAGGTTGCTACCCCAACACTTTTCCTATCAGGTTACCCAAATGTTCAATCCATGGGTAGAATTCCACTGGAAGGTTAGGAAATTCAATCCATACAGGAACTTTAGTAGGTTTAGCCCCCATGGGGCTAAAACCAGGAAACCATTTGAAGAAAGAAATAAGAGTATTCCTAATACTCCAATGACATTTTGCAATAATCTGCATAGCATTATGGGCATCTTCAAAAAAGAAAAGGAAATAATTATTGGGCAAGTATTGAATATGCTTAGCAAACAAACCTCTACTTTCCCAGTTAACTTTCATCCAATTTTTAAGACTTTCCTGAGCAGGCCTAGGTCCATGACAAGGCCCTATCACCACCTTCTCAGAAAGATGATTTTTCCAACTCTCCAAGGAAGTACTTTCAATAATCAGAGTGGATTCATCTCTATCCTCCACCTCAGGATCCAGGTTGAGAGCATGTTCGGGGCAAATCTTAGGGGAATCCCTACTTTCTCTAACGTTCCCTTCCACCTTCTATTTACCTTTATTATCTTTACTCAGAGCAAAAGGAGAGGGCATACTAGGAATACCTTGAGTAATGAACATAGAGAAAGGTCCTGGCTGCTGAGTCTGAATGACATTCGCATATGACATACCTAACTGCTTCTGCGGCAAAAGTTTCTGGTTCGGAGTTACCTGAAGATCGGAGCTTACAGACGACTTCTCGTTTCTCTAGCCACCCGGGACTTCATATTGTTGGAGTCGTAGATAGGGTTCAACATGGAGTTTAGAATGCCATACGTTCCATTTTGAAGTACAGCGGGGCCTGCCAGCCCATCTCTGAGCACCTCATGCAATGCCATGCTTCAGAGCAACACCTGAGTCCTTCTACAAAGAGAACCCCTCTCGCGGGGGGCGCGAGAGCACATGGTCGGTTCACAGAGCAGACAGAGTAGAGGAGCATCGCAAACCCTAGCAATCTGACATTGTCCTCACAGTGGACTATGAGAAGCAAGACCACCAGGGTTTAACTCCAAGAAGGAGGAAGGATCCATCACCCCCCAATTCCAACCTCCGCAACCTCCAAAGCAATATTGCTAAATTTGATGAGGAAGGAAGCCACTTAATCCAACATGATAGTGCCCCACAAAAAAAACACTAATCCAAAAAAAAGTTGAATGCAGAAAAAAAACCCTAGCACGGCCCTGTCTCTGCATGTTGTGACTCTCTATTGAGAAATCGCGGGGGTCACCCCTCTTGCCCCCCTCTGAGAGCTTGTTGGTTTGGCCCTTGGCTGACCTAGGCGTCTAATTGGTCGTCCTCTTATGGAACCTCTCGCTCTGCGCATGGCTCTTCATGAAGCATTACAAAATGGTTTGCCAAACGGTTCTAAGTTTGCTAGAACGTCAGGTATGTCTCTAAATAGCTTTCCCGTCAATACTCAGGGAGTGTGGAACACCTTTATGGAAGGAAGTGATGATAAGGTCATGAATGATAGAGTGGATCTTATTAATGGACAAGGAAGTAAGGCCCTGCTCAGTGAAGCTATGAATATGCATTCTTTTGTGCATGATGGTATGGCTCAACTTAATGGGCAAACTGGTTATAATGGCGAAGTCACTCAGAAATCTAGGGGATCATATGTTGATGTCGTGCAAAGTCATACGGGTGTTTGTTCTGTTTTTTATAACCCATTATTTACTAGTAACCCCATCCCCCTTGTTGACGTTAAAGGAAAATAGAAGATTTCTGAGGATACGAGCAAAGCACATACCTTGGATACTGAGCTAGAGGCTAATAGAATAAATATAGATTCTGATGTTGAGGATAATGATGATAACACTCTAGTGATAGATAGGGAATCTTTAAATAACTGGCATAATATGTTATATGAGAAAATCCTCATTGGATTCTGTCATGGTCCTAGACCAGCTCAAGAGGTATTAAGAGCCTGGATTAAGAACAGTTGGAGCAATAGGGGAATGATTGTTAAACATGTTCAATTCCTACCAAATAATTTCTATCTGTTTTTTTTTAGGATGCAAGCAGTGCAATGCACGTAATGTCTGAAGGGCAATGGGTGATAAGGAATGTGCCCCTCTCCCTATTTAAATGGTATCCTGGATTCAATCCTAGAGGTGCTAAACGTACAAAAATTCCTGTTTGGGTTGAGCTACCTGACCTACTTGTGGAATTTTACTCTTGGGTTGAGCAAATAGGTAATCACTCTCTGAACATTCTTCTCTTGGTGAATATGATTCAGTCATGGGTTGTCAGACCCCTGATGAATTTACTGAGCAACTAGAACATAACAAAAAATAAGCTGTGTGGTTGTTTTTTTTCTCTCCTGTTTGTTATCTCATGGATGTGTTAAATATCATTTCTTTTAACATAAAAGGTATTACTGATCTTGTGAGAATAACAATTGGATGAAGGATTTCTCCTTGATGCCTAATTTCATTTTTCTTCAAGAGCTTAAGATTGGTGGTTTTGATCTCCTTGCTAAGTTGCAGATTGTCTCTAGTAAGCACAAATGGTACATTACCAAGCATAACAACAGAAAAGGGGGTGCTGCAATAGGTATTGTCTCTAATCTTTCGCATTGCATTGGGGAAGTCGTGTTTAGTCCTACTAATCAATGGATTGTTCTTAGATGCAAGGACCCAATAAAATACACTATACTTAGCCTGTATGCTTCTAATAATAGAACGGAAAGAAGTGTTTGCAGGAGAGAGCTCTCTAACTTGACTGATAATGTGATTTTGATCAGTGACTTCAATATGGTTCTTTCTGATAAGGATCGTGGTGGTAACCCTTACAATATCCTCCAAGGTGAAGAGAAGAAGAGCTGGATGTCCATGATTAACTCCCTTAACCTTGTTGATTGTTCTATTGATTCTGGGCATACTTGGAGCAATAGATGTAGTAACAAGCCTCTTTTTGATAGACTTGATAGAATGGACATGAATGTTAACACATTGCATGACCTCTGGCAGCACAAATGCGACATTGATATGACCTTAAGTCTGTCTGACCATTCTCCTCTTAAAATTAAGCTTTACAGAAACCCCCCTGAGTACAAAGGTGGGTGGCCTCATCTGGATGCCTCTCTCCTTAAGCTGAATTGTGTGAAAGAGAGGACTATGAATATTATCAAGCATCATTTTACTGCTAAGTGCTCTCCCTTATTATCTTGGGAGAGATCTATTTAAGAAATCCAATCCCTTTTTACTAGGTTGAAACTTCAAGCCAAGGAAATTAGATTTAAAAGAAGAATGATGATTATGAAGGAGATAGATAACATTATAAATATGAATCTTGATGATAATATAAAGGGTCAGAAGCTCCTTGATCTTCAAGAAAGGTTAAGATATGAAGAATATCTCTTAGCTAGTGGTGCTCTTGCTTCTACCAGAGAATTTTGGGCTAGGAAAGTGGATATACCTAACAAGCACATGTTTGATCTTATAAAAAAGAAAAAAGCCATGGATTTTGTTCCTATGTTGAAAAAGAGTACTGGTGGCTATGCTTCATCTATTAAGGAGAATTTATAGGAGGCCATTGGCTTCTTTACCAATGTTTTCTCTAGGCGTCCCAAGAGAGGGGAGGATATCCAGAGGGCTAGGGCTATTATTGCTCTTAAAAGGAAGAAAATGATTCCTCAGCACCTGACCTCTATCCTAGACCTACCCCTCTCTGCCGATGAGGTTAGGGAAACCATTAGAAAATTAAAACCCTGCAAATCTCCTGGACCTGATGGTATTCCTAATGAATTTTTTCATGAGCTTATTGATTTCATTGTGCCCTACTTTCTTCTGGTGTGGCAAGAGGCCATGAGGAGAGGTGCTCTTTCTACTTTTATCAACTCTGGAGTTATCAAATTGATACACAAAAAAAGGAGCTAAGGATGACTTGAATAATTGGAGGCCTATCTCATGTCTAGAATATAAAATTTTTGCTTCTTCCTTGACTAGAAGGCTTAGTCCTATTATGGAAAAGATTATTCATCCTGAGCAGAAAGGATTCATTAGGGGTAGATATATCTTGGATGCCATCATCTCTATTTGGGAAGGATTAGAATTTGCTAATGAAAACAAGATTGATACCTATTTTTTTTAAGGTTGATTTTGATAAAGCCTATAATAGGGTTGAGTGGGATTTTATTCTTCAATCTTTGCATGACAATTGGGGCTCGAAGAAGGTTTATCAAGTATACTAGTATCCTTTTTGGCAATGCTAACTCCAAAGTGGCTATGAATGGTCACCTCTCTGACTCGTTTCAACTTAGCAAGTCTTTAAGGCAAGGTTGCCCTCTAGCTCCTCTGTTATTTGCTATCACTAGTGATGCTCTTGGTTGGTTAGTGAGAGACTATATGGATCAGGGTACTACTAAAGGGCTTGCTATCCTTGGGGCTTCTTCCCAATTAGGTCTACAAATGTTTGCTGATGACACTAACATGATCACTTTGGCTGATGACTTATCTGCTGAGAGTTTTTTGCATTGTTTGCATCTTTTTTGTCTAGCTAGTGGTTCTGTGGTTAATCATTCTAAAACTGGATTTCATGCTTCTAATAAGTTCCTCCAGTCTGTGTTATGAGTAGTAAACATTTTTTCTTCAATGAAGGTGTTGTTTTCAAGTTGCTTGGGATACCCATGGGTTTTGGCATTACTTTTGAGCAGAGATGGGATTGGATTGTTGATAAGTTCAGGAAAAAAAGTTTTTCATTGGATGTCTTTTCAACAAAACCAGTCCAAAGAGTTTTTGTTTTAATGCAGTATATACTGCCTATGCTTACATACTTTTTTGCCTGTTGGATGCCTAACAAAAAGCAAATTGCCCAGGTCATTGCTCTGTCGAGAAGATTTCTTTGGGGTGGGGCCCAAACCAATCATAAAATTCCTAAGATTGCTTGGAATGTTTGTTGTCTTAGCAAGGATCAAGGTGGTCTTGGCCTTATATGTCCTTTTAAGATGGCTGTTCAAATGTAGCTAAATGGGTTTTAAGATCCACTTATTCTGAAGATTTTTGGTCCCTTCTCATAAAAAGAAATATTAGTAACTTCTATGTTGTAGGCTACAGGAGTTGGACCAACATCAAGCTCTGGGATATTGTCTCCTCTCCTGTTCAAATCACTCCTAAAGGGAGTAGACTGGTTTGTTCATCCTGGAATGCTTGCATGATGGTAAAAAAAGGATATACTATTCTTATTTACTTTGAAAACAATGTCTTTGTTCTATTTCAGAGCTCCATATCGATTGGTTGGTTTGATATCAATAAACCTCTAAATCTGTCCATTAGAATGAACAAATGCACAAAGGCTGAGTTTGACTGTTGGAGCTCCCTTTCTCTCAACAACCAAGTAATAAGTACAAATCATATTGATGAGACTAATGGGCTGTCTTCTTTGTGTAAACAAATTTTGTATGACAAAAGAACGTGGTTGATTGAAAAGCTGAGAAGTTTCAACTATCACAGAAGAATTGAGTTGAAAGATGTTGCTGCTGACATGTATTCTTCCTTCAAAAAGTCTTATTGTACTATTCAAAGGATTGCTTCCAAACTCAATACTAAGTGGAAAACTCAATGGAACTTGCACCAATGGAAGTACAGGTTCAGATCCATATGGCCCTTTGCTCCTACTTCAAAACAGGCCCACCTCCTCTGTCTTGTCATGCATCAAGGATTATGGACTGGGAGCAGAGCATTGAAATTTAATATAAGTGCAAGAACTTGCTGTTTCTGTGGGCAAATTGAGGACCTCCCTCACCTCTTCATTAATTGCGAGGTTGCTCAAAAGTTTTGGAGCTTGATCAATCTTTATTGTTCTCTCTCTTATAGCTCTCCTTTTGGATATAAAGAGATTCTCTTGGGTGTTAGCAATCGTATGGATATCCTCCTTTGGCAGATTCTGAGAGCCCATATTATGTGGCACATTTGGAAGAATAGAAATAAGAAGATCTTTTCCAGTAATGCTAAAGATTTCTTGTACATTTGGCATTAAGAACATTTTGCAAGAATGCAAAAAGTCTATTAATGACTCTTACCTTAGAGACACTAGTCCTTCCTCTATTTTCAAAAGAATGAGCCCCAAAAAATGGAAAGATACTTTGATGGTTTTGTATTCCCCTGACAGACTATCCATGATTCAATTTCTGGAAGCCTGTTTATGACCTTGTGGGGGTTTGGTTTCCCCTGGTGTAACCTTTTTTTCCTGCTCTTATATTAAATTTCGTGCTTTGTTAAAAAAAACACTAATCCGTTGAGACAGGAAGAGCCAAGGTGGAGCCTGGAGGTCACGCCACAACCCCCCACAAAGAGAGAGAGAGAGAGACCCCACAACTTAAGGACCTCCCTGCACAGGCAATGCAGAACGACAAAAAAAATAAAGCTCAGACAAACACCAAAACTTTCCTCCAACAGGACTTGTCCGTCACCATCTTTTCGTTCCCCCCTTGATTTATTTGTTTATTTATATATTTCCTAGCATTAAAAGGAATCCAAGAAGGAAAATCATGTCTGTCTTCAAATTATGGCGGCTCACTTTATGGATTGATAGGGAAAGTAGCGGCCACTTGCGATATTTTAATCTTTGATGGCCATTTAACCCCCCCCCCCCCCCCCCCCCCCCCCCCCCCCCCCCCCCTCCCCCCCCCCGCTGTCGGACGCCTTTGATTAAGATCGTCTCCCATGTTTTCTAACACTACGGGGAGGAAAGCATGTTTTCCATTGTCTATATATCCAAGAATGCTAAACTTGTGAAGACCGTCAATTTTCTCCTGCAATAATGTTTGCTTTCCACATCACTAGTTTATCATTGGTAAGCCGATTCTCAAAGTATCTACATAATCTAGAATTCTTTGAATAGAACAAGTTAGGGATATGTTTGACCTTGGATATACACAAGTAACGGGGTACACTTTTTTTTTTGAGACAACAGGAAAAGAGAGTAAATTAATGGAAATAATTACAATGTGTACAGGGAGCAGTGATCCCAAGGAACACAAGGATTACATATTGCAGTCCATTACAATGAGATCCCAAGGGTTATAAATTGCAGACCATTATAAACCTATCACTGGAGTAACATTCTAACAGGGATTCTCTCCATCTACAAGGAGGAAGGGTCCTAATAGTATCAGTGAGATTCTGGGGGGCATTTTTAATGGACTGCAGACTCTGCATACCAGAAAGATACAAGGTTTTTCTAAGGGAATGCAGAAAATTCCTTTTGCCATTATTAAAAAGGGTTTGATTTCTACTAATCCATATATGCCATAAGATGTGACCCCTCCACAAATTCCACAGCACCAGATCAAGCTTATTGCAGCAGCCAAGGATTATCTCTCTGATGCCAAGTTGAGGGAGCTTCTTGACAACCAGAATGGGGTCCAACAACTTCCAAAATTGTCTGGCATGCCAACAATTAATAAAGAGATGGGTTAAATCCTCTTCCCTACTACACGGAGAACAATTTCCATTATTGGGGTTTACTCTCTTAGCCCTGTTGCCTGTCCACAGACCATTATGCAGAATCAGCCATTCCAAGTAGGAATGTTTGATGTTGAAGGGGAAAGCCCAAATGACTTTGAACCTATATCTCCATTGATTGGTTGACCAATTGCATCCCCATCTGAGATTGAGCTTGCTAGTCACACAGAGAACTGAGCCCCTGTTGTACTTGAAACTTTGCCACATATCTTTAGCAAAGTCCACAATGTGGATGTTACTGAACCTGCATTCCTCCATCTTCAACTTTAGGAGGGACTTCATTTCCAACAGAATCTGCAAACAACTAGAGGAACAGTGAGTCAGTCTAAGGATATATTCATCATAAACCAACTCACCTGAGTTGAAGAACCAAGACCAACTTCTTATTCCAAGTTTGAAGCATTTATGCTCTCTAATCTCTAATCTTTTATTATTCCACAAGGCAATCCATCCCAGCCAAGGAGATTCCTGAAGAAAAAAGTTAAGGTTAGTAGTGAACTTAAGGTTTGGGGAAAAGAAAGCCTTGACCTTCATCCACACAGACCAGAACCTGCAGGAGAGGATATTGCCAACAGGGGAAAAGGTGGATGGGGAAATCACAATGTCCCACAAATGATTGTTAGTCCAAGCTTTATAATTCTTGACATGAAACTTATGAATGTTTCTTTTAAGAAGGACAGCCTAGATGTCTAAAGAGTTTAAAACCCTGAAGATCCATTTAGCAGCCAGGTTTTTAGCCATTTTTATAGGGCAGATGATACCTAACCCACCTTCATGTTTAGGCAGACAGCATATCTTCCAAGAAACCTTAGGAACTTTATTAATCTGTTCATTTCCTCCCCATAAAAACCTTCTAGCAAGGGCAATGGCCTGATTTAATTGCTTTTTTGAAGGGCTCCAACAAGCCAGGAAATAAACCAGGGATGGGAGCAGGTAGTGCTTCAATATGAAGCATCTGTGAGAGAGAGAAGCATAAACATTATACCACCTGAGCATTTTTCCTTTAAATTTGTGAAGCACCCACTCCCACCTTTGCTGCATGGTGACATTGAAACCCATAGGGATACCCAATAACTTGAAGATGACTTGATCCTGCAGGACAATACAACCGGAATTAGTAATGCAGTTGGGAATCACATGATTGGAAGATCTGAAGCGAGTTTTGGAGTGATTAATATGAGAACCACTAGCCAGACAAAAAGTATTCAGACAAGCCAAAAAAATTTCAGCATAAACCAGATCAGCAAGAGTACACATATTTGTATCATCAGCAAACATTTGAAGACCAAGTTGGTGATTGGAATTGGGGATGGGGATGCCTTTGATCTTTTCTCTGGTCATTTCATGATTCACCAACCACCCAAGAGCATCACTGGATATGGCAAACAGAAGGGGGGCCAAAGGGCACCCTTGTCTAATGGATCTGGCAATTTTAAAAGGGGGGGAAAGTTGACCATTCAAAGAGACTCTGGACCAAGAATTCCCAAAAAGGGTACTAACATACTTAATAAAATTTTTCCCAATACCAATATCCTGGAGAGACTGAAGGATAAAGTCCCATTCAATTCTGTCATAAGCCTTGTCAAAATCAATTTTGAAAAAGTAGAAGTCAAGATCTTTTTCAGCAGCATAATAAAAAACTTCCCAAAGAGAGATGATGGCATCAAGAATATATCTACCTTTAATAAAACCTTTTTGCATAGGTAAAATGATAGTGTTTATGATAGGGCTAAGCCTTCTAGCAAGGGTTGAAAAAACTTTGTAAACAGAATTGAGGCAAGTAATGGGTCTCCAGTTATTGAGATCTTCTTTAGGGCCCTTCTTGTGGATGAGTCTAATAACCCCCATGTTCATATCAGAGGACAAGGTACCTTTCCTAGTGGCCTCTCTCCATATCTCCAGAAGGTAAGCGGTAAAAAAATCCTTAAGTTCCTTAAAAAGCTCATTAGGAATACCATCAATGCCAAGAGATTTACACAGTTTCAATTTATCAATGGTTTCTTTAACCTCACCAGCAGAGAGGGCTAGGTCCAGAAGAGCAGTCAGTCACTGAGGGAGAGTTTTCACCCTGACAGAAGCTATATGGGCCCTGGCTCTCTGGATGTCCTCCCCCCTCTCGGGAGGACTAGAGAAAACATTCATAAAGAAACTAGAGGCTTCTTGTAAGCACTCTTCCATGTTGGCAGCAGTACCACCATTTCTTTTAGAAAGTAAAGGAATGAAGTCCTTGTTTTTCTTTTGCTTGAGCAGATCATACATATGTTTATTGGGTCTATCCATGTTCCTCTCCCAAAACCTTCTGGAGTTGGCGAGAGACCAGCTAGCTTCACGATACTCCTCACATCTAAGCTTATGGTTCAACTCAATGGACTCCACACAAGGGTTATTAGGATCATACATCTTAAGGGCTTCCAAGATTTTCTCTTTTCTGAGAGACCTAGCCTTATGCACTTTGTTTTTATAGAAGGTAAATATCTTCTGGATATCCTTCACGGCATACTCCCAACTTTTGAGAGCAGAGGTGTTATGGGAGAAGTGCTAGCTAATGGACTCCTTAATTTGAATAATAATTGAAGGGAGTTTGAGTAGTCTAGCATCAAGGTGGGGCCATCCTGCTCTTAAAATTCCTCTTAAAAGACAGACATAGGGGAAAATGATCAGACAACAACAGGGATTGGTTAGTAACAGCACTAATCTCCCAGAAATCTTTACCATAAGTAGAATTAATGTAGCACCTATCAAGTCTAGCACCTAGGGCATTCTCATTAGACTGTCTATTGTACCAAGTGATACCAGTATGCTCCGAGTGATCAATCAAATCATGAAAGTGACAGAGAGAGTACCAGAAGGACTTTTCAACACCATAAATGCAGGACCCCTTTTTATTAAGTCTATCGTTAATGTTAATAACCATGTTGAAGTCTCCAATAATACAGATATTACCTTGAAGGTTTTCTAACTCCTCCCAGCATTTGCTTCTCATGTTTCTGTAATTAGAGGCATAAAGACTGACTATACTTACATCCATAGGGGAGTCAAAAGAGACAGCAACCCATTGAGTAGACAAACTTTTAATCACCCCTTTAATGAGGTGCCCCAACTTCGGGCAATGGCTGCACCTCCTTTCCCTTGAACATGATCAATAAAAAACCATTTATACTGACCATCGATGATTTTCAAATGGGTGTCAAGGTTATGACCACCAATCTTCAGCTCCTGAAGACATAAGACATCAGGGGACTTGGAAAGGAAACACCAATCTTCAGCTCCTGACTGGATCAGTCAGACCTTTACTGTTAAAGGAAACAATATTCAGATAATCCATAAACACAGAAAGAGGGAAAGAAGCAAATGAACTTATATTTTCGAGGACTTACTTGGTTGGAGATTAGAATTTGAAGTCCTAACCCCTTCTTTCCTGTTTGACTTACCTTGCAATTTGACTACAATATCGTTGAGTTTATTAAGGGACGAAGGAAGTTCATCTTCAACAGGAACCTCATGGGACATTTTCACCAAAAGTTCTCCATCGACTTTATTAATTTCATCCATTAAGGTATCATCATTAGTGTCTGTAACATACCTGGTATTGTGGGACTTTTCTTTCCAACTAAATGCCACTCATTGGGAGTGTTAGAGTCTGCTAACACCTATTTAATAGAGGAGTGCACTTGATTTACTTCATTAAAATGATCAACTGGGCAATTTTCCTTGTCTGATTCACATACATCTATGAAATAATGATTAGTAACCTCAAGGAGAACACTGTAAGGATTAGACAACTTCCCTGATTTCTTTCGTGGGGGTTTAGGATTAACTTTTTTTGTGTTTGTCCCTGCATGACCATTTGGATTGATCTTATTGAGAGGAGCACCACGGCCATCTGCCTCCGGGACTGAAGAAGCATCGTTAGCACCCAAAGGGGAAGTACTAAGCAGAGGTCAGTCCTTGATAAGGTGTCCCTGTTTAAAACACTTAAAACAAGCATTAGGAAGATTCCTATAAACAATTTGTTGTTCATGCAGAAATAACCCATCAGAGTCCTTGATACGAATAGATTGTTTAATCGGTTTAGATATCAATTTCAATCATAAGTTGGGGGTCCCATTTGGGGTTAATACCACCAATCCTGGACCTCTGCCCTAAAACTTTACCTAGCATAGAGCCAAGTTTGTTTAGCCAGGGATAATAGTCGACTCGGAGATCAGGGAAATCCACCCAGATTGGCAGTTTGGTAGGCTTGGGCCCTTTAGGGTTGAATCCAACATGCCATCTAAAGAACGAGATAGGGGTATTTCTTACCAACCATTGCCCTTCTGTGATAACTTTGAGAGCACTAGTAGAATCATCAAAGAAAAATAGATAATAGTTATTGGGTAGATATTGAACCTGCTTAGCAAAGAGCCCCCTAGATTCCCAGTTCGACTTCATCCAGTTCTTGAGGACGTCTTGAGCAAGTCTCGGCCCATGGCAGAGACCTATGACGACTCTCTCCGCTAACTGCGTATGCCAGTTAGAGAGAGAGTTCCTATCAATGATAAAATCCTCCTCATCAGGTAAAACTTGACTACATATATTCAGGAAATGAGGACAATCCTCCGCAGGCCCCTTGCCTTTCTCCATTGCAGTGTGGGAGCGGGGGAAGAGATTCATACCTATATCAACATCGTTAGGGAAAGCTTTATCAATGACCTGAACATGAGCAAAATGGTCTGGTGAGCGAATAATTTCCGTGTAGGATCTTGAAGAAGAGCACTTGAAAACAACATCTTGAAGCGACATAGTCTCCGTCTTGTGAGGGAGCAGGAGAGGCAGGAGCCGCCATAGGAGAGCACAAGGCCCCGAGCCAGAGAGGCAACACACAGGGAAAATCCCTCGAGGTCCCCAGCCGGGGAGGCCGCGAACAGAGAAAAACCCTAGCCCGACATGCACGCCACGAAGCTATAACTCGACCGTCGCCTGCACAACTGGGCTGATACACATTTTTTTAAAAATAACGGATTAAAGTAAGAAAAACCAAAGCTAATTAGGAGATATTTTTATAGCTTATTGTATGGATAACTTTTGGGTACCGTCTCAAAGGAAAAGATGGTAGTTCTCATCAATTTCTTACATAGAAGAAGCATTGATTAGGATATGCATCTACAAACTCTTTCTATAAATAAATCCTCCATGTATTATTTGTTCCAATTGTTCTCTTTTAGTTCGTTGTTCGATATAAATGATTCGAAGTGAAAATCTTAATTTTACTTTCTTTATTTAAATTTCAGTCTTTGATTTACTTTCTCTATAAGCTTTAAACAATGAGACCACCTATATCAACTCATTTATTTACCTCAATCTCCAATCACTTTGTTCTAGCGTCCTCTTTTTTTTTTTCTTTGAGATAGGCAGAAATGTAGTAAAAGCACTAAATATGTTGATATGTGACCCAATTATACATATCTATTCTCACATCGCGTTATCTGATCAACTTAGAAAATTGATTCTATTTTTGAAATCAAACACCCGTTTTTTTCAGTGAATGTTCATGCAGGATTTGATAGGGATAACAACGAAGTAAATTTATTGCACCTATTTTTCACTTTCAATGCATATATTGTTGGAGTTAGACATTTGCAGAAGCATGCGACAACACAAGGAAGAAGAAGAGGCTTGGAGCACAACACACACTACTGAATGTATTACCACTAGAATGTACAAAGATAAGTGCTCGTTACGGCAATAGGCGTATATACAAGCTGGGGGAAAAACCTCTTAAAGAGGGAAAAAAGTGCCCCGACAGTCCTAGAGTGTTCACACACATCATTACCTAAATATATCAACAAATCCCCCCTCAGAGTGATGCGGTGAAGAAGAAGTTGGCACTCATATATAAGGGAGTGCCAAGCTATGTGGAATCAATCCACAAAAGGAAGTAAGCCCAAAGCTTTGTGGAAAGCTTCAAACTTCTCCCTAGGCAAAGACTTCGTAAAAAGGTCTACAATGTTCTCCTACGTGGGCATATATGCCAAGTTGATCTCCCTAGCAGAGAACCTCTCCCTGACATAATGATAATGCACCTCAATGTGCTAAGTGCGAGCATGGAACAGAGGGTTCCTCATAATTGCCAATGCACTCTGACTTTTAGTGAAGATGGTGGTGGCAAAAGACTAACCAACACCCAAATCAACAACAAGGCATCTGAGCCACACACACTCAACAGTCATTGTGAAAGTTGCCCTATAGTCAACCTCACAATTGGACATGGCCAATGTGCACCCAAGATATGCATGACCTACCAAGCATGAAGCAAAAACCACTAGTGGACAAATGAGTGTCATAGCAACAAGCCCAATCACTATCTGAAAAAGCATGCAAATATGCCAATGGTGATCCCCCCATGGGATAAAACAATCCAAGTAGTCGGGTACCACTCAAGTGGCGAAAGATGCACCTAACCACCTGCCAATGCTTGACACCTAGGCAATGCATAAACCTGCTCAGTTGTGAAACAACATACTAAATATCCGACCGAGTAATGCATAAGTAAATCAAGCATCCAACTGTCTGCTGATAGAGAACAACATCAAATGCATCTCCAATATCATGAAGATTCAATTGTAAACCTATCTCCATAGGAGTGGCAATAGGCTTACAGCCTTCAAGGCCAAAACGCTACAATAATGTGTCAATATATTTCGCTTGAAACAAATCCATTCCACCATCAATATGCATAAACTGAATGCCCAAATAGTGGTGCAAATACCCCAAAACAAACATCTCAAATGATGCATATAAATAACTCTGAAAATCAGCAATATGCATGTCATGAGGACCATTGAGCAGCATGTCATCAACATACACCATAATGATCAAAAGCACATCATTAGCACGCTTAACATATAAGGGGATTTCAGTTGGACTGTTCTCAAAACCATGTGCAATGAGATAGGCATGTATCTTTTCATGCCAAGCACGTGGTGCTTGCTTTAAACCATATAACGCCTTCTTTAACCTCCACACTTGGTTTTCATTCCCAATGTGCACAAAGCCATGGGGCTGGAAAACATACACTTCTTCATGCAAGTCACCCTTCAAAAATGTTGTTTTAATGTCCAACTAATGTACCTGCCAACCATGATGAGCTGCAAGTGCACAGATGCTATGAGCAGTAGTCATTCGACAAGTAGGAGCAAATGTTTCATCAAAATCAATGCCTCTTTCTTATGCATAACCCTTTGCAACACGCCTAGCCTTATACCTATCAACCATTCCATTGAGTTTACGCTTCAGCTTGTATATCCATTTAGTTGCCAATGGACTTCTTGCCAGGAGGCAAGTCACATGAAGACCAGGTACCATTTTTCATGATAGCATCATATTCAAATTGCATCGCAACCATCCAATGTTTAGAATTTTGTGCTTCATAAAACGAAACATGTTAAGTCTTATCATAGAGATTGGAGGTAGCGATAGCATAGCAATTTGATGCAAAAGAGGCACTATGAGAGCCTGAACAAGTACGATATGATAGAGGTGCATCTAATTTTCTATCACGCAAAGTCTACACTAGCCATTTTGGCATAGTTTCTGCCAGCTCAATATCAGCTCTCTCATCAACAAGTGCATCATGTAAATCTGCATAAAAATTTAATGATCTGCATCATCACATGAAACCTGCAATGGTTGACAAGTTGCCTCATTAGGAGCAACACTAGATTGTCCACCTACAAAAAGAGGCAGCAAAGTATCATACATGTCTTTGGAGCTAAGAGATGTCTCCTTAGTACATGAAAGTAAGGTGAATGGCATCTTCCACAAAAACAACATCACGGCTAAGCAAAATGCATTTAATCTATGGATGATACATATGATAGCCTTTGCTTTCAGAACTGTACCCAACAAAATTACATTTTACTGCTTTATCATCAATTTTCTACAATGTTGTTCAGACACTCATACATATGCCAAACAACCAAAAACAAAGATGAGCAACAAATGTCTTGCGACCATGCCAAGCCTCATATGGAGTGATGGACTGCAATGCTTTAGTGGGACACTTGTTAAGAACATATGCTGCACACATGACAGCCTCAAGCCAGAAACTATGTGGTGAAGCCTTGACTCTTGACCATACACCTCGCCAGCTCCATGAGTGACCTATTCTTCTGTTCAGCAACTCCATTCCGATGAGGTGTATACAACACTGTACACTGATGTTTTATCCCACATTCAGCTAGAAATGCATTAAAGTGAGAAGACATATATCCCTCCCCCCCCAATCACAATGGAGGGTGCCCATTTGACATGCTGAGAGTTTTTCAACCGAAACTAGAAACTATTTGAAGCACATAAGCACTTCCAACTTTGCTTTCAATGGATATACCCATGCATGCCTGGAAAAATGATCAATGAAAATCACGAAGTAAAGATAATTTCCAAAAGAGGGTGTTTGCATAGGACCATAAATGTCATTGTGAACAAGCTGCAATTTCTAAGTAGCTCAAACTGAACCATCTTTTGGAAAGGAAGAATGCTGCATTTTGCCTAGAATACAACCTTCACATACATGTTTATCGAAAGTGCCTCAAGCTTGGGCAAAGAGGACACCATTTCGGAGTTTTGCAGGCAAAACTAGCAAAATTCAGATGACCAAAGTGTGCATGCCAAAGTAATAACATGATCATTTGCTTTTTAGTATTTGCAAAACAATTTCTACTTTTTTGATTTCTTCTCATCTTTGTCTTCCTTCTTCAAATGTGTGGCATTTGCAGATTTTTGCTTACTAGGAGAAGAGCTCCATTTTCCTTTGCCCTTCTAACTAGCCAGGAAAGCTTGATTTGCAACATGCATAATAGACATGTTCTACCTAGACTACTCTTCCTGCAACAAAACAAAAACTAACTCTTCAAATGTTAAGGCATTTGGATTGCCTTTCATCATCAAACAAAGACTAGAAGCAAAACTCTGATATGAGTCGGGAAGACCATCGAGAACAGTGTGCACAAGTGAACTGTCCGGAAGGACTTCATCTACAGAAATCAATTGTTCCTTCAAATCCTTGATCTTTGTTAGAAAGTTATCCATAGAATCTCCTTCATTCATGCGCTCACTCTCCAACTATTTTTGGAGGTAACCAACACAAGCCTCATTCGTAGCCTAGTACAATGTGGTAAGTGTATCCCAAGCATCCTTAGCTATTCGACAAGAGAAAATGTGAGGAATCATGGGATGTTTGACAGACAAAGCTATCAATGCATGTGCCTCGGCATTTCTACCATCCCAACAAATTTGCTCTATAGTAGGTGGAGTAGAAACCGTAGCACAAATAGGAATCTGCACAATATCACTATCTTCGACACCTTTTGCATCAGCTTTAGTACCTATAGTTGTAACAGTTGCAGGTGTGATAGGATGTTTTTCAACACCTTGCACAATGTTCCATAGTGCTTTTGCAATCAATGCATGTCGCATCATATAAGCCCATAAAGGTTAGTTGATACCATCCAACTTATCCTCAATAGCCAACATATGGAATATATCACTGCTTTCAGCCATGGCCGATGACTAAAATACCTTGATGCAAAACATTGTTTGTATTTTAAAAAGTTGAACAGAATTACCCAGACAATTTTTGCTAAACCTGTAGTAGACTTTGAGATGCTTATACTAGCAAACCAAAATAGGTATATACCTTTGGCACAAAAAGATGAAATAGCCTCCATAAGCACTGCGATAGTGCGTTGCAAGGCCAAAATGCGCTCAGATCAGTGAGGCTGAGTATGCTCACCAAATTTCATGTGATTCTGAGGCTGCGATTGGAGAGGTGTTGACAATGCCCTAGATGAAGCAGTGACCTATTGTGATACCAATTGTTGGAGTTAGACATCTACGAAAGCACGCGAACATCACAAGGAAGAAGAAGAAACTTTGAGCACAACACACACTACTGAATGTATTACCACTAGAATGTACAAAGATAAGTAGCCTATTAGGGTAATAGGCGTATATACAAGCCGGGGGGGAAAAACCTCCTAAAGAGGAAAAAATGTGCCCCGGCAATCCTAGAGTGTTCACACACATCACTACCTAAATATATCAACATTTATTATTACTATTATTATTGTTTGTATTGCTTGGCAGGTGTGCAAAGAACTCACTCTTGAGTCTTCACCATGCATAGTACAGAAGCTCAAAAGACATAGCTTCACCGAAAAAAACTTGTGCTTGGACTCAAAGCATGAGATTACATTTTCCACAGATATCTGATATTTAATTTTTATAAATAAAATTTATTTTTCCTGTGTTAGTTGCTATTCGATTTGACCCACACGTACATAGTCATCCTTTTCTGAATGGGCACTTTTAGTTATAATGGGACATCCTTGGTTGGAATTAGGCAAAGTAAATCAGCTATGGGCCTCGGATGTGATAGTGTTATGTAATGGCCAACTAAAGATAAGGCTACATATGATGGAGTTGAAGAGAGTGCCTACATTGACGGGGCTATTATATGCCAAAGGCATCAATATGCATGATGTGATCGGCGACAACGAAGAGGAAAAATTTTTACATCATAATAGGAAAGTTGTCCCTCTTTTTGTAGTGGATGTTTTAAAAGTGGCAAAATCAGTGGTCTTGGGGCTTCAACATATGAAACCTAAGAAACGTTATTCAAAGGGTTCAAGAAGCATGAAGGAGGATCAGGGCCGAGAGCAAGAGGCTAAGGGGGTTAGTATCTCAAGCGAAAAAGTTGTTTGAAGAGCTTTCACGCCGAGGGTAAATGAGGATGATTAGGTGGACCTTAACATTGCAACTATAGAAAAACCACGAGTGGTAAAGATTTCTCCAAAAATGGTCGCAATGTTTAGGAATTAGTTGAAACAATTAATGCAAAATTAGAGATTGAAGGGGTGGACATAGCACTCTGCCAAGATGTTATTAATCTAAAGGTGGATGTAGTACCGCTAAGGAACAAAGGTACTGAATGAAATCCAACTATGCACAAAATGTAAAAGAAGAAATTGATAAGTTGTTAGAGTTTGGATGTATTTATCCGAGTAAACAAGCAAAGTGTTTATCACTCATAGTTCATAGTGGCGGTACCAAAGAAGAATGGAAAGATTCCTGTGTGAGCTGACTATCGCAAAGTGAATGTAGCCGCACTTATGGATCTATTTTCATTACCTTTTTCAAATACAATGTTGGATGTAGTAGTAAATGCTAAAATGTATAGCTTTTTGGATGGATGCAATGGATATGAACAAATAAATATGGAAATGCAAGATTGAGATAAGAAAACATTTGTCATAGAATGGGGAGTATTTGTCTCTAATCTTATGAGTTTTGGGTTGAACAATGCTACATGAACATTTTTAAATTGGGTAACATAGGTTTTTGAACCTTATCTAAAAATATATATGAAGAACTTCTTGCAAGATTTCAGTGTGGCAAGAAGGTATGCTAATCATTTACAAGTGTTGGAATTTCGTTTTTAGTGATGCAAGTAATTTATGTTATACTTGAATCCGAAAAAGTGTGCTTTTGCAAAGAAAAGGGATGTTATTGGTTAGCATAGAAGTTATAGCTATTTTTCCATATGAAATGCAATAGATAGCATATTATTAGTATAAAAGTTATAGCTATTTTTCCACATAAAGTGCAATAGATAGCACAAGCATACGCCCCCAAAATCCTGAATCAAGTGCAATAGATAGCACAAACATACGCCCCCAATCCTGAATCAAGTTATGGAGTTTATTGGCAATGTAAAATGGCATGGAAAGTTCCTAAAATATTTAGCACATGTTTGTGCACCACCTTAAAATCTTACACAAAAAAATGATCCTTTTTGGTGGGGAAAAGAGCAAGAGGAAATGCTCAATACCTTGAAGAAAATGTTAGCAATAGCTTCTATTTTGATACCTCCTGATCAAAAATTACCTTTCCATTTATTTGGAAATGCTTCAGATATTGTAGTAGGAGCAATGCTTATAAAGGAAGTGCACTCTAGTCGGTATAAGCCGTTTTCATATGCCAACATGGTATTGAGTCTTGCATAGTATAATTATTCAATAATAGTGGGGGAATGTTTAGTAGTTATCTTGGTTCATCAAAAGTTAATGCATTACTTGTAATCCAATAAGGTTGCTATTCATGTGGATCATCAGGTGTTAATTTATTTAGCCAAAAAAAAAACACAGTTATTAGGTGAAAAGTTTTGTATAAGAATATCATGGCTAGATGTGGATGCTCGATGAAGTCGATTTCAAATCCAGGGGTCCACTTTATTAACTAGATTTAATAAAAGCTTGATAGCAAACATATGATCCTACATAAGAAGCCTACTATAAGAAAATGAATTAGCAAAATCTATTGACAAGACCCTAGTTCGTATACCGAAAAAGATCGTAGTTGACCATAGAAGGGACTGGGATGCTAAATTGCAGTGAGCATTGTCGTACTTTTGTACTGCACATAAAGTCATTATGGAATTTATACCCTTTAGCTTGTTGTATGGTTTCAAGCAATTTTACATATGGAATTCATTGTTCCCAGTATGAGGACTACAGTTGATTATGCATTTTTTTTACAAATTTGGCTTTGTAGGAGTGTCACATAAAGCAATTTCAATTACAAGAGGATATATTGGGAGTTGTGTATTCTATAGAGGTGATGAAAAGAAGAAGACAAGCCTGGGTGGATAGACATATCAAAAATAAAAATTTTGAAATGGCAAATTGTGGTGTGGTCTATAACAATAGATTGAATAGTTCAAAAGTAAAACTAAAACTCCAATATTCTAGAACTTTCCAAGTCGCAAGACAATTGGGAACTACTACATATCTGTTACAAGAGACACTTCATTCCTAAAAGGTTGTTCCCAGTATACATGCACTAGATTTTGAAGATCTTTGGTCATTAATATTATATAAAGTCTATCAACATTTTGTTCGAAGACAATGACTCGAGGGCAGCTTTGATATAGTTTTATTATTTTCAGTTAAGTATTGCAGGTGGATTCTGTTATAAAACATAAGTGGTTTTGCACAATCAATTTTAGTATGTTATTTTACTCTGATTATAATACTGGAGTGCAAGTAGGATATTATATGATTATGATTCATTTGATTATAATTTTACTATGTTATTTCACTCTTATATGTTATTTTTGGCCGTAGTATTCTTTATCAAATGAATTTTTTGAGATGAATGTCGACCATATAAGCAATAATAGGATGTACGCTCGAACGACTTTAGCGACATATTATAAGAGAGCTTCAAGTCAATGCAACTCTAAGGTGATCATGAATCAAGAAGGGTATGTTCTTTGCTTATATCTAGGAATGTTTTAGCCATGTTAGGGGACAAGGATGCAAAAATGGTCGCACAATATATGCATGATAAGCCTACTTAATATTCAAAGATTGCAAATCAAAAGTGATACTTTTGTGTATGAGTTTCCTAGCTTCATTATCTCCAACTAGTATTGAGTATGTGACTTAAACGTAGTAACAGTGATTACATATCCTATACCAACGGTATTTCTGATATTGCATGTGAGACCTTTTGCTTATTTCAGTACTTTGAATGAGGTTGTTCAGTATGTCGTCTAGTATCATCCCACAGATCTCTCTTGTGGATGATGAGTCACCAGCCCCAATGGTCGTGAGAGGAGCTATGATGCCAACACAAAGATCGTTGAAGAGGCACTCCATACAAATAGCTACACAAGAGATTCAAACAATGTATGAAAAATATGATAAGAAACTTAAAGAGATAATTGTATCTGAATATATTGAAGAAGCTAGATATCTATTTGTGGAGCTCAAATTTGAATTAGTGATACTCAATAAACACAAGGAAGGGTGCTTGTAGACTTTAGAGTTATTCGATTTCATGTGAGTTCCTTGGAAGCACCGGAGAAAAAGCATTCGCAGGTGGTAATTTTAGCACAATCGCATTCTAGCGAAAATCATTTCTATGGTGAGTTCTATGTAATAGAGAAATTGATTGCAAAAAAAGTTAATTGGCCTAATGTGGGGCAGACTAACTTTGAGAAAGCAGTAGACTCGGTGATGGACAATCATCTTAGTGCTACTGTAGGGATGCGATAATATTTTATATTGGGGAAGCATAAGGATCAGGTTTGTGTGCAATAGATAATATGGTATATGTTAAGTAATCAAGTTGGAGTACATATCTAAGAAGAATTCCGTGTTAGTGGATGCGGCACACAAAGGCCAACAAGTTGATCATGCTACACTTACATTGAATACACTAATTATATAATTGTGCATCCCAGCAACAAACAAATGTAATGGTGCATATTGAACTCACAACACAGTTAGAAGTTGTACAATTGAAACATAAAGTTATTTCGGATGTTGATGATGCAGTGATGACTATAGTGTTGGAAATGAAGCTAATCAAACACCGACACAAATTTCTAAAGATTTTGCAAAAGCTTGATAGTGTGTGAATTACTCAGATAAGGAAGAGGTAGCAGCGGAATGAATTACATGTCTAGCTCCTATGGAGATGGATAATGCAAACGTTCATTAGACCATACACAAGATCATGAGGTTTATATGGGTTCTAGCCAAAATTCTCTGAATGTGTGCACTCCATAGGGCAGCGCCGCATGTGATCTCTAGGCTCACAAGGGCATTGTTCTATTAAATATTTTTAACTTTTAGTTTCTAAGAGTCGATATGTTTACTTTTTGATGCAATTAAAGGGTGAAGACCTTATTCCTTCTTTTTAGATTTGAGAGGATACTAAATTTTTAACAAATTTGTGTGAAAGCACTTAGAACCATCAAGGCACATTTTTCCCTCTTTAGGAGGTTTTTCCCCATGGCTTGTATATATGCCTAAGAGATCACATATCTTTGTACATTCACTTGCTAATATATTACGTATTGTGTTGTGCTCCAAGATTCTTCTTTTTTCTTGTGTTGGTTGTATCTTTGTACAATTGTTATGAGAGCAAGTTGTTGCTTCATTTAGGGTGTCATTGACACCCCTCTAGTCACACTCTCAGAATTGCACAAAAATTGGTGAGCATGCTCGAGATGATTACAAGTTCAAAAGGTATTTTCTTTGTGGTGTCAAAATGGCATCGAATGCACTATCATAGTGACTATGCAAGCAACTTTGTCCTTTTGTTGCAAAACATATATACAGGTCTTGGTCCACCAATACAAGCATCTCAAATTCTACTACAAGTTTACTAGAGCTCGATAGGGTGTTTGTGTTCAACGTTTTGAGATACAATCAATTTTCCACATTAGAGTATTTAGTCACCGACCATGGTCGAAGGCAATGATTTATTATGTATTTTGGTTTTTGAGGATAAGTTGGATGGCACTATTACCTATTGTGGGCATATATGATGCATCATGTATTGGTAGCAAAAGGATTGTGGAATATTGTGTAGGGTGTTGAAAATTAAAACCTCCTACTACACCTTCAAATATAGTCATTGAAGGTGATGCAGATGGCATTGAAGACGATGATCTTCAATTTCTTGGTCGTATTGCAGTTACTCCTCCACCTACATGCATTGATGATTGGGATACACTTATAATTTTATACCTGATAAGAAATGAGGCTTGTGTTGCTTACCTCTACAAACAATTAGCCAGTGAGCATATGAATGGAGATTCCATGGATAGTTTTCCAAAAGATCAAAGATTTGAAGGAGTAGCTGATTTCTATTAATGAATTCTTTCAAGATAGTTCACTTTTGAAAACTATTCTTAATGGTCTTCCAATTCATATCATAGTTTTTCTTCTACTCTTTGATTGATGATGATGCCTTAACATTTGAGGAATTAGTCTCTATTCATAGCAAGAAGATTAGTGCAGGTAGAATAGGTCAATTATGCATGTTGCAGATCAAGCTTTGTTAGCTAGTGAAAAAGGAAAAGGTAAATGGAGCTCATCTACTAGTAACTAGAAATCTATTAATGCTACACACTCAAGAAGTAAAAAAAAGATAAGAGAATAGAAAAGCAGAAACAATTTTGTAAATAGTGTAAGGGAAATGATCATGTCATAAAGAGTTATCCTAAACTGGCTGCAAAAGAGGCAAAGAACAAAGAGGTTGTAATGGTTGTTGTAGAGGCCTCTACATCTAAAACAAAATCTACTAATCTTGTTCAAGTGAAGAATGGGCATTTACTACTACTATTTGCAGATATGGCCCATCTTCCCATGAGCAATGTATGCATGTAGCAGCCTAAGATGTTTGGTACTTTGATAGTGGGGCAACCAAAAATATTACCCCACAATGTAGTTTCTTTAGTTCACTTGAGCCTGCCCCTAAGGGAATACTATCACATGCACTCACAGCTCCTCTTATCCTATAATGGGAGTTGGTCATTTTGACTACTATTGACAATAGTTCATTCACATTGTAAAATCCTTTATGTGTTCCATGGATCAAGAAAAATATATTGTTAGTTTCAGCATTAGCCAAGATTGGTTTGGTTGTCAAATTTGTTGATCATGAATGTATAGTTCATGATATCTCAAATGGTCATGTTATATTTGCCTCTAGCATTTTATGTCATGTGTTGTATAATCTCATAGACTATCTAGAATCTGAGAATGATTAAACATGGGCACTTCAAGCTTCTGAAGTCATTTTCCACCTATCACTCATTCAAAAGATTGGTTCTTTTCATAGAAACATGTGAAAGCACATATAGTTCAATCATTGATTAGGTAAGATTGCATCAATCTACATTTATATATATGTTAGGTTTTTATTTCATGCAAATTCTCATTGATACATTCATCTTTCATCCCACCATCCAAGTTCACAGAAAACTTTCACGAGTACATTCATGTAGACACAATCATCATTCTACTGACACACATTCATTATTCCACAAATAACATAATGCCCTAGATGTTCGTATACCATTTCTTTCCTTCCCATATCATGCTCTCATGCAATCAAAAAACAAAAACAATACAATGCATGCATGTTCTTAAATCCAAAACATAATTTTAGTCAACAACCACATAAGCATTATATTTGACTCAGAAAGAAAATCAAAGTAAAAATGCAAGCTAAGCCTTGGCAAGAGATATGTACCACTTCCATATCCATACAAAAATATTTATGTCATATGCACAAGAAACTTTGGTCCAATTTTATGTAATGAAATGTCAATGAAAGGCTGAATTCATAGCATAAACACTAGCCAACAACACTTTCGTGTTTTTCAACTCTCTTGTTTAGGCTCAAAAAAACGTGCATAAACTTGTGGTGGTTGCTCCCACCACAACTGAAAACCTTTCAAGAAACCCGTAGATTTACCAGTGTGGCTGAAAACATGGCCCCAAATCTGAATATTTGTTGTCATAGAAGTACAAAGAACACTCTTCTTAATGTTCTTGAAGCTGTGTAAAGAGAACTATGCATGAAAGTACTTCAAAATGGCTCCAAACGGCACCTCAAAAATACTTCAAAATAGGCGTTCAAAAAAAAGAATGAAGCTTTGGGGGCTAGAACATGTTCATGGTAATTGAACCTTAGTGTTTCGCCTTCCTCAAGCACCACAAGATTCTAGATTAATGCCAAGATCTTTGTCGATTAAGTGAGCTCTAGGGGGAACAAACTGGGACAGATGACCTCCCGAGAAGTACCACGAGCCTCCGTCTTCCTTGATCATTGAGGTCCTCCCTTGCATGCATCCAATAGTGCCAATGGTGAATTTGGTGACTCGGATGTCAAGGTATGCCAAGCTCTATGCCTAGGTCACCACCTTGGTCTTAAGCCTTGGAGAAAGCCTCAAGTGAGTGGGTGGGTGATTTATTGCACAAAATGAACAAAGCTTTTGCATATGAATGCTCTGATACTAGTGAAGTAATTTTGAAGTGATGCATGATTGATCACTCTCCTTTTTTAGAGCTCCGTAATGATACACTTATTGTAGAAACCCCAACTATAGCACACATAGTATTCCGCTCAAGGGGTGCAAAATACACAATAAAACACATAGTACAAAGACCACGAACACAAATCTGTTATGTGTCATAGAAATGCAGTCGAACTTAGAGTATGTGGCTAACTAGGCCACAATATGTTTGATTAAAGAACATATAAAAAAGTTTCGAGTAGCCATTTGGACTTTCAAATGGACCCTAAAGTACTTTGTATGATTGATACTTTCCAAGTATCATGTATCGACATTTTTGGGTCTATGTATCATGTGTTGTTGATACTCTTGAGTATCATATATCGTGTACCATAACACTAAACCTCTTCCCAAACGGGACAAGTGTACAATAATCATGAGAAAACAAAAAAGATAGTGGTTATGATAGAAGATAGAGAAGAAAAATGCACATACATAGGGCATGATTTGACAGAGGAAGAAGAAGAGGAGTTGAGCGCACTATTGCCAAAATATAGAGACATGTTTGCTTGGAGTTACAAAGAATTTTAGGACTTACTTTTAGGTGAGAATTTGAATTTGAATTCAAAGCTTGGCTCCAACTTCAATTATAAAACCGGATAAAAAAACTTGTGGTCATGAATAGATTTGAAGAGCATGATTATGAGATAATTTTGAGCGGTACTTAAGTGATTAGTGTGCTCACCACATAGCCACTTCACTACCCTCACATTGTGGAATTCAACATTGTCAATGACATTGTATTACTATATGATTTAATACATATACATTAATCATATCTCTACCTCACTTCTCTAATATGACCATCTCAAAATAGTGAATTTCCCAGAGCTTGTTCTCAGTGCATGGTTGATCATTGGATGTGATTTAAAGTGCTATAGAATCACCATACTATCTTCTTCATAGCTGTAAAGTTTCATTGTTATTGATTCTCTGAATAATGAGATATTTTCATATCTTTACTCTTTGGTCTATATCCGGAAGCACCCCAAAAATATTGGGCAACTCTACTAACTTGCTAAGCATCATTCTCAATGTAAAGTCCATCCTTTTTACTGAAATAACTCATGATTTGTAGCTATCTAAGTTAGCTAGATACCACCAAAAGGAATGTGGCTAATTGATAGCAGACTGAGAGCACTGTTCATTCTACTAAACATGTGTAGAGACTAAAATAGCAAGTCTATGATCTTGGATCAATTTCCTACTCGTCTGTTTTGATCCATTGATTAGAGGATCATGTTCCAAGGCACATAAATGATTATTTGTGATCATTAGGAATCTAAAGGGGCCTACTACACTCTCCACCACTTGTTCTTGGCTGGTGTGAAGCATGTTTTTGCATCACCACTTCATTTATGATATCTATCCACCGTATCCTCTAACAATGGTATCAGAGGAACAACAAGCAAGATGGGAGATGCATTTCCATCATTCATTCACAATTGGAGAGAAGAAACTATCCAAACTTTTCAGTAAGGATGCAAGCCTACCTTTAAGGAAGAAGCTTATATGGATATATCTTAGGAGATGAATAAATGCCAACATTCAGAAGCAAACACCAACCTACAAGGGAAGAACAAGAAAGGCTGACTACATGCTGTGCAAAGGATGCTCTTGCCAGGTCTTATCTACTTAACTCAATATCTGATTTCTTATTACCTCACATTAGGAATTGCAAGACCTCCGAAGAGACTTGGGATGTACTTTCTTTATACTTCTCATCAAATACAAAGGCTAGGAAGAGCCAGCTATGAATGGAGTCTACAACCTTAAAAAAGCAACCAAAGCAAAGTGTAGCTGACTATGTGACCAAGACAAAGGATGTGGTTGACCAGCTTGCAAGCATTGGAGAAGAGATAGAAGAAGAAAATATAGTAAGGCATATCATAAATGGCATCAAATCTGATGATAAGTGGAAGTCCTTCACCATTGCAATGGACCTTTATATGGATACACAGATACCTGACCTCAACACCCTGATGGGGAAACTCTTCACCCATGAGAAAAACCTCAACAAGAATGGAGACAACTCTAGAGGTAATCAATCTTCTGCCCTTCGTACATATAGAAATATAAGTAAGGATAAAGGTAAACGAAAAAAGAATGAAGAAGAGGCTAGTACCTCTCAAATGAATTTTAGAGGTACAAAAAGAGGTACTAGAGGAAGGGATAGAGGAGGAAAGCAAGGTAGGGGAAGATCCTAAAACACTTAACCTTGCAATATATGTGACCCAACCAATCACGTTAGAGAAGAATGCTTCAAGAACACAAGGAATTAGAGGGGAAGAGGCTTCCATAGAGGAAGTTATGGACGATCCAGAGGTAGGTTCAACAATGGAGGAAGTAATTACCATCACAACTACAATCTAGGCTACACCAACAACTAGCAGGGAGGCTTCAGAGGTAGAAGAGATTATAAAAACTACATAGAAAACCAAGAGGATTCATTAATGATCATGAACATGACATCCAAGCAAGGTAAAGATGATGATCACATTCTCTATACTGATTCTGGTTGTTCCAATCATGTGGCTGGAACTGTAGCATTGCTATCTGATCTTGAAGAACCTAAAGGGCTACACAAGTGATGACACTAGACACTCTGTTAGGAAAATTGGAAATGCCAAGGCTTCTAAAGGTAACATGAACCTCTTAAGTAAGATTTTATATGTGCCAACCATAACAAGAAACCTAATCATTGTTGTGCAGAGTGTCGAGAAAGGCTTACATGTCAGATTCACAAGGCACGGAGCATATGTGGAAGACCCTCAACAAGGCTTCAAGAGGATTGTGAAAGGTGATAAATCTGGTAGACTCTTTACATTTGAAGTTGAAGATACCATAAATACAAGGATCAAACCCTGCCTGAACTAGAGATACACTCTTCAATTACAAGGATCAAACCCTGCCTGAACTAGAGATATGGCATAAAAGGCTAGGTCATATAGGTGAAAGAACAATAAAGTGAATATGTAGGGATCAGAGTGTGCTTGGCATTCCAAATGTGTCCAAGCAACACATGATTTACAAATGTGGAGCATGCCAATTTGGCAAAGATCATAGGCAACTATTCACCATAAAAGGGTACATGAATGGAGACTACTTGGAACTTGTGCACACTGATGTGTGGGGTCCTAGCAAAGAGCCATCAATCTCAAGTTCAAGGTACTATGTTTCATTTATAGATGATTACAGTAGATGGACAATTCTTTACTTCATGAAGCATAAACATGAAGTATTTACTTGTTTCAAGAAGTATTTGACATTGGTTGAGAACCAAATAGGTAGAAACTTGAAGAGGATCAGATCTGATGGAGGTGGTGAGTAATTCTCACATGAATTTGACTCATTCTTACAGGATAGAGGTATAAAAAGAGATGTCACAACAAGATACACTTCTGAATTAAGTGGAGCGGCAAAGAGGAGGAATAAATTGATAGCAAAGGCTCCAAGATCAATGTTGAATGAAATGAAACTACCAAATTACCTATGGACAGAGGCTATTTCCACAGCCACATACTTAATTTATAGGCTTCCTTCCAAATCCTTGGATGGAATGACACCATATGAGGCATGGAATGGCAGAACATCCTGATTGAACCATTGTAAAATCCTTGGGTGCATTGCATATGCACATATTCCCTCACAAATTAGAGGGAAGCTTCATCCAAAATCTGAAAAGTGCATATCCATTGGATATGACCAAAAGCAGAAGGGATATAGGTTAGATAATCCCACTAACAAAGGTTTTATAGTTAGTAGGGATGTGGTGTTTGATGAACATAATTAATGTTTTGAAGATGATTGCAAGAATATCAAGTTACCTTATGACTTGAAAGGTGATTTTCCAACTCTCACTCAAGAAGATCAACAAATACCAGAACATGTCAACTCAAGGGATGAAGAACAGATTGACTTCAAGGGTTTGAAGTCAAAGGGCAAGACCAAGTTCAAGAAATTGGAAGAGATTCTAGAATCTTCTAATCAAGCACTCAAGAGATCTCAAAGGGAGAGTAAAAAACCCATAAGGTATGGTTATGACACATCATTAGTCACCAAGCATTTTGTGTACATCACTAAAGACTCTATGACAAAAGAACCTTCTTCATTTGAAGAAGCTAATGAGAAGAAAGAATGGAGAGAAGCCATGTAGGAACAAGTTGAAGCACTTCAAGAAAACAATACTTGGGATTTGGCTCCCAAGAAGCCAAGCATGAAGGTAATAGGATCCAGGTGGATATATAAAATTAAAAAGAATTCAGATGGTTCTATAAATAGGTACAAAGCAAGGATAATGGAAAAGGGGTTTGCTCAAATCCATGGAGTAGATTATGGAGAAACTTTTCACATGTGGCTAAGATGAAGCGTAGGGTAGACCTCTTGAGCATTCCAAGAAGCACAAATAATCACCCAAGTACTTTGGAAGATGATACTCAAATCATTGGATCAAAATAGATAACTTGGAGTTTCATTATGGGACAAAAACTTGCTATTTTGGTCACTACACTTGCTTAGAGAAATGAACAATACTCTTTCTTGGTAAAAATTGGACAAAATCCTTTTGATAATATCTAATTGACTAAGATAGCTAACTTTCACAAGTTATTTCACTAGAAATGATCAACTATGCTCAGAGAATGATGCTTAGAAAATCTCAGATACATCCTAACATTTTAGGAAGCTAACACTATGCAGAGTAGAAAGCATTTTTTTGAATATATCTCAAGAATGGATGAGGCAATTGACATGAAACTTTTTAAAATACAAATATACTATCTAACCAATCTGTACGAACTTAAACCACTAGAAATGATCAAGTACACACTGAAAAATGGATCAAAGAAACTCATTATTTTGAGTAGTATATGACAAACTAGATGAGATTAGACATGGGAAGATTATATGTATCAATGCACATAAATTACATTGACATTGGCAATGAATGATTGCACAATGTGAGGCAATAAAAGAGCTATAATGTGAGCTCAATATTCCACACAAATTCCTCTGAAATCTCTCCTATATCATCCTTATTACACGTGACTAGATAGTCCTCTTTTTATAGCCTAATCATGGCAATGGCTTTTGGGGTACCTATATTCGTATTCATCCATATTTTTAGGGTTTTTTTGGGCAAAACCATCATTAATCTAGACAACAAGTGGATTAGTTGAATTTCTGAAGACATATAGTTTTTTTTCTTTGGTTCAACATGGTCAGCAAAATCAAACATACACCTAGTAGTACAAGTAATGCTTTTCTTGGGGCATAGAAGTGTGGATGAGGTGGTGCGGTCCACTCGAAGACATCAACACTCATAAGGGCTTCACATGGTCTAAAAACCAATCCAACCACAACTTTAGGGCCGCTAAACTCAACATGGTCTTAGCTTCAAAACATGTTTGAAGCAAAGCCAGACTAACAATTGACCAGCATAGAGATAAAAGTTGGATAGATTCAATGAACAATAGACTCAACTTGTTCAAGGATGGAAATTTCATGTAGAAGTAGTACAATTCAAAACCCTTGAATATATGAGGACCAAAAAATTGGTTTTCTCTTCTAGAATTTTATGGGATTAGAGTTCTGGCAAAGTATCATAGTAAATGTTCCCATTGTTGAGCAAGAGAAATAAAAAGATGAGATTCCAAAGCTAAGATACAACAAAAAAATTTCAGTGACTAGTTCATATGAAGTCAACTTGGCAAAAGAGTTCTATTCCTCTATCTTTTCTATGTCCCTGATTGCTTGTTTCCAGTGAAGTTACTGTTTCAAGGTCTATCTTGGACTTTGAAGTTTAGTGTTTTTTTAGAGGAGTAAAATATATTTTTTTTCTCAGCAGCAAGTCATTTACTTAATGAGACCATGGTTGTAACTTGACCATTTTGATTTCATGGTAATTGTGGGCTAACCAAAGACTCTTGAATTCGAGGCTTATATGTTCTTTTCTTTGAGGGATACTCTCAGAATATCTTTGAGGGATACTTTCAGAATATCTAAAAGTTCCTAGCATGAACTCTCATGCAGCATGAGAGAAGGAGAGAAGTGTTTTCCTCATGTGCTTTGTTGTTAATGAAAAAAACAAATAAAACCAATTAAACAAATAATTCAAAATAAGTGCCAACTAACGATTTCTGTTAATTCAATAATTTAAAATTAAAAATTTCCCTTTTGCGAGAATGAAAATATAAACTTCATTAAAAAAGTCTCCATAAAATGAAATCTCAATTATTCGGCTTTTAGTTTGGAAGCTTATAAGGGGAGACGCATATATTGCACATTTAATCAAGCCGTGAATAATATGGAGAGTAAAGACCTTGGTTGCTGGAGCTCGATTCGCCATACACTTAACATGAGGGCTGTCAAGTCATGCATCGTCTTTATATGACGTGTTCAAATATCGTCTCCATTGCGAAAGAATGGAAGGATATATTTGTCCTTCAAAATAGGTCTGCATTGACTATGAAAAGAATCCCTGTTTCAATCATCTAAAAAGAATATTTATTAAACCTGTTATGGTTGATCTAATTCGCAAAACTAAATAGAAAAAAAAAATATTATTTGGAACTTTTCTTTTTGAATTTTTCTTTGGGTCTTCCCCTTCTCCAAAAAATATTTTGTGCTTCAATGGCTGGGGGGGGGGGGAGTGGACTGGTAGCAAGGCAAGGAAATTAAACATGGATACAGGCATGTGTCCTTCTTTGTGGCATGCTAAGAAATATTGGAGGATTCTCGAAAACTACTGCAGATCCTATGGTTGGCATCAACTTGGATCGCAAGAGACCCTACTGGGAGTTTGTACAAGAATGGATGTCCTTCTATGGCACATTTGTAGACCCATCATTCTATGGAACATCTAGACTAGCAGGACTAAAATTTTTCAACTCAAGAAAGAAGGACGATACCTTTTTTTGTATTTATGAGATGAACAAAATGGCAAAAAAATGTATCAGTTTAATTAGGGATACTCCCCCTGAGAACTTCAGTACTTATGCTATGCTTTGTAAAATTAGATACAATAAGTGGGAAGTTGCCCTATTAGCTTTGTACCCTATCCTCAAATTCCTTATGATGTTTTCTCTTAGATAGTGTTGTTCTTCGGCTAATTTGTGGGGGCCTACCCACAACACTTTTGTATACTGAATGTATTAATATTTTGTATACTGACTGTATTAATATTTAATTTTTTTGTCTTGCCCCCAAAAAAAGAAGTAGAGATACAGATCCTCACAGCTTTATAAACCCAGACATCCAATTATTTTGATCATATGGTTGGGTGGGATATGAGGAAATGTTTAACGATCTTGAGGACCCTTTCATAGTAGATTTAAACAAAGGGGTCTGGCCATTGTCAATCTGTTCTTCAATGACACATTCATTTCTAAGCAGCCAACAAACCCACATAAAAGCATCCCTTTGGCAATTCCTCAATTCTTGCATATACCTAATAATATCGCATATAACCCTAACGGATCACTTATCTTTGTACATTCTCTTAGTAATACATTCAATATTGTGTGTTCTGCTTCAAGCTTCTTCATCTTCCTTGTGTTGTTCATGTGCTTCTGCACACCTCAAACTCTAATAATGGTATCTGAGAAGGTCATTCGGGCATCATCGACAACCCTTTGGTCACAGTCTTAGAATCACAAAAAAATTGGTGAGCATACTTAGGGCGATTAAGACTTCAAAATAGCTTCACTCTATGATGTCAAAATCATGATTTGAGCTCATTTTGGCCTCTGAGAGGCACTATTGCAGTGCCTGTGCAAAAGAATTTCATCTTTTTGTGTCAAAGATATATACAGGTTTCGGTTTGCTAATATAAGTGGCTTGAAGTCTACTACAGGTTTAGTAGAAACCAATAGGTTAGTTTTGTTCAACTTTTTGAGATACAATCATTTTTTTGCATCAAGGTATTTTAGTTAGTGGCCATGGCTGAAAGTAGTGATGTATTTCGTATGCTGGTTGTTGAGGATAAGGTGGATGGTACCAATTACCCATTATGGGCTTATATGATGCCTCATGTATTGGTTGCAAAAGGACTATGGAATATTGTTTTTAAAAATGTCCTACTACACTCACAAATACAGTTACAAAAGGTGATGTAGATGGCATTGAAGATGGTGATATTCTTAAGGTTCTTGTTCATGTTACAGTTCTTGCTGCACCTACTATAGAGAAACTTTGTTGGGATGACAGAGATGCTCCGGTGCATGCGTTGATAGCATTGTGTGTCAAATGTGCCATACACAATATACTTTAACATTTGAGGGTTTAGTCTTTGTTCTGTTGTAGGAAGATGAATCAAGGCAGAACAGGTCCATTATGCATGTTGCAATTCATTGACAAGCTTTCTTGGCTAGTCACAAGGGCAAAGGTAAATAGAGCTCATCTACTAGTAAGCACAAACGTGCTAATTTTTCACAATCAAAGAAGGATGACAAAGACGAGAAGGAAACAAAAAAGCAAAAAATGTTTTGCAAACACTATAAAGGAAATGATCATGTCATAAAGAGTTGTCCAAAACTAGATGAAAAAGAGGCAAAGAAGAAAGAGGTTGGAATGGTTGTTGTAGAGGCCTCTACACCCAAAATGGAGTTTGCTAATCTTGTGTAGAATGAAGAATGGGCATTTAGTACTATTTGTAGTTATGACCCATCTTCTCATGAACATTGTATGTCTATTGTAGACGAAGATGTTTGGTACTTTGATAGTGGGGCAACCAAACATATTACCTCACAACACAGTTCCTTCACTTCACTTGAGCCTACCCCTACAAGGAATACTATCACATGTGCCAACAATTCCTCTTATCCTATCATGGGAGTTCGTAAGATCATTCTTTATTATTGTTGATGGTAGTTGTTTTACATTGAAAGATGCTTTATCTGTGCTAGGGATCAAGAAAAATCTATTATTAGTTTCAACATTAGCCAAGATTGGCTTGGTTGTGAAATTTGTTGATGACACATGTAGAGTTCATGATCTATCAAATGGCAATGTCATTATTGCTTCTAGCATTTATGTCATGGGCTATATAAGCTCATTGATTATGCAAAATATCTGAATGATTCGGCAAGTGCAATTCAAGATTCTCAAGCTATGGCAGATGCAAAGCTTTGGCATGCACGCTTTGGTCATCTGAATTTTGCTAGTTTGCTATGCCTATATAAATCTGAAATGGTGTCCTCTCTACCCAAACTTGAGGCACGTGGTAAACATGTTTATGAAGGTAGTATTTTGGGAAAAATGCAACTTTCCTCCTTCCCAAAAGATGGTTTAGTTCGAGCTACTAAAAAATTGCATCTTGTTCATAGCCTAATGTCTATGGTCCTATGTAGACATTTTCTTTTGGGAACTACCTTTACTTTGTGGCTTTCATTGATGATTTTGCTAGGCATGCATGGGTGTATCCACTGAAAGAAAATTCAAAAGTGTTTATGTGCCTCAAACAATTTTTGGTTTTGGCTAAAAATCTATCAACATGTAAACTGATCACCCTCAATTCTGATCGAGGGGGGGAATATATGTCTTCTCATTTTAATGCATTTTTGGCTAAATGTGGGATAAAACAGTAGTGTACAATGTCGTATACATCTCAAGAAAATGGAGCTGCTGAAAGGAAGACCATGTCACTCATAGAGATGGTGACATGTATGGTCAAAAGGTAGGCTCCACCACATAATTTCTAGCTTGAGGCCATTATGTGTGTAGCATATGGACTTAATAGGTGTCCACTAAAGCATTGCAGTCTATCACTCCATATGAGGCTTGGCATGATTGCAAGCCATTTGTTGCTCACCTGTGTGTCTTTGGTTATCAGACATATGCATTAGTGCCTTAACAACAATGTAGGAACTTGGATGATAAAGCAATGAAATGTAATTTTGTTGGGAAAGTTCTGAAAGCAAAGGCTATTATCTGTATCACAATAGGCTAAATGCATTTTGGCTAGTCATGATGTTGTTTTTGTGGAAGATGCTATTCAGTCATTACTTTCATGTACTAAAGAGACATTAGTTAGCACCAAACATATGTATGACATGCTCCCTCTTTTTACAAGTGGAGAGTCTAGTGTTGGTCCAAATGAGACAATTTCTCAATCTTTATAGGTCTTATGGGATGATGCACATCATTCCATTTTTTATGTAGATTTACATGATGCACTTCTTGATTAGGGAACTGATATAGAGGAGGCAAAGACTATGATTAAATGGCTCGTGCAGACTTTGCAAGATAGCGAATTAAATGCACCTCTATCAATTCATACTTGTTCAGGCTCTAATAGTGCTTCTTTTGCATCAAATTGTTATGCTATGGGTGCCTCTAGGCTTTGTGATGCGAATGAGCTTGTTTTGTTTGATGAAGCACAAAATTCAAAAACTTGGATGGCTGCTATGTTGAGAGTTCCATGCTCCACCCTTTTGTCCCAAGTCCACTTTCATTCTCACGCAAGCACATTTATCCCACATGCAAGGGAATTCTCCCAAACTCCATATAGGCAACGCCTCCCTTCACTCCACACAAGTCATTCCACTCTAGCTCATTGCCAAGAGTGTGCTTCCTCTCCTCATGGAGTCTTCATGTTCATAGAGCATCTTTTGTAAGTTCTCTCCATTTTAATTTACTCATCATGTTTTCATATCTTTTGATCCTTTCTCCATAGTTGGTTCATTTTATGATTAAGTGTCGGGTAGAAGTACTTGTTTTTTTTTCATTTCAACATGGTATCAGAGCATAGGTTACTTGTTGATAGCATTTCCTTTTGAGTTATGATTTTGTTATTTTCATCATTATCATAGATGCAATTTCTTTTTTAATTCTTCCCTCCTTTTATAATAAAAGTTTTTTTTAGCACTATTCGCATTCTTCATTGAGTATGTTTAGCCTAATTTAACTTTATCACCTTTTAATCCCTCCCTCCCTCCCTTGCATCAAATCTGTCCTTCTTCATTGCTCTCATGCTTATGACTTTTGTTAGAGAATTTTGTTCTATCAAATAAAGTGCTCTTTAGTACTACCTTTATTAATAAAAGTGCTTGTTAGCACTTTGGAGAGTTTTCTGTCCCTGTTCTAAGAGCAGCAAACGGAGCTCTCTCCCATTGTCTTTCCAGTTGTTACAACACCAAAGAGAAAGAGAAAGGAATAGTATTATGATCTAACGTTACCATATGAAGCTCTTGGTGTAATGCCAAAGCAAGCAAGTGGTTTCATTTCTTCTGAAATAGAGAGGAAATCATGGGAGGTCTATGTCATCTCTATGAAGGAAGAGGAGAGAAAAGCTAGAGGTGTCCATTCGTGGAAGGCATAGCAACCATGGATGAAGAGCAGAATCAATATCAATGTGCACAATCCTCGAGACGAAGAAGCATGCACATCAAGATATGCAGCTGAAGAGAATACTCATTCAAGGGAGATAAACATGCTCGAACTCAGCGCCAAAGAGAGAACACCAATGGGCAGCTGAAAACGGAGATCTCTGACTCTTTGGTTTGCTCTCTTCATAGCACATTTTGGAAGGAACATGGAAGGAACATGGTTTTCCTTCAGCGCTGGTAGGTGAATGCCGATCCCTCTTGTCCAACAAGCGTCCCACTCCTACACAGTCTCTCGAACAGTAACCATGGTGCGCTCATTCCTAAATCTTTGGCATCATTCAAGTTGCAAAACGAGTCTTCTCAAAATATCATGGAAGCAGTTTCACATTTGGAGCTTTAGCATCTCTGGTGGTCGCTGGGGCTGTAGCCTCGCCAGCGGGTTGCCTAACTTTTTCGGGAAGCCAACTTACGCAACAGGTAATCCTTCGAAATCGCGTAACTGAAGCGAAAGAGAACCTAGAAAGCCATACTAGCATCTTTCAAAAAAATGAAGGGGATATTGGAAGAGTTGAACTCTGAGCTTGATCGTGTCGATATCAAGCAAATGGCAAATGCTAAAGAAAGTGGAGGTAGAATCTGCGAAATTGCTGTGAGCATTGAATCGCTACTGACTACAATTGCAGAGGCCACAGCAGCTCTCAACGAAGTGCTGGTTTCGGCGAGAGTTGGGGCTATGGCTAGGGCAGGGATGAAAAGCCTTGGCGTAGCAGGAGCTGCTCTCACTGTGGGTACTGGTATGGGTATTTACGATGTGATCATTGCATCGGAGGCTTTGCAGGATAGAGGCAACAGTTGCAACTCCTTCGAAAGAATAGCGAAAATCATACGCGAAATAAAGAAAGCCATGCACGAAGAACTGACGGCACTATGGAGTTCATGATTTGCCTCTCTTCCTCATATCAAAAGTTCTATGTCAGTGTAGCTCAGTGATGAGTAGCACCTCCTTTAATGTCAATCCGGGAAGACGTGAGGATGGTATGAAGACCTCGAGCAAGTGGCGGCACAAGTGCGTGGGTGAGAAGCACACAAGCATGCACACACATACACACACACGCGCACACACGGCAAGACAAAGAGAGAGAATCAATGGAGTTCTTTAGATTACTTTCAATAGCTCTTACAAGTTCGTTTCAATTACAATCTACCCCAAAAATGAGCTCTCTAGCTCTTTTTATAGTTTTTGACTAGCTTTTGGCCCTGTCCAGACCTAGTGTCCGGCCTAGTTAAAAATTAGGTTCCAGGGCTTATTTGAGGGCTCAAACGAAGTCTAAAAATTATGAATTTTGGTATGAAGGTACTTCTAATACTCCTCAAGCTCGAGGACTCCTCGGCTTGCACAAAATGGAGTCTAATCTGCCAAAAACGGGATTTACAATGTTTGTGTAGTGATTAAAATCACTTGGGTTGTACATAATCTATGGGAAAAAATGATCTGGCCTTGTTGCCGTATTGTGCATGACTCCTTTGTTGCTTTGTATGCCAACACTCCCCCCTTCCTAGCGTCTGTCGCCCCTGACAGACCTTTGTTCGCGCGGGTGGTCGATGTAATATTGGATGACATTGGTGGCCAGTTCATGTTCTCCTATCCTTAAGCCTCTTGCTAGATCGGCTTCCAATGCCTCCCAATTGATTGCACCAGGGGTTTCTGGTTGCGGGGTGGTGTAGTACTCTGAATACATTGCTTGTTCACAAGCAAACAATTGAAGCAGATGTGTCGGCTTTGGTGCGAAAATCTCCGAGTGGTACTCCCAGAAACCAGATCTGAACATTTCTTCGAAGGTCTGTTTGTAGCAGGCGGGGAGGTACTTGATGCGTGCATGCCAAGCGTAAGCCACACGGATACTGGGGGTGGTGCTCATGTCATACACCAAGTCGTAATTTCCATTGCTAAACCCCGGAAGACGTACCTGTGGCGCGGCTGCATTTCTAAAGGTCTTCAACACTACTTGCATCATATCTAAGATTTTAAGCATCATTTGCGCTGCTACATCTGGCATGGGCTTCAAGCGCGGCATCCAGTGGCGAATGGTTCCCATCATATATGCTACCAATGGTGGTCCTTGTGGTGGCGCGATGTACGGGTAGTTCAGCCATTCCTTGCATTGCGCATTGTTCTGTACCTTGATATTAAATGCCTTCCACGACCTGCGGCGGGGAACTGGACCGTAGCATGGGTTGTACAGGAGGTGCAGTGGCGCGTTGTTCCATGTGCGTAGCATTTCTGGATAAGTCTCTAAAAGTTTCTGCCGCCATGTCGGTTGACGAATCTTGCCTTTTCGCACCTCTGGAGGAAGGTCTTCGGGTTGAAATTGGGTCGCAAAAGTAGGAATCTGACCCGTGACTCTTTGTATTTCTGCATTATAATCAGCCAAGATAATATAATATGGCCTGTACTGGAGTTCCGATGAGAGAATCAGGCGTCTCGATGACAAGTTCTTGAAGTAATCTGATTGTAAAACAGTCTCTTCTATGACCCTCATAGCCTGATTTTGCACTACGGTGCGCTCTTCATGCGAGGTCCCTATTTCCTCCACTTGTCGTAACCATGGCGGTCGTGGTGCCTCGAACGTGTCCTGCGCTTCTTCTGTTTGTTGGCCTCCTGGGAATGGTTGCGGATCATATTCTTCATCAAACGTTTGTTCCACAGGAATTTGCACAACTTCTTCGTCCGTGGGAGCCTCCGGAGGGGAAAATGGCCTCTCATATTGTAGTAGGCGTGTTTGCAATTCAGTTACCTGTTGCTGGAGATCTTTTATGGCCTCTGCGTCGGAGGGAAGCGAAGCTGCAGAGGGGGTGGTTGGAGGGGCAGCTGTTGGGCCTTGTTGGTGTTCCTGCTTCAGTTGTCCTAGCTCCTCCGATAGCTTATCATGTGCTTCGAGTAGCATGGCATAATCTTCCAATATAATCTTGATATTATCGGGGGTCACTGCTTGAAACTTGGATGGGCTGATGGGTGCCCCCGGTGTGCTCTCAATAGCTGCCTCCAGGTTCTCTTGATTTTGTATTTGCAGACGTCTGTTCTCTTCCTGAGCAGCCGCAAGATGGCGTTTAAGTAGCGCCATATTTCGCTGAAGTTTTGAGTTGCGTTCCAGTTGTGTCCGTAGGTGACTTTCTACCACCTGCACTGCTTCCTGATCTACGTTCTGTAGCTGTACTTCCAATATATTATGGGCATCTTGGAGGGTTTGGAACTGTGTGTGGAGGCGAGCATTCTCCTCTTCTAGTACCGCAAGGCGGAGCTGTAGTGTCGCAGAGTGCTCTTGCAGGCGTGCGTTTTGTTGCTGAAGCTGAATGTAATCTGTTCTTAAATTTGATATACAAGCCAACATGGTGTCCAATGCATTACCTATAGATGAGTGGGGGGTGTTTACCGTGGAAGATGCATGGGAAGGGAATTGGGGAAGGGAGATAGTGAATGATGTGTCTACGAAAGTTGTGTGTGTGGGTGTAATTGGTGGAGGGGGAATGGGAGGAGGTGAACCCGTGGGTGGTGGGGCCGTGGGTGGTGAAATGTCCATTCCTTCAGGAGTGGGTATTAGTGTGGGGCCTGCCATATACACTGGTATGGTAGGTGGTGTGTGTGTGGAAGTGGTGAATAGGTGTGAAGTGGGGTGGGGAGCTGAAAAGACAGGGAATGGTTGAGGGCCTGGTTGAAAAGCCCTAGCAAAGATGTCCTGGAGGGATTGTAGAAATGGAGAGAGGGATATCGGGGGTTGGGGTCGTAAATTTGAGGAGGGTGGAAAGGGTGGCATGGTAGTAGGGAAACCCATGAATGTGGATCTGGGGTCAGGATGACCCGTGGCTGAAGGCCTTGGGGATGGTTGTCCTAGGGCAGGCTCGGGAAGGGTTTCGGTGGGTTGTGTAGTGATGGGGTTTGCTTCAAAGGTCGGGTTATCAGTGGTAGAGAATAGGGTGGCACTAGAGATGGGAGTACGAAAGATGAAGGTTGGGTCAGTGGGTTGAGTGGTCGATGGGATTTCCACTGTCTCTGTTCTCGGAGGCGATGGTGGGGGAGTAGGTGGTAGTGGTTCGGTGGACTCCTCATGGGTGGCGGGGTGCTGTTGACTAGCTGTTTGGGAGGTTGGTGTAGTAGTTGGCTCCTCTGCAACTGTAACGGGAATTTGGATATTTTTACCTGAGCGAGGCCGTGTCTGGAACCTTCGTGGGTCATATTGAACTGAAGGCCTCTGAATGGCAGTGCGCACAGCTTCTACAACTCCATATGTTTCTGCCATCAATAAGAGACCTTCCCTATACTCTGAGTCAACTCCCGCTTCTTCCAACAACTGAGTCATAAGTACTCTGCTGCTCTGTTCAGTGAGTAACTGCTGCGATCGCACTCTTTCCATAATCTGATACAGCCTTCGGAGTTCTGCTGTATATGCTGGGGCTTCAGTGGTCTCTTCTTCATATGCTTCTTCTTCTTCCGGTTGTCCGTGTTGTTGACTTTGCTGAGCGTCACTCCAATGGACATGTCTACCGTCTGTAGACTTTCTTCTTCTCCGCGAGGATGTGCCCTGCTCCTCTGCCTCTGAATAAAACTCCACGTCAGAGAATTGTGTGCTTTGTAGGAATGCTTCAAAATCCTGGGGGTCCAGTCCTTCAGCCTCTCCAGTGGCAGCAAACTCGAATTCAGGTGTAACCGGAGGAGCCGATGGGGTGGGTTGTGTCGTAGTGTCAGATTCCGACCTGGGTATCCTAATGGTAAAAGGAGGTACAGTGCCCTCTCTTAATGGTGATGCCTCAGGAGTAGTCAGGACTTCCCTTGTCTGGACACACGGAATCGCGCCCCTCATGCGCTTGGACTGATGTGTGGATGTCTTGAGCCTTTTAAACATTTGTAATTGTGCCCAAGTTAAGGCACGCTCAATGGGGACATCATATGCCAAGCATCGGTAAATGATGCGTGTGAGTGCACAGCATCCGTTCACCACTAATTTCCTAGAAGCCCGTTTGTTCGCTTCATACAACTGATCTATAATCCACACTGGTAGCTTAATAGGTAACGCACCTGCTTCCGCCAAGTAGAGAGCAAACCAGATCTTCTTGTGTGGTTGCGTGAATCGGTCTTGACCGGGGAAGGCGAAATGTTGCATGCACATGCGGAGAGGGATGGACACATTTGGGGTGAGGGCTGCCATGTCTTTTAGCTTCACTACTTTCCTGTCCTTCATGTTATTGGGAACGAGAGCATCCTTTTCTGAGGGTACATGCGTGCCATGCATCTTTAAAGCATCACTCACTAGCTCCACAGTAAGTTCAAACCTCTTCAACTCGTTGTTGCCCAGCAATGAAGGGAGAACAAATGATCCGGGTTGGTCCTTATCTTCATGAGCTTGTAATGTAGAGACCAGATAGTAACATCGGAGGAGGTCGGGTTTAGGTAGTGGGGCTTCAAAATATTCCGCCAACCCGGCTCGTTGCCATATGATCTGGAGGTCTTCGGTGTTCTGTAAAGTCTCGAACTCCTTGGAGAAAAATTGGAAACGCACCCATGATCTGTCATACTCGCATTTAGACTCCCAGATATACTTAGCCTCTCCTAATGGACCGGGCATGCCATTGAACCAATGAGAGTTGGCATGGACTCTTTCCGTGATTCCTGTAGGTGGGTCTGGCACCGGGAGTTGCTGAAGGTGTTGCATCTCCACTGGTCGTTCAGTCGGGGGCACATCCACGGGTAGGCTATCCACATCAATTCCTGCAGTAAGTATCCCTACTTGTGAGCCCGAACCTGTCGCTTCTGCCATTTTTCTTCTTGCTTTCTGATTCTGTGAGAATATAGAATCATGTGTTAACATCGTAATGGACAAAATAAATCCGTTGTTGTCCCCGTTACAACATTAACATGAGGTAGATGGTGAGTTAGTGGTTAGTAAGTGCACGAAGACAGTGAGTGTAGTTAACGTTTGTGTATTCCTAGGAGACTAATGCCGTTAGTAAGTGGGGTGAATTTACAAATCGGGGTCGGGGGGTTTATTACAGATCTTAGACTGCCAAATGCAGTGGATGGGCTTTGCTTTCGGTTTCGTAGAGACTCCAGAGAGCTGTGTCGGTGTCGCTGTTTGGGAATGGGGCCTTTTAGGGACCCACTTATAAGTGATTACATGCATACTCATGGGTCTTTGTGTGTTCCTAAGTGTTGAGCACGAGGGAATTCTGGTGGTACTCGTAGATGGGTTATGCTGCATAGGTTGCGGCCTTGGCTTAACTACTTGTGCCCGCAAGCAAGCCTTAGGCACCCAAATTTGTCTAGATTGTGGGCTTGCCTTCATCGACTTCTTGGGCACCCAAATAGATTTTACTTTAGCAGAAGAATTTCTGAAAGACTTCTTATTAGCGTCGTGTTGTTGGCTACTAATAAGAGGCTTTGCCCGTGTGGTTGACGGTGGTGCAACCGGTCGTTCGCCTTTCCGCACCCACATCTGGTTGAGTTTCTGGGGCATTCTGCTGCGCAGGTACTTTTGATCTCGGACATAGGTAGTACTCGGCTTCTTCTGCCTGTGATCCACCTTTGGTTGCTGCCTCCTTCTAGCCTTTGGAAAAGAAGGGAGTTCCGTTGCATCCCTGATTCCTTTTTTGCAAATATCATTCCTCTGCAACACAGGGTTTTGAACAAGAACAGCATGGTCATCTTCATGTGTACCCCTGGAAGGACCAGGAGTCTGTGCCTTTCTTAGTTCCTTGAGTGCTCCATTGTTTAATTCTACTGTAACTCGACTATGATTGACCCAAACCTGGAGAAGTCCACTTCTTAGGTTTAAGTTAATTGCTTGGTCATAGATCCAATCTTGACCCAAGACTAGAGGTTCAGTGAGATCTTCATCTTGACACACTAGTACTTTAACTGTCATTGCCTCATCATGAATGTAAAGGGGAAGTTCCGCCTCGCCCATGCAAGGGGTTTCCACTCCTCCCAATCCTATAAGATATGCTTCCACAGGATTGACAGTCAATTGTAATTCTTGGCAGTAAGACAATTTAACAGCACTAGTGGCTGCACCTGAGTCAATCAAGGCTCTTACGGTCCTTGCACTCTTTCCTTGTCCTATATCTAAGGTTACGAAAGGACGTCTATCAATTATCCTATGCGAGCTTGTTCCTGCGACTTCACACATGGCCATAGGAAATCCTTGGTCTGCATAGTCATTCGCACCAGGCTGATCTCTACCTTGCCTTCGTAATTTCATCCTTCTGATGCGTTCTAAAGCTTCAGCTTGAGCTTCTTCTCGAACTCGCTTTTCTTCCTCTTTTCGTTTCTTAGCAGTGTTGAGTCGACTGAGCATTTCCTCCGTGAGGGGTTCCTGATACAACTTGACTCTGCAACCGCTAATATAATTTGGAAGAACATCACCCTCTAATGTGGCCAATTGTACTGCTCCGCTCGTGGAGATCCTATTGATGATCATAGGTCCGTAGCCTCTCTTTTCTAGCTTCCTCGCGTGTTGTTTTAGTGTATAGACTAAGACTAGATCTCCTGCTTTCAAGCCTTTATCCTTCACGTGGGCATCAAAGTATGCCTTCTGTCTCTTCTTGGCTGCATATATCCCTGCAGCGGCTCTCAGTCTTGTTTCTCCTAATCGTTCAAGGTCAAAGATCCTAGAGGAGAGCTCATGACCTGTCCATTCGTGCTCTCGTGCTACTCTCAATGTAGGGATCAAGAAGTCCAAGGGTAACACAGCGTTTTGACCGAATACCATCTGGAAGGGAGTGGCTTGGAGTACCGTTTTGTAGGCCACTCGGTATGCCCAAACAGCATGGTGTAGCTGTTTGTCCCAATCAGAGCGTTTAGTGTTCACTAATTTCGTCAGTACATTGCATAAAATCTTATTAGTGCTCTCAGCTTGTCCATTAGCTTGAGGATGATAGGGGGCAGACTTCTTGTGTATTACCAAGAATTCTTGGAGTAGATTTTCAATCACTTCGTTCAAGAAATGAGTGCCTCTATCACTTACAAGCTCTATAGGTAGCCCATATCTCGTGAATACATTCTCAAACAAGAATTTGGCAGTTGTTTGAGCATCGTTCTTGGTTGTAGCCTTTACCTCTACCCATTTGGTGAGATAATCTGTTGCCACAATGATGTATTCCGCATGAGAACCCTTAGCTGGGGGATTAATAGGACCTACGAAGTCTATTCCCCACTTAGAGAATGCACGTCCACCCATCATAGGTTTCAGTGGCATCTCATCTTTGCGTATAGGATACTGGGTCCTCTGACAGACATCACACCGTTTCACATAGGTATGTGCATCCATGTGAAGGGTAGGCCACCAGAAGCCCGCAAACATTATTGCCTTGATCACCCGATCTGGTCCAAAGTGTCCTCCTGCTACCCCTTGGTGAGCAGTTTCCAAGATCTTGAGATATTCACTTTCATGGACACATAACCTCAGGTAACCATCTTTACCGCGCTTATATAGATTATCACCTATGAGTGAGTAATCCAAAGCTTCTTGTTCTAAACTCCTTTTCCTAGCCAGAGTCATGTCTGGAGGGAATGTGTTTGTCCTCAGGAATGATACTAGTGGTTCGCTCCAATCTGGCGCAATGGATACTTGATAGAGAGTGGCATGTTCCACCGGTTGTTTAGTGCAACAGATTGGGCATTCCTTGCACAACTTTTGGACATCCGCTTCCATAGTTGGCCAGTGCACTCCGAATCTCTTTAGAGTCTGTAAAGTTCGTTGCTTTGAATGGTGTTGCTCTAATGCACCTACATGTGCTAATTGCAACCATTTAGCATACTCATCCTCTTCTACGCAACAAGCCAAGATCCCTTGATCTGTGTGCTTGTACATGCTTCCTGCCATGATGTGGTATTTTTGGGCTTTTACAACCTCTCTGTTCCGTGTGTTTACCACAGGATGGTTAGGCCCGTATGTCAATACTGGTACTATTGGCTTGGCCCACTGCGGTATAACTTCCAAATTAAACAAGTAAGCATCAGGAAGGTCATCTGACACTCCTTGTGGGGCTTCTCCCGATGTGAGCCTAGAGAGATGATCGGCTCTCAAATGAGTCCTACCTTTTCTTACCACAACCTCAAATTCGTATTCCATTAGCAAGAGAAACCATCTTACTAATCTACCTGTATTGCATGGCTTGTTTACTAGGTACAACAATGCCTGATGATCAGTAAAAAATTTAAACTTATTTGCAAGCAAATAGTGTCTAAATTTTTTGACTGCATAAACCATGCCTAATCCTTCGCGCTCTGTAGTGGTGTAATTCCGTTCAGCCGCATTCAATTGTCTACTAGCATAGGCAATTGGAAGATCCATATTACCTTCACCAGTAGGTTGTGCAAGCACACATCCAATAGCATAATTGGATGCATCAACATGAACATGGAATGGCTTATTCCAATCTGGTGTGGTCAAGATTGGTGCTGAACATAATCTTCGTTTAAGCTCTTGGAAGGAATTCTCACATTCATCCGTCCACTCAAAGTTTGTCAGAAGTCCGTACATGGGCTTTGCAATGACAGCATACATGTGTATAAATCGTCGGTAATAACCACAGTGCCCCATGAAAGCTTGTACTTCCTTGACATTCTTTGGCCTCGGTAGCTCTGCTATGGCTCTCACTTTTTCTTCGTCTGTAGATATGCCATTCTTTGACACTATGTGTCCTAGAATCTTGCCTTGCCTGACCATAAAAACGCACTTTTCTGGGTTCAGGCAGACTTGATATTCTCTACATTTGTCAAAGATTTGTCTGAGTTCAGGGATATGGGTTTGTCTAATGTTGGAATGAGCACAAAGATCATCAACATAGACTTCTAAACTCTTCCTTAGGAACTCCTTAAACACATGGCACATCAGCCTCTGGAAGGTAGCTGGTGCATTGGTAAGCCCAAATGGCATTACTCTAAAAGCAAAAATGCCCCATTCTGTGGCAAAGGCTGTCTTATGCTGATCCTCTGGAGCTATGGCTACTTGATTGTAGCCCGAAAATCCATCAAGGAAGCTGTACACTTCCTTGCCTGCCACTCTTTCTAAGAGATGTTCTGTGATGGGAAGTGGATAGTTATCTCGGATTGTGGCTGCATTAACCTTCTTCAAGTTAATGCACACACGCAGTTTGCCATTCTTCTTGGGCACCACTACGATGGGGGATACCCATTCAGTGTGCTCAATTTCATAGATAAATCCAGCTTCGACCAGTCTATCTATCTCTTCTTTGATCTTAGCGGCGTAATTATCGTTATATGTATAAGGCTTTTGCTTCGAGGGTTTAGCATCTGAGGTCATGGGAATAGTGTGTGAGCATATGTCTGGGTCAACCCCTTTCAAATCCTTGTAACTCCAAGCGAATACATCTCTGTATTCTCTTAGCAAGGCAGTCAATTCGTGCTCTTCTTCTTCTGTCAGGTCATGGCCTATATACGTGCATCTCTCCTCTCCTTCTTCTATGGCCACTACTATTTTCTTTGTGGTTTCTTTGTTATCATAGGCCTCTCCTGATTGAGCCTCTCGTTTAGGCATTCTTATCATGACTCTCCTGTCATCTATCTCATACTTCTTAAAATTTTCTGGGACCTCAAACAAAGATTCTTCTTCTTCCGGTGAGGCTTCTCTCTTCTTTCGTTTCTTTCCTTCTTCCTTTGGGGTCACATGTGTTGCTAATCTTACATCATTTGTAACCTCTCCATGCCTCTGGGGTTGAAATTCTATTTCATGGAAGTATTCTTCATCTGATGCAAATGGTGGGTCCATAATGATTGACTCTAGATCGGAGTCACTTGCATCCTCAAATGCATCAGGGCTAGGTTCGCATTCTTCTAGAACTGCCTCTCCCATGATTGGCTCTATGGAGAAGACTGAGATATCATAGCCATCCTCATCACAGTGAGGTGTCCATTGTTCTTCATTGATGGCTACGTCCATTGTTGCTAAAATTTCTGCCCAGCCATGGGGTTCAAATTCCTCGTCTGGAAAAACTACAGGTGCATAGGCTGGGTCTTGAATGGGTCTATGAGTTTCGTTCGCACCTACCTCTCTGGCTTTCTCTCTCTTCTCTTCTTCTACTGCTACCTTGCACATCCATAAGTGAGTATCTTCATGCATCCATGAGGATCCAGACCCTATGGAATGCACCGATTCTGTATCATCTTTGGCTCTATGGATGGGATTCCATTGGATAGGAGGGACATCTCTGTGAGAATAATCTTTGAGATTGACTTTGGTCGTAACACCCAAGTGTTGCAAATACAAGGAGTTGGTTCCCCAATCCTGTACCACTTGCAATTGTCGCATAAATGGTCTTCCCAAAATCATCTCATAGGCATGATTCTTGCTGAAGTCACATATGGCAAAGGTATGTTCAAACTCGACACCACAAGTGGAGAGAGTTATTCCTTCTAGCAATCCTAGGGGTCTCTCTATGTGACCATCGGCCATCTGCAATTTCATTCTTGTTGGCCTGAGTGCTGGCTTGCCCCAACGCTTCCAAAGGGAAGTAGTGGCAATTGCAACTCTTGCACCTGAGTCTAAAATTGCCTTGGTGGTGTACTCTTGGTAGGTGATGGGAAGATAGGTGTTCCCTTCTTCGCCTTCACACATATCCCCTATCTTATCCAAGGGAATTTCTGGCACTGTCCTATGGGATCCTACCTGGGAACGAGATTTTGCTATCTCTGGTACTTGTTTGGCTACATGTTTCCATAATTCAGGTCTAACCTTGAGTAGCTCTTCTAACTTGAGATTACACTGAACATTAGTGTTCTTCACTACCTCTGTGTTCCTAGGAATGACTGAGTCGTCGTTCCTTACCATGACTGTGGGTGCTCTCATACATGTGGACTTTGCTTCCCATGGGCCTGTGAAGTGGGGTAGCTCTTGTATGGAATTCGACTCAAAGTCTAATCTCTCGTGAGACTGAACACTCTCATGCTCCCCGTAAATAGATGGGATGTCTTGTGGGAATTGGTCGTGTGCATCGTCCACAAGTTCAAAAGGAGGGGCGACCTCGCTTTCGTTATCCCATTTGTCTTCTTGAATCTCTCGTAGGAAGTCTGGTGCAAACCGATTCATAGAAGAAGAAGTGTTTGGCTCCGTAGAATTGGGCGCATAAGCAACCTGTGAAGGAGGGCTGATTCTATTGTTGACTCTCTCCTCGTTCTCGCAAATGGCTGGAGCACAAGCTTCTTGGGGAGGATCACTTATTCTATTACTTTTCCGAACAGGCTCACACATTCCCTGAGAAGGAATGTAGGCAACCTGTGGAGGTACTTGAGCTTTCGAGGGAGGCTCATCTGCCTTTTGGGGGGGAAGATAAGCTTCTTGAGGATGCCCACGGGCTTCCTGAAGAGGCTGGCTTACCCGTTCTCTTGCCCTTTCCTTTCTTTGAGGGGTAGGTTCCTTTTCTGGCTGTGCTATTGGCCTCTCTATTCTTTCTAAGGAGGGGAAGTTGTCCGGTTTAGGGGCATTGGCCACATACACTTCTGATTGGGAATGATTCCTGTTTTTGCTTGCTTCTTCTTGGTCTTGATTTTTTTCTTCCTTGTCAGATCTTGCAATTATCCTCTCTAACTTCTCTAGGAATCCATCCAAGTGTAATTGCGTTTTGGCTGAGCCTGAGTAATTGAAAAGGCGACTGGCTTCAAACATAGTCTGAGCCAATGCGACCATTTTCGCGCATAGTTTGGTTCTTTCTATCTCTAGGTCAGCTCTAGGATAGCACTTGTCATGATCCGTGACGTTTGGCCCTTCTTGGATTCTGGCCTGATATGCCTTAAGCATCATGTCTATGTCTTCGGGAGTGGGATCAGCTAATACTGATCCTGTTTGGGGTGGTGGGTGGGTTGCGTGGGCTGTCTTAGAGGGTGAAGGGATGGAGGGTGATGGGGATGGTAGCGGTGGGAATGTGTGAGAGTGCGGTTGAGACGTGATCTCTATGATTTTAGCCTTGGTTTCTCGTAGACTTTCCTCAAGTTCACTCATCTTCTTTGCCCATTGCCTTTTCATGCGTTCGCGGCTATCTTTCCAAGCTCTTGTTCTCTTTTTATTTTGGCTCTCAGTATCGCTAGCATCTAGGCTCTTTTCCTGGCCTACCCCTTGGTTTTGCTGCAATGCCTGAGCCCTAGTGACTACCTGCACTGGTGCAGTGGAAGTGACGCTTCCTGAGGAGTCTACCACTAACCCAACAACGTTGATAGGGGTGATTTTTGGCATGCTATTGGGGTTCTTTGGGCAATCTCGTAAGAGATGCTCTTTTCCGCAATCTTGGCAGAAGCCTTGGATCGTCACCGACTGGGTTTGCGTAGGTGGAGGCAAGGGACAATCACGAATGAGGTGATCTCCTTGGCATCTGTAGCACGGTCCTCTAGGAAATGGTGGTCGTACTTGCCTAGGTTGAGGTCTAGGGTTGGGGTTTGTATACATGATGTTCGTGTAATCTGACTCCCAACTAGGTTCGTTCGACTCTTCACCATAGTAGGACTCTCCATGTTCTGGGGACTGCATGTAGTAAGCCTGGGGGCTATCCACATGGGTAGCATCAAAGCTATGGTCACTTGGGTCATTTTCTGAGATCAATGGGGTTACTGGAACTATAGCTCTATTCAGGTTCTCTTCTGCAGCAGTATACTTTACCGGAATCACATTAGCTGGGGCAGGGGGTTGTTGTGCTAGCACAGGCTGAGGCCTTTGTTGGGCCTGATACTGTGGTTGGTAGGTTTGTTGGGGTCTAGCATATTGTGGTGGTGGATTTTGGTTCTGGTATCTGCCTTGTTGGTAGGGTTGCGGATAGGGTTGCCTAACTGCCTGCTTGTTGTATGGGCAATCTTGTGCGGTGTGATTGGTGTATCTCCGTTCTATGGTGCAGTACTGGCTACTAGGGTTTACTTGGGGTTGAGCCATAATGGGACAGACGTTCGCCATATGGTCACCACCGCATGTATAGCACCTTTTCACAAGGGCAAACCTTGGGATTTGTTTGCTAGTTACACCTAGTTTCTGGGCCACTTTCTCTGCGAGTTCCTCAATTGATGTGGATTGCATGGAAGAGTGACTAGATGCACTGTCTGAATCTTTGTAAATTTTGGACAGCTCTAGCTCTTCTCCTAGGTTATCTTCAATGTCAATGCATATACGTACACACTCTTCTATGGTCCTAGGGTCTTTCAGATACACGTAGGATCTCAATTTTGGACTCAGTAGTCCATCAAGGAATAAAGCTACTTGTTTAGCAGATGTGGGTAGCTCCGAAATAGGGCACCTTTCAAGATATTGTCTAAATCTTCTTCTTGCAAGCCTCACAGTCTCTTGAGGGGTTTGCTTGAAGCTGTGAATCAGTGAGGAGGTGTTGTGTCTTATGCCACTCTTGGAGAACTCTACAATGAATGCCTCTAGGAGTTGGTCTATGCTCCTGAACTGACGCTCATCTAATGGCTGAAACCATGTAAGTGCCGTGTTCCTAAGGGTTAGACCGAAGGCATTGTACTGTGTGAACAGATCTTCCACTTGTTCAGCTCTCAAGACTTGCTTGAACTCTGCCACATGATCATAGGGATCTCCTGTGCCGTCAAAGTAATTCTTCATGGACTTAACTAGCTGGGTGGGTCTCAAAGTTCTTGTGTGCTCTCTAGGCCTCGGCAGAGGGAATCCATCTACATTTCTTTGGTTCCTGTGGGCTCTATGCATCTCAGGTTCTACCCTATTCGTCTCTGTTCTCGTTCTTTCTCTGCCCACTGGGTTGGCAAAACTTACTTCTGGTCTATCTCTACTTCTGTCTCTTTGCGTACCATGAGCTTGGGAAGTTCCAGCCCCAGGGTGACCATAGGATACATTTGATCTTGGTTGGGGGAAAATAAATTCACCCTTCCAAGTGTAAGCATGCCTATCATTTTCTGTCACCACAAAGATCCGTTCTGAAGCATGATCTAGGTAGGTCACTCTGCCTGGGCTATCCGGATCCTTAAACTCATAGATCATGATTGTTCCTATATCAATTGGGTGATCCGGTTTATACCTCCAAAAGGCTTCGTCCGTTTCTCGATTGAGAAGCAAATCTATGCACTTGTTATCTTGGGGGACCCACTCAGGCGTGATAATTCTAGTGAGAACTGATTTACCTCGAGGGGTTCTAGGTTCCGCACCCATGTTCCCTTGTTCCAGGTCCCCTAAGTCCGCTTCTGAGATTACGTTCCCAAAGTCATCTGTCCTATCAGGGTGACTAGTGACTACATATATAGTTCCTTCTTTGTCCAGGTATGCACCATTTTCAAACTTGACAGCTGGGTGCTCTAGTCCAATGGATTGATCAGGGTTTTTAATCTGGACCACAGATCTTCCTAGGCCGTCCTCATAGATGCTAGCACCTAATTGGTTGGTCCTAAGGTACTCCAGCTGCGTTTTGTAAGGGCCTTCTACCCTGTACAGGTAAGGCACTCCTGAACTTCCCGTAGGTCTGTCCATGCCTTGAGACATTTCTGACTCACTGGTCTCAGAGCTAGGGTAGTATGAGTGGTGGCTCAACTGCTGGCCCCAAGACCTTGCAGTGTGATTGACACTAGCCTCTGAAGACCTAAGGCTTTGTCTTTCTCTTGCTAGGTGTCGTCCTGATCTAAGGTTCATATGCCTAACTGATTAGCCCAATTTTTTCCAGAGTACAACCTCGTTGCCGATCAATTGGTACTAGTCACTTGATTCTTTTTAGTTATTCCTCGTGTTTAAAGTCTTGTCTGCTATTACGTCGTCAGGAATACTTGAATGTTCTTCGTACTTTCAGGTTGATCGTTCCACGTTAGGTTCTTTCCTTTATGTTGTCGACAGTACAGAGATTAAGTTTTTAGCTTGAACTTGAGTTTTTAGGTAGTCTTCAACTTGATAGTGGCCTATCGTCGTCCTGACTTACTCCTACTTCTAATCGCTCTTAGCCTAGGCTAGGAATTGACGAAGAGGAGTTGAGAATATTCCGACCTTTCTTGCCGAACCTTGCTCTTTAGTGCTCGAGAAGTGGATTCTCAAGCGTGTGCCACACCCTTGCTTGGATACTCTCAATTGCTTCTCAATAGGCCTGCATAAATCCCAAGATTAGCTCCAAGTAGACCTTTCAATTGACAGACAATTTATTTCAGACACTTTTTTAATGACCCTTGTTCCCCCTTTTGCATTGTTAGAAATTTACTCTAGAGCTCCCTTGGTGTTCCTACCCCTCAGTGTGTCAACTTCCAAATATCCTATCTGAAAATCAACGCGTTATTCTTATAAAAAACAGTTGAGGGCGTGTAGTATATGTCACGAGCTTTCCGACAAGCCCTAGAGCTCAGAAAATGGATTTCGTATGAAAAAGTTATGACCGTTCAGGGTTTAGGGGGTTAAATAGACAAACAGATACTATCAGGGAGTTTAATGCATTTTCTAAGGCCTTTGTAAGTATATGAATACTTGAGAGTGCAATTATGCCCAAAATTTAGCCTAAATTTCCAAAAATTTACTCCTTAATTTTTTGCCGAAAATGTCTGTCTATCGCGATAGACGGTGTCTGTCGCGATAGACACAATCTATCGTGGGGGCTGTCTGTCGCGATAGACGGTGTCTGTCGCGATAGACAGTGTCTATCGTGGATTTCTGTCTGTCGCGATAGACGGTGTCTGTCGCGATAGACGGTGTCTGTCGCGGATTTCTGTCTGTCGCGATAGACGGTGTCTGTCGCGATAGACAGTGTCTGTCGTGGATTTCTGTCTGTCGCGATAGACAGTGTCTGTCGCGATAGACGCTATCTGTCGTGAAATTCTGTCTGTCGCGATAGACGGTGTCTGTCGCGATAGACGGTATCTGTCGCGGATTTCTGTCTGTCGCGATAGACGGTGTCTGTCGCGATAGACAGTGTCTGTCGTGGATTTCTGTCTGTCGCGATAGACGGTGTCTGTCGCGATAGACGCTATCTGTCGTGAAATTCTGTCTGTCGCGATAGACGGTGTCTGTCGCGATAGACGGTATCTGTCGCGGATTTCTGTCTGTCGCGATAGACGGTGTCTGTCGCGATAGACAGTGTCTGTCGTGGATTTCTGTCTGTCGCGATAGACGGTGTCTGTCGCGATAGACGCTATCTGTCGTGAAATTCTGTCTGTCGCGATAGACGGTGTCTGTCGCGATAGACGGTATCTGTCGCGGATTTCTGTCTGTCGCGATAGACGGTGTCTGTCGCGATAGACGCTATCTGTCGTGAAATTCTGTCTGTCGCGATAGACGGTGTCTGTCGCGATAGACGCTATCTGTCGTGAAATTCTGTCTGTCGCGATAGACGGTGTCTGTCGCGATAGACGGTATCTGTCGAGGATTTCTGTCTGTCGCGATAGACGGTGTCTGTCGCGATAGACAGTGTCTGTCGCGATAGACTGAAAAAATGCAAATTTTTGGAAAACTTCTAGTGTTCTAGAGTGCCCTCAGGGTGTAGGTTACAGTGATAAACATGCATTCACAAAATGTTAAGATTTTCTGTCTGTCGCGATAGACAGAGGCTGTCGTCCCGGGACCTGTGCAGAGCCTGTCGTACCTGCGCACACTGCTGGGGATGATGGTACAGCAAAAAACCTGCAAAATAGCTCAGAAAACGTGCAAAAACAGCACATGCAAGTTCGCTCTCTCGCTCTCTCTCACAAGTGAAATGAGGGAAATGAAGTGGAGGTGGGGATATAGTCAAAAACTGAAATTTTCGCGATGATGGAGATGGACGTGGGAGATGGTGATGATGATGATGGTGAAGAAAGTAAAAGAAATTCGATGAGAGTGAAGAAAATACCTACAACTCCAACGCGTCAACTCTACGTCTTACCATCACACGCTCGTCCTCAAAGCTCGATCCCCGGCAACGGCGCCAAAATTTGGTGTAGCTCAGTGATGAGTAGCACCTCCTTTAATGTCAATCCGGGAAGACGTGAGGATGGTATGAAGACCTCGAGCAAGTGGCGGCACAAGTGCGTGGGTGAGAAGCACACAAGCATGCACACACATACACACACACGCGCACACACGGCAAGACAAAGAGAGAGAATCAATGGAGTTCTTTAGATTACTTTCAATAGCTCTTACAAGTTCGTTTCAATTACAATCTACCCCAAAAATGAGCTCTCTAGCTCTTTTTATAGTTTTTGACTAGCTTTTGGCCCTGTCCAGACCTAGTGTCCGGCCTAGTTAAAAATTAGGTTCCAGGGCTTATTTGAGGGCTCAAACGAAGTCTAAAAATTATGAATTTTGGTATGAAGGTACTTCTAATACTCCTCAAGCTCGAGGACTCCTCGGCTTGCACAAAATGGAGTCTAATCTGCCAAAAACGGGATTTACAATGTTTGTGTAGTGATTAAAATCACTTGGGTTGTACATAATCTATGGGAAAAAATGATCTGGCCTTGTTGCCGTATTGTGCATGACTCCTTTGTTGCTTTGTATGCCAACAGTCAGGCCAAGGCCTACTCCTCCGAGCTTTAACTTTGAAATTGCAACTCTACAAGGAAGGGCATAGTACCCATGGGACCCCCTTTATCCCACAAGAACAGGGGTTTTACATAGCTGGGTTGAACGGCGGTCACAACTACCGCAGGGTAAAATATGGGGTGGCACATCAGCCACATGATACATCATTCCAAGTTTTACATGTCCCTTACAAGTGCTGTCAATAGGGGTTGAACTCTTGCCCCCACCTCAAGAGGCAAGAGGCCCAACCACCAGGACACTGGCTTAGGACTAGTCCACTGCTTGACAGAGAGAGAAAGGCACCCTGTAGGCTACGATGAAGAGGGGGATGATGCGTCAGCAATGTCTCCGGTTGGCCTTGAAGTAAGCCCCACAACAGAACTCTCCTGGAGTTCATTTATGATATTCAAGAAAGACCTACATTGGAGCTCTAGATTCTCTATACTTTGGTGCTATTTGCAAGGGCTAATAAATGCCTTTGTGAATTCTTCAAGTGACAGACAAGGAGCCATTAGTTCATGCGGTGATGATGATGTTTCCATCATCAATGATGTGAGCAGACCATCCAAGTTCATCGCATTGCTGATATAAACTCTGCAAAATCACGTGGTGTGATCCGAATTGTAGAATAACTACTACAGATAATTCTCTGTAGATTTAGGGCATATGCCGACTAAGGCGCAGTTGCAATACTTCTCTTTAGAGATAATTTGGACGCTCTTTTATGTCATTTGTGAATTATGTACATACTCATAGTATTAACATAGAGTAGCACTCTTTTTAAAGAGATCTCACTAGAATGATGATGTATCAACACTTTCCAAGCTCTCCAAAATATTCCTTATATGAATATTATTGAGGTCCAAATCTCTTCAAGCCTCATGTAAAGGGATCAGGCACTGCCACATGGTATGACCTTCCTTTGTACGCCTGGTATATTAGCACTAAGTATTTCTCTCCATTTTCAAGTACACATTGCAGGGAGCCAAAACGTTTATTAAGCAAGGTTCTCAATTAGAACCCCTACTTCATTCTTAACTATGGAGGAAAAGAACGATTCCACCTTCAATGGCCAACATTTCCACACTTGGCAAGTCAAAATGCAATACAAGCTCATGAAGAAAGGCCTATGGGGCATTGCTAGTGGCAAGGAGAAGAAACCCACCACGAGAGAAGGTGAAGCTTCTTGGCAAATCAAGGACGAGAAAGCACTATCTACAATTGCACTAGGATTAGGTGATCATTATGTGCATCACATTGATGAGAAGGGGACTGCTCATGATGCATGGGCAAAGCTTGATCACCTTTTTGGCTCTAAAGCCAAATCTTCCAAAATCACCCTCCTTATGAACTGAGACCTTTTCTCCAACATGTCGAATGACTACTATTCATAGCTGCAACTCATCATGGTTGGAATGTATATCAACTGGACATTAAAACTACATTTTTGAATGTTGACTTGCATGAAGAAGTGTATGTTCTTCAGCCCCATGGTTTTATGCAAAAAGAGCATGAAAATAAAGTGTGAAGGTTGAAAAAGACATTATATGGTTCGAAATACAACCACATGCTTAGTATGGAAAGATACATGCCTACTTTCTTGCACATGGTATGGAGAATACTTTAACCAAGAGCGCCTTATATATAAGGTGTGCAAATGATGTGCTTCTGATCATTGTTGTCTATGTTGATGACATGCTGCTCACTAGTACTCATGACAAGCATATTGATGATTTTAAGGTTGATTTGCATGCATCATTTGATATGCCCAATTTGGGGCATTTGCATCATTGATTGGACATTCAATCTATGCAAATTGATGGCAAAATAGCTTTGTGTCAAAAGAAACATATTGACATATTATTGCAGCATTTTGGCCTTGAGGACTATAAACCTATTGCCACTCCTATAGAAACAAGTTTATGGTTGAGTCTTCATGATGTTGGAGATGTATTTCATGTTCTTCTCTATCAACAGGTTGTTGGATGCTTGATCTACTTATGCATTACTCGACTAGATATTTAGTTTGATGTCTCCCAGATGAGCAGGTTTATGCATTGCCTAGGTGTCAAGCATTGACACGGAGTTAAGCACATCTTTTGCTACTTGAGTGGTATCCAGCTACTCAGATTGTTTTATCCTAAGGGAGGATCACTACCACCACATTTACATGCTTTCTCTAAGTCTCACTAGGCTGGTTGCTATGACACTCTTATGTCATGGCTTTTTGCTTGATTATTGGTAGCTCATGCATATCTTGGTTGAGCAAGAAGTAGCCTACTGTGGCAACTTCCAATTGTGAAGCTGAGTGCAGGGTAAATTTTAGAGTGACAATCTCTAAAGCAAGAAAATATGGAAGCTATCCAAGATCATTGATCTTGAACTCCTCCTTCATCTGTATTGACAATCTCTAAAGCAAGAAAATATGGAAGCAATCCAAGATCATTGATCTTGAACCCCTCCTTCATCTGGGTTTTAACCTTCTTGATGCCATTGGCATCATTTCCTATAATGATAATGTCACTCATATAAGCACATAGATAAATAAAATTTGAGCTAGTCTTCTTGATGAACAATGAATAATCTACCTTGCTTGCAACAAAACCTTGGTCCTGCAAGTATGTGACCAGCCTATGGTTCCAAGCTCTAGGAGCTTGCTTTAAACCATACAATGCATTCCTTAATTTACATACATAATCAGGTTTGTCTTTGTGTTCATATCCTCATGGTTGAGCTATGTAGACCTCTTCAGAGATCCACCCGTTAAGGAATACATTTTTAACATCTAATTGGTAACAGTTCCAATTCTTTGAAGTAGTAGTACTGACTAAAACTCTGGTGGTTGGCATCTTGGCTACAGGGGAGAAGGTATTCTCATAATCCACTCCATGGGTTTGAGCAAACCCCTTTTCTACTAGCCTTGCTTAAATACCTATTTATTGTGCCATCTCAATTCTTTTTCACTTTGTAAATCCATTTGGATCCTATTACCTTCATGAAGGAAAATCATTTTCCAAATAATAGGGTAGCTTTATTTTCCTACAACCGTCCTCAAACCAAGAGTTATTTTCATCAAATACCACATCCCTACTCACTGTAAATCCTTTGTTAGTGGGATTATATAGACTATATCCTTTTTTATTTTGATCATAGCTAATAAATATGCATCTTTCAGCTTTTGGATCAAGTTTTTTGCTAATCTGTGAGGGTATGTGTGCATAAGCGATGCATCAATGATCTTACAATGATCTAAAGAAGTTCTCCTCCCATTCCATGCCTCATACGGTGTCATCCCATCAAGAGAATTGGATGGAAGCCTATTGATCATGTAAGTGGTTGTGAAAAGAGCCTCTGCCCATATATAATTAGGGAGTTTTTTCTCATTCAACATTGATCTTGCAGCCTCTACTATTAATCTATTTCTTCTCTTTGACACTCCATTCTATTCACGAGTGTACCTTGTTGTAATCTCTCTCTTTATGCCTCTCTCCTGTAAGAAGGATTCAAACTCATGTGAGAAATGCTCACCACCTCCATCAAATCTGAGCCTCTTCAAACTTTTACTTGTTTGATTCTCAACCAATGCCAAATACTACTTGAATTGTCCACCTACTATAGTCATCTATGAATGAAACATAATACCTTGACCTTGAAATTGATGGCTCTCGACTAGGATCCCACACATCTGTGTGTACAAGCTCCAAGTAGTCTTCATACATGTATTCTCTTTTGTTGAATGGTTGCCTATGTGACTTGTCAAATTGGCATGCTCCCCATTTGTAAATCATGTGTTGCTTGGACACATTTGGGATGCCAAGAACACTCTGATCCATGCATATGTGCTTCAATGTCCTTTCATCTATATGTCCTAGTCTCTTATGCCATATCTCCAATTCAGATTGGGTTTGGTCCTTATCATTGAAGAGAGCAATTTTTCTTGTATCTTCAACTTCAAAGGTAAAAAGTCTACCACATTTCTCACCTTTTGAAATCATCTTGAAGCCTTGTTGAGGGCCCTCCACATATGCTCCATGCCTTGTGAATATAACATGTAAACCCTTCACAATAATCTGTCCAACAGTGATTATATCCTTGATTATGGTCAGCACATACAATACCCTGCTTAGAAGATTCATGTTACCATTAGGTGCTTTAACATTTCTAATCTTCTTTATTGGGTGTGTAGTGCCATCACCTGTCTGAACTTCATGGCTCCCTTTGGCTTCTCCAAGGTTAGACGATAATGCTACATTGCTTGCTACATGATTGGAGCAATTAGAATCAATATAAAATAGGTACTCATCATCTTCACCTTGCTTGGCTATCATATTCGTGAGTAATAGGGAATCCTCTTGATCATCTGTATAGTTGTTGTAGTCTCTCCTTCCTCTCAAGTCTCCTTGATAGTTGTTGTAGCCTTGGTTGTAATTATGATGGTAGTTGTTACCTCCATTATTCAACCTGCCTCTTGATTGTCCATAGCATCCTCCAAGGAAACCTCTTCCTCTTTGATTCTTTCTGTTCCTCAAGCATTTATCTATGGTATGATTGGTCAAGCCACAAATGTTGCAAGGTGAAGAATTGTATGGTCTCCCCCTGCATTGCTTTCCTCATTTGCCCCTTCCTCTAGTACCTCTTCCTCTACTTGTGAAATTCACTTGGGAGCTACCTGCATCTTCTTCATTCTTCTTGTCTAAAGGGCAGAAGATTGATTACCTCTAGAAGAATCTCCATTCTTGTTTTGTTTCATGTGTGAACAGTTGCCCCATCAATGTATTGAGATCAGGTATCTACATGTCCATATATAGGTCCAGTATTCTGGTAAAAGTCTCCCATTTGTCATCAGCCTTGATGGCATTTATGATTCACCTTACTATCTTCACCTCTTCTATTTCTTCTCCAATACTCCCAAGTTGATCAGCTACATCCTTCATCTCACATAGTCAGCTACACTTTGCTTTGGTTGCTTCTTCAATTTTGTGAATTCCATCTAGAGATAGCTCTTTTTGGCTCTTGTATTTGATGAGAAGTATGAAGATAGTACTTCCCAAGTCTCTTGGGATGTCTTACAATTCCTATATGAGATAAAGAAAAATCAGATATTTAATTGAGTATGTAATGAATGATTTGTCAGATCCATCATTCAATTCCTGTCTGATTTGTCAATGAATGATGGAAACCCATCTCCCATTTTACCTTGATGTTTCTCTGATACCACTATTGTAGGAGATGGTGGACACCTTCTAGAGATGAGATGGTACTGCAAACTCCTGCTTCACACCAGACAAAACTAAGTTGAGAAGTGCAAGATAGACCTATTGAGCTTTCGAGGAAGCACAAATAATCACCCATATACTTTGGAAGATGATCCTCAAATCATTGGATCAAAACAGTAATCCAAAAACTTGCTATTTTGGTCATTATAATTGCTTAGAGAAATGAATAGTACTCCTTCCTTGGTAACAATTGGAAACACTCCTTTTGGGGATATCTAACTGACTAACATAGCTAACTTTCACAAGTTATTTCACTAGAAATTATCATCTATGCTCAGAGAAAGATGCTTAGCAAAACACAGATGCATTCTGACATTTTAGGAAGTTAACAGTATGTAGTCAAGAGAGCAATGTTTTGAACATATCTCGAGAATGGATGCGGAAATTGACATGAAACTATGTAACATACAAATAGACTATGTAAAAAATCTATACCAACTTAAACCACTAGAAATGATAAAGTACACACTGAGAAATGGGTCAAAGAAGCTCACTATTTCGAGTAGTATATGATAGAGTAGAAGAGATGAGACATGGGAAGAATATGTATACATGCAAATAAATTACATTGAAATTGGCAATGAATGATTTCACAATGTGAGGGCAATAGAAGAGCTATAATGTGAGCTCAATATGCCACACAAATTCCTCTGAAATCTTTACTATATCATCCTTACTCCATGTGACTAGATAGTCCTCTTTTTATAGCCTTTTGTTGGAGGCAAGATTCAAGTTTGAATAATAATGTTTACCTCAAAGTGTTCCAAAGTTTTAGGATTTGATTTTCTATAAATCATCACTAAATAATTTGTGAAAATATTCTCCTATGAACTCATAATTGGAAGTTTTTACACACTTTTACAAGGAGTAAAAAAATCAATCACTTACAAGAGATCATTCATGTGCTAATACATGAATGAACATATTAAATTTAGGAGAAGTGATCAAGCATTTATGCTTGGAGTACTTGCAACAAGAGTTTAGGATTTAGTAATTCTCTCACATCTATCTGGGGAGATGGTGAATACCTTCCAAAGATGAGATAGTGCTGCAAATCGCTGCTTCACACCAGCCAAAACTAGGTTGAGAAGTACAAGGTAAACCTCTTAAGCTTTCTAGGAAGCACAAATAAGCACCCAATTACTTTGGAAGACGATCCTCAAATCATTGGATAAAAAAAGATAACTTGTAGTTTCACTGTGAGCTAAAAACTTGTTATTTTGGTCACTATACTTGCTCAAAGAAATGAACACTACTCCTTCCATGGTAAAACTTGAACAAAATCCATTTGGGAGCATCTTATTGACTTAGATAATTAACGTTCACAAGCTATTTCACTAGATATGATCAACTATGCTTAGAGAATGATGCTTAGCAAAACTGAGATGCATCCCCACGTTTTAGGAAGTTAACAATATGCAAACTAGAGAGCAATGTTTTGAACATATTTGGAGAATGGCTAAGGAAATTGGCATGAAATTTTGTAACATACATATAGACTATCTAATGAATCCATACTCGAGAATGGCTAAGGAAATTGACATGAAACTTTGTAACATACATATAGACTATCTAATGAATCCATACCAACTTAAGTGACTGGAAACAATCAACTACACCTTGCGAAATGGATAAGAGAAGATCACTATTCTTAGTAGTATATGATAGAGTAGAAGAGATGGGACATGGGAAGGTTATATGTATTAATGCACATAAATTACATTGACATTGGCAATGAATGATTGCACAATGTGAGGGAAATAGAAGAGCTATAATGCGATCTCAATATGCCACACAAAGGCCTCTGAAACCTATGCTACGTCATTCCTTTTCCACGTGACTAGATAGTCATCTTTTTATAGCCTTTTGTTGGATCCAACATTCAAGTTTGAATTCAAATCCTTACCTAAAAGTGTTCCAAAGTTTTAGGATTTGATTTGCTATAAATCCTCACCAAATAATTTGTGTAAAGGTTCTCCTATGAATTCGTAATTGGAAGTGTTTCCACATATGCACTTTTACAAGGAGTAAAAAATCAATCTCTTACAAGAGATCATTCATATGCTAATACATGAATGAACATATGAACTTTAGGACAAGTGTTCAAGCATGTAGGCTTGGAGTAACTGCAGCAACAAATCCCCCTCAAGCCTAGCATGCTTGGGCTTCAATTGTCTTTAATCTCGTGCAATCCAACCGTCATCTTGAACCTATTCAATTTAGTTCCATCCAAATATTTAGTTAGAATATCTGCACATTGCAAATTTGTTGATACATAGGACAATTGTATGTCCTTGCTAAGTATCTTCTCTCTCACATAATGATAATGCACTTCAATGTGCTTAGTCCTTGCATGATATATAGGACTAGCAGCCAAATGTAGTGAGCTAGTATTATCTCCAAAGATCATAGGAGTGTATGTATGTAGTCCCAAGTATGAGTAGAGTAGCTTTAACCACATTACCTCTTGTGTTCCATTTGTAAGGCCCCTATATTCAGATTCAATTGATGACAATGCCACAGTTGGTTATTTCTTTGATGACCATGAAATCAACTTAGATCCTACAAAAGATAAGTAGTGAGAAGTGCTCCTCCTTTCATCTTTTGAGCCAGCCCAATCTGCATCGGAGTATAGCTTGATATCCAAGTTAGGTGTAAATGTATAAAATAGCCCTTCATTTATGGTACCCTTCAGGTACTTTAAGATCCTTTTGGAAATTCCCATGTGAGGTTTTCTTGGTGTATGCATGAATTGAATCAATGTACTCATCCCATAGCATGTTGGTACAATTAAAACCAAGCCCAAATACTTGGTTAATTGGCAGATCTCTTATGGAACCCTATGTGATCAGCCTCTTGTAAAAACCATTTGCAGTTATCATGGTAAAAGTGTCCTACAACCAGGAGGAAGTTAAGAAGCATCGAATCTCAATTTTTTTGGTAATTGAGTAATGAGAGAATATATCCTATACTTTAGGATTCCCTTTTAGGTGAACCTTCTTGAGTTTGAATTCAAACATTGGCTCCAAACACAGATATAAAAAGAGGATCAAATGCCCCGTGTGTTATCTGGACTCATTGAGATCATTGTGAACGGGATCTATTTTGAATTGAGAGCTCATTTCATAGCTCATTCACCTCTCACACATTGTGCAATATATGATTGCCAATGACATTGTATTTGTATAGGGTTTAATATATATATTGTCATTACATTCTCATTTCACTTATATGCTATGACTACATCAGAACAATGAATTTCTAAGAGGTTGTTCTCAGTGTATTATTGAGCATCTATCATGATTTAAAGCATGGTAGATTCAGCATATTGTTTATTATACGACTACAAAGTCTCATTATCATTGCCTATTTGGATCATGAGATATTAACACATCTTTACTCTCTGGTGTGTTGACTGATGCAACCCATAATTGTCGGGAAGGTTTTGTGATTTGATAAACACCATTTTGAGTGTGTAATCCATATTTTTATGAAATCACTCATTATTGGTAGCTATCTAAGCTAATTAGATTTTGTTGAAAGGGATCAAGCTAATTCTTGCTGTGCTCAGAGAATTGTTCAAAACATTGAACAAGTGTGGAAATAAGAATAACAAGTTTTTTGGTCTTGGCTTAATTCCTACCTATCTATTTTGATCCATTGATTAGTGGATCATGTTCCAAGTAGCATATGTGATTGTTTATGATCATTAGCATGCTAAAGAGGCCCACTAGACTCTCTAATAGTTGTTCTTGGCTCGTGTGAAGTAGATTTGAGCAACACCTATTGATCTCTGAAGATTATCCTCCATCTCCTCCAAGAGTGGTATCAGAGCAACAACAAGCAAGATGGGAGATGGATTTCCATCCTTCATTGACAAATTTGACAAAAACATCTACTCACCATGGTCAATAAGGATGCAAGCCTACCTTCAAAGGAGAAGTCTATATGGATACATCTCAGGAGATGAAGAGATGCCAACATTCAGGAGAAACCATCAACCCACAAGGGAAGAACAAGAAAGGTTGACCACATGGTGTGCAAAGGATGCTCTTTCCAGGTCTTATCTACTAAATTCAATATGTGATTTCTTATTGCATCACATTAGGAATTGCAAGACCTCCGTAGAGACTTGGAAAGTCTCTCATCATATTTCTCATCAAATACAAGAGCTAGGAGGAATCAATTATGGATGGAGTTTAAAACTCTAAAGAAGCAACCAAAGCAAGGAGTGGCTGATTATGTAACCAAGAAGAAAGATGTGGCTGACCAGCTTGCAAGCATTGGAGAGGAGAGAGAGAAGAAAAACACATAGTAAGGCAGTTCATTAATGTCATCAAAGATGATGATTCACCACAAAAATGGACCTTTACATGGATATGCAAATACCTGACCTCAACACCTTGATGGGGCAACTCTTCACCCGTGAGACAAAGCTCAACAAGAATGGTGATAACTCTAGAGGTAATCAATCTTCTTCCCTTTATACAGATAAGAATAAAAGTAAGGATAAAGGTAAAAGCAAGAAGAATGAAGAAGAGGCTAGTACCTCTCAAGCTAATTACATAGGTAAAGGAAGAGGTGCTAGAGGAAGGGGTAGAGGAGGAAAGCAAGGCCGAGGGAGACCCTACAACAATCCATCTTGCAGCATTTGTGGTCTTACTAACCACAGCATAGAAGAATGCTTCAAGAACACAATAGATCAAAGGGGAAGAGGCTTCTATAAAGGTAGCTATGGACAAGTTAGAGGAAGGTACAACAATGGAGGAAGCAACTACAATCATAACTACAATCAAGGCTACAACAACAACAATTATCAAGGAGGTTTTAGAGGAAGAAGCGATTATAATAACTACACAAAAGACCAAGAGGATTCTCTACTCATCATGAATATGACATCCAAGCAAGGTAAAGATGATGAGTATCATTTCTATATTGATTCAAGTTGTTCCAACCATGTGGCTGGAAATGTAGCCTTATTTTCTGATCTTGAAGAACCCAAAGGGAAGCATGAAGTACAGACAGGTGATGAAACTAAACACTGAGTCAAGCAAATTGGAAATGTCAAGACATCTGATGGTAACATGAACCTCTTGAGTAAAGTTTTGTATGTGCCAACTATAACCAAAAACCTAATTAGTGTTGGAGAGATTATTGAGAAAGGCTTACAGGTCATACTCACTTAGCATGGAGCATATGTGGAAGACCCTGAACAAGGCTTCAAAAGGATTGCTAAAGGTGAGAAATTTCGTAGATTTTTTACACTTGAGATTGAAGGCACTGGGAACAATTATAAAGATCAAACCCTATCTGAGCTAGAGATATAACAGAAAAGGCTAGGACACATAGGAGAAAGAACACAAAAGCAAATATACACGGATCAAAGTGTGCTTCGCATTCCCAATGTGACCAAGAAACATATGATATACAAATGTGGAGCATGTCAATTTGATAAAGCCCACAAGTAAGCTTTCAACAAGAAGGGGTACATGTATCAAGACTATTTGGAGCTTGTACACATTGATGTGTGGGATCCTAGCAAAGATCCATCAATCTCAGGTTCAAGGTACTATGTTTCATTTATAGATGATTAGAATAGATGGACAATCCTTTATTTCATGAAGCATAAGGATGAAGTATTTACATGTTTAAAAAACTACTTTACATTAGTTGAAAACCAAACACATAGAAACTTAAAGAGGATTATATTTGATGGAGGTGGTGAGCACTTTTCATATGAATTTGATTCATACTTATAGGATAGAGGAATAAAGAGGGAAGTCACAACAAGATATACTCCTGAATTGAATGGAGTAGTAGAGAGAAGGAATTGGTTAATAGTTGAAGCTGCTAGGTCAATGTTGAATGAGAAGAAGCTACCTAATTACCTATGGGCAGAGGTTATTTCCATAGCCACTTACTTGGTAAACAGGCTCCCAACCAAATCGTTGGATGGAATGACACCCTATGAAGCATGGAATGGTAGGAGACCCTCATTGGATCATTGCAAAATATTTGGCTCCATTGCTTATGCGCACATTCCCTCATAGATTAGAGGGAAACTTGATGCTAAAGCTGAAAAATGTATATTCATTGGGTATGATCAAAACCAGAAGGGCGACAAGCTATACAATCCCACTAACAAAGCATTTATAGTTGGTAGGGATGTAGTGTTTGATAAAAATAACTCATGGTTTGAAGATGATTGCAGGAAGATCAAGTTACCTTATGATTTGGAAAATGACTTTCCAACTCTCACTCAAGAAGCTCAACAATTACTAGAAGATATCTTTTCAGAGGATGAAGAGCAGATTGACTTCAAGGCTTGGAAGTCAAGAGGCAAGACCAAATTCAAGCAATTGGAAGACATACCAGAGTCCTCCAACCAAGCACTTAGGAGATCTCAAAGGGAAAGAAAAAAGCCCATAAGGTATGGCTATGATACATCATTGATCAGCAAGCACTCTGTGTATATCACCAAAGACTCTATGACAAAAGAACCTTCTCCATTTGAAGAGGCTAGTAAGAGGAAAGAATGGAGAGAAGCAATGGAGGAAGAAGTAGAAGCACTTCAGGAAAACCATACTTGGGATGTAGTTCCCAAGAAGCCAAGCATGAAGGTAATAGGATTGATGCGGATATATAAAAGCAAAACGAACTTTGATGGTTCTATAAACAGGTACAAGGCAAGGTTAGTGGCAAAGGGGTTTGCTCAAACCCGTGGAGTGGACTATGAAGAAACTTTTTCACCTCTGGAAAAGATGCCAACAATTAGGGTTTTGGTAAGCATTGCTGCCTCTAAGAACTAGAATCTATATCACTTAGATGTCAAGAATGCACTCTTAGATGGATGGATATCAGAAGAAGTGTATATGGCACAACCACAAGGATTTGAAGATAAAGATAAATCATGTTATGTTATGGCCTAAAGCAAACTCCTAGAGCTTCGAATAGGCTTGTTACTTATTTGTAGGACCAAGGTTTTGTGACTAGCAAAGTATATTCTTCTTTATTTATAAAGAAGATCAACTCTGAGCTTATCTACTTACATGTCTATGTGGATGACATTATCATTATAGGGAATGATGCTAATGGCATCAAGCAGGTTAAGGCTCAACTTATGGAAGAATTTAAAATCAATGATCTTGGTTTGTTAACAAACTTTCTTGGCTTAGAGCTTCTGTACAAAGATTTTGGTATATTTATTACTCAAAGAAAGTAAATACATGATATGTTGGTAAAGTTCAAGATGGAGAATACCAAAATTGTAGGTACACCCATAAGCTTAGTTGTCATGAACGAGAACTTCTTGAGGATGTTACAGGTTACCAAAAGCTTGTAGGGAGCCTCAACTATGCTACCCTAACAAGAGTAGACATTGCTTATGGAGTAAGTACATTGAGTCAGTTTATGCATGCACCAAGGAAGCCTCACATGGAAGCTGCTAAAAGGGTGCTAAAGTATCTAAGGGAGACCATGAATGAAGGGTTGTTTTATCCTTTCACTTCTGACTTAGACATAAAGATGTATTTTGATGTAGATTGGGCTGGCTCCAAGGATGATAGGAGGAGCACCTCAAGGTACCTATCTTTTGCAAGTTCAAAGCTTATATCATGGTCATTTAAGAAGAAACCAACTATGGCCTTATCATCTATTGAAGCAGAATACACAAGTTTGGCAAATGCAACTCAAGAAGCTATGTGACTTAAGAAACTATATGCAGATTTGGAGTTACACTCTTACACTCCAATAATCTTTGGAGACAACACTAGTTCACGTCATTTGGCTACTAATCATGTATATCATGCAAGGACTAAGCACATTGAAGTGCATCATCATTATGTAAGGGAAAAATTGCTTAGCAAGGATATTCAACTATCCTATGCATCAACACATTTACAATGTGCAGATGTACTCACAAAGTCTTTGGATGGAACCAAAATGAAGAGATTCAAACTGATGATTGGTTTGCAAGAAATCAAGGAGGAATGAAGACCAAGCATTTTAGGCTTGAGGGGGAGCTGTTGGTACAATTAAAGCCAAGCCCACATACTTGGTTAATTGGCACATCTCTTATGGAACCCTATGTGATCAACCTCTTGTAAAAGCCATTTGTAGTTATCTTGGTAAAAGTGTCCTACAATGACAAACACATATATGCCATGATCAGTATAAGTAACTTCCATTCCAAGAAAGTATGACAACTTTCTTAGATCACTGATCTTGAATTCTTTTTCAAGTAATCTCTTTACCTCCTTGATTCCTTCATCTGAAGTACCTGTGATTATAATGTCATCTACATAAATACAAATGTAGATTGTACCTTCCTCTGTTCTTCTGATAAGTAGACTTGGGTCTGCTTTTGAACTTTGATATCCAAGATCATTGAGATACTTCACCAGTCTATAGTTCCATGCTCTTGGAGCTTGCTTTAATCCATACAATGCTCTTCTCAACCTGCAAACAAAATTTGGATACCTGGAATCTATAAACCCTTGAGGTTGTTCCATGTATACCTCATCTGATATGTATCCATTCAAGAATGCATTTTTTATATCCAATTGACTTAGGGTCCATCCTTTTGAAGCTGCAATAGCAATGATTGTCCTTATAGTTGACATCTTATCTACGGGACTGAATGTCTCATCATAATCTATGCCATAGGTCTGGGCATAGCCTTTCACCACCAATCTAGCTTTGTATCTGGCTATACTTCCATCTGCAGGCTTCTTCACTTTATAAACCCATTTATTTCCAATTACTTTCTTACCATTTGGTTTAGGAACAAGTTCCCATGTCTTGTTCTCCTCCAGTGCATTGAACTCTTCCTTCATTGCTTCTTCCCATTGCTTCTTACCTTTAGCTTCATCATAGTTATGGGGTTCTTCATCATCTTTGACCATATATGCATAGTTCTTCTGAGTTATGTAAGAAGTATCATAAGAATACCTTTCTGGTTGTCTTCTAGTCCTGCTTGACCTTCTTGGTTCACATTCTTCATATGTGTCTGGATACACTTCTTCATCAAATATAGGAGCTTCTTCATTCCTTCTTGTTAATCCACTTCTGGATGTACTTGCTTGCATATAGTCTTTATCTCTATTTACCTGCACAATTGATTTTCCTTTCTCACATCTTCTTACCTCTTCTTCAAATTCTTCAGCTGTATGACTTTGATCTGCATACCAACTTTTCTGTTCATCAAATGTAACATCTCTAGAAACAAGAAATTGTTTGGTTAGAGGATTCCACAATCTGTAACCCATCTGCTTTTCATCATAACCAATGAACACATATTTTTCTGCCTTTGGTTCAAGTTTATGCCTAAGCTGTGATGGCACATAAGCATATGCAATTGATCCAAACACTCTACAATGATCTAGTGTTGGTTTCTTACCCCACCAAGCTTCATATGGAGTCATACCATTGAGAGCTGCGCATGGTAATCTATTCACAAGATATGTAGCTGTATTTACAGCTTCAGCCCAAAGATAATTTGGACAATTCTTCTCCTTCAACATAGCTCTAGAAAACTCAACCAAAGTCCTGTTCCTTCTTTCTGCTACACCATTTTGTTGTGGTGTATACCTGCAAGTTATTTCTCTCTTAATACCTGCATTCCAAAGATAATCATTGAACTCTTGGGAGAAATATTCTCCCCCTCCATCAGACCTCAGTCTCTTAAGCTTTTGACCTGTTACTCTCTCTGCATATGCATGAAAATGCTTGAAAGCTCCAAACACTTCTGATCTCTCCTTCAAAACATATAATGTTATCCATCTTGTAGCATCATCAATGAAAAGAACATAGTACCTTGAGCCACTGATAGATCCTTCTTTTGTTGGTCCCCATACATCTGTATGAATGAGCTCTAGTAGTCCATCATGTTTGAATCCTTTCTTTTGAAATGGTAACCTGTGTGCTTTACCCATTTGACATGCTTCACATTTATAAACCATATGTTGACTTTGCACATTTGGTAATCCTAGTACAGACTGATTAGCAACCATAGCTTTAATTCCTCTTTCATTGAAATGACCTAATCTCTTATGCCAGAGATCAAGTTCTGTAATCACTGCTTCACCATGTGTGAGCAAAGCTTGACCAATGTTTCCTTGCACTCTTAAAGTAAAGAGTCTACCTTCTTTCTTACCAGAGACAATCTGATTATATCCATTCTCTGGATCTTCCACAAATACTCCTTCATTTGTAAACCTGACTTGAAAACCTTTTTCAACTATCTGTCCCACACTAATCAAGTTTTTAGGTATTGTAGGAACATACAAAACATTGGTTAGCAAATCTGCTCCACTCTTGCATTTCACTTTTCCAATTGAATGTACACTATGTCTTGTATTATCACCAGTTTGAACTGTGTGGCTCGAAATATCTTTTTCCAATTCTGACATCAATTCTATGTTTCCTGACAAATGATTAGAACATCCAGAGTCAATGTAAAATACCTTTAGATCTTCTTTATCTGATGTGTTGATTGAGTTCATCATCAATGATGTATGACTTTCATTCTGTGTGTCATTTGCATAGTTGTAGTAGGTGGTGTTGTAGGATTGATTTTGTCCCCAACTTCTTCCTCCACCTCTACCATAGCCTCCTCTTTCACTTTGTCTACCTCTTTGAAAATTACTTTGATATCTTCCACCTCAACCTCTGCTATTGTTGTTTTGATTCTGGTTTGATCCTTGTTGGTTGTGCCAACAGTCATGAGCCAAATGATTACTCAATCCACAGATCCAGCAAGCCTTCTTGTTGTTATTTTGATTACTTCTTCCTCTTCCAAAACCTCTTGCTCTTCCTCTGCCAGTGCCTTTACCTCTTGCATAATAAACTTGAGAAGTTGACTCTTCTTCATCCTTTGCTTTACCTTTATCTCCTTTCTTCTTGTTCTTCATGTACATTGCAGAACTTTGTCCTTTATCTCCATCTCCCTTCAAGTCTTGCTCATATGTGAGCATCAAACCAAGCAACTGGTTCAAATCTGGAACATAATGATTTAATGAAAGTTCTGTTGATAAGACAAAAGGTTTCCACCTTTCATCCCCTCTCAAACCTGCAAGTAGTTGAGCAATCAATCTGTGATCTTCAACATCTTCATCTATGGATCCAAGACTATCTGCTAGATCCTTCATCTTAGTGACATAATCACTAATGGTTTGACTTGGCTTCTTCTTGAATGTTGTAAACTCTGACCATAGACTTGCTTTCCGTGCTTTAGTAGTGCTTTGGAAATAATACTCCAATGTATTCCATATATCTTCAGATGATTCCAATCCTCTGATGTGTGGTAGCAAATGATGAGAGATTGTATTGTAGATGTATGCTTTTGCACTTGCATCCTTCTTCTGCCAATGCTTTAAAGCATCAAGTTCCTCTTTCTTTGGTCGGCTTTCATCTTCAAATACTGGCTTCTCTTCTTCACTTGTTACATATACCATGAGATCCTTACTCATAAGTAAGACTTCCATTCTCATTACCCATGCGGGGTAATTATCTCTGTCCAGTTTGTCAATGGAGATATGATCTGCCATAGTTCTTTCCTTCTGCTGCAACCTGTGAGCTTAAAGAATAAAGGATAATACCTTTTGAAGTTCTTTGTGTATGAGGATACTTCGAAAGTAATCTTTTGATGCCTTGTGTCTTCGAATGCTTCACCTTTGAAACTTTAATGGAAAACTTTCCAAAACTTCTCGTACCTTTGTCGTCTTCTGCTCTCAAGAATCTTTCTGCTCTGATACCACTTGTTGATGTATGAAACACCACAAGAAATGAATTAATGTGACACTAGAACACCTCTATGGTCACCATTAACTCATTGCCACTCCAAACTTTGAGAAATGATAGCCTAAAGTGAGAACTTTGCTTTTACAAAAATTCCTAGTCACCGAAATGACATACCTTCAGTATTTTGCTAATTTCTCCTAGCTCAAGTATTATTTCTCCATGAAACTTTATAGGCTGAAATTAAACGAGTAGAGCTTTCCAAGAAGCTATTATATGCATCAAACGGATCTCTAGAACTCAAGTTATGGCTCTCACAAGATGACGCTGTATGACCTTCCAAAACTGGAAATTTTACCTGTTTTAGTAAGAGCGCCTGTTTAAAATTAGAATTCGATGCCTAGCATCGACTTGCAACGAGAATTCGATGCCGGGCATCGACTTGGGATGTTTTTGGTCACTTTTCAGCAGGGATTCGATGCCGGGCATCGACTTCCCGCATAAAGTCTTGATCTTTTGGACACCAAAATTATAGGTGATTTCATGCACACTTAGAATATGACTTATCAACTGGAATTCGATGCCAGGCATCGAGTTGCTCCAACAACATCATGTTTTTCAAACACTTCAGTACTGAATGAAAAATATAAATGAAAATATGACTTATCAACAGAGATTCGATGCCAGGCATCGAGTTGCTTGGAAAACTTGATCTTTGTAACTCATCACACAGTAGGTAATCATGGAGATGATGGAGAGAGGCTCATACACAGAACTTTACTCAGTTCTTCTCATAACTATAAAAAAGTCAAAAGTTTTACATATGCTTTCTCACTCACAGAAGCCCGACTATACTCAGTAATACAAAAATGAGTTCTTCTCACTTTCTCATTGTCCACCTCCTTCTTCTTCTCTCCGCGTCAGTTAATACTAACTAACTTATATAGATTTTCTCATTCCCGTGATTTTTAAAAGACTTCTAGAACTAAAGTGAACTAACTTTACAAGTATGATACACTTGTGAATTTGTCCCTTCACATAGGCATGGGGTTTTCTTTCTAAAATTTGACCTTCAAATATATGTCCAATTAGTGAGTGTTTCTCCAACAGCTCCCCCTCAATCACTAATTGACATTCCCTGTTTCTTCATATCATCTTCTTTTCTTTTACTCCTGCCATGCTTTTGAATCTGCTGGTCTTCACACCATCCAAGCTCTTTGTCATTATGTCTGCTAACTGATCTTTAGTAGAAATGTACTCCACTTCAATCTCCTTCTCCATTACCTTTTCTCTGAGAAAATGATATTGTATCTCTATGTGCTTTGTCCTTGCATGAAATACTGGATTTGCTGCAAGATAAAGTGAACTCATATTATCTCCATGTATTGTAGGTGTACCTTGATCAATGCCTAAGCTCTTGAACAATGTCTGCATCCATATGACTTCCTTAGCTGCTTCCACAAGTCCTTTGTACTCTGCTTCAGTTGATGATAATGCTACTGTATGTTGTTTCTTTGAACACCAACTTACAAGCTTATCACCAATGTATATCATGTAACCATGAGTTGATCTTCTGTCATCCTGGTTACCTGCTCAATCTGAATGACTATAGGCTCTCAACTTCAAATCTGATGTAAAAGGATAATATAATCCTTCGTTTATAGTTCCTTTGATATATCTAAGAACTCTTTGACCTGCAATCCAATGTGGGTCCTTTGGACAATGCATGAATTGTGACAAAACTCCCACTGCATAACTAAGATCAGGTCTTGTTAGTGTAGCATAAATCAAACTACCCACAAGAGATTGATACTTCCTCATATCCTTGTAGTCTGCACCATCATATTTACTGAGCTTGTGATTAACTTCAAGTGGAGTTGAAGCTTCTCTACAATTTTCCATATCAAACTTCTTCAACAAGTTCAGAAGATACCTTTCTTGTGACACATATATGCCATGATCTGTATAAGTAACTTCCATTCCAAGAAAGTATGACAACTTTCCTAGATCACTGATCTTGAATTCTTTTTCAAGTAATCTCTTTACCTCCTTGATTCCTTCATCTGAAGTACCTGTGATTATAATGTCATCTACATAAATACAAATGTAGATTGTACCTTCCTCTGTTCTTCTGATAAGTAGACTTGGGTCTGCTTTTGAACTTTGATATCCAAGATCATTGAGATACTTCACCAGTCTATAGTTCCATGCTCTTGGAGCTTGCTTTAATCCATACAATGCTCTTCTCAACCTGCAAACAAAATTTGGATACCTGGAATCTATAAACCCTTGAGGTTGTTCCATGTATACCTCATCTGATATGTATCCATTCAAGAATGCATTTTTTATATCCAATTGACTTAGGGTCCATCCTTTTGAAGCTGCAATAGCAATGATTGTCCTTATAGTTGACATCTTATCTACGGGACTGAATGTCTCATCATAATCTATGCCATAGGTCTGGGCATAGCCTTTCACCACCAATCTAGCTTTGTATCTGGCTATACTTCCATCTGCAAGCTTCTTCACTTTATAAACCCATTTATTTCCAATTACTTTCTTACCATTTGGTTTAGGAACAAGTTCCCATGTCTTGTTCTCCTCCAGTGCATTGAACTCTTCCTTCATTGCTTCTTCCCATTGCTTCTTACCTTTAGCTTCATCATAGTTCTGGGGTTCTTCATCATCTTTGACCATATATGCATAGTTCTTCTGAGTTATGTAAGAAGTATCATAAGAATACCTTTCTGGTTGTCTTCTAGTCCTGCTTGACCTTCTTGGTTCACATTCTTCATATGTGTCTGGATACACTTCTTCATCAAATATAGGAGCTTCTTCATTCCTTCTTGTTAATCCACTTCTGGATGTACTTGCTTGCATATAGTCTTCATCTCTATTTACCTGCACAATTGATTATCCTTTCTCACATCTTCTTACCTCTTCTTCAAATTCTTCAGCTGTATGACTTTGATCTGCATACCAACTTTTCTGTTCATCAAATGTAACATCTCTAGAAACAAGAAATTGTTTGGTTAGAGGATTCCACAATCTGTAACCCATCTTCTTTTCATCATAACCAATGAACACATATTTTTCTGCCTTTGGTTCAAGTTTATGCCTAAGCTGTGATGGCACATAAGCATATGCAATTGATCCAAACACTCTACAATGATCTAGTGTTGGTTTCTTACCCCACCAAGCTTCATATGGAGTCATACCATTGAGAGCTGCGCATGGTAATCTATTCACAATATATGTAGCTGTATTTACAACTTCAGCCCAAAGATAATTTGGACAATTCTTCTCCTTCAACATAGCTCTAGAAAACTCAACCAAAGTCTTGTTCCTTCTTTCTGCTACACCATTTTGTTGTGGTGTATACCTCCAAGTTATTTCTCTCTTAATACCTGCATTCCAAATTTAATCATTGAACTCTTGGGAGAAATATTCTCCCCATCCATCAGACCTCAGTCTCTTAAGCTTTTGACCTGTTACTCTCTCTGCATATGCATGAAAATGATTGAAACCTCCAAACACTTCTGATCTCTCCTTCAAAACATATAATGTTATCCATCTTGTAGCATCATCAATGAAAAGAACATAGTACCTTGAGCCACTGATAGATCCTTCTTTTGTTGGTCCCCATACATCTGTATGAATGAGCTCTAGTAGTCCATCATGTTTGAATCCTTTCTTTTGAAATGGTAACCTGTGTGCTTTACCCATTTGACATGCTTCACATTTATAAACCATATGTTGACTTTGCACATTTGGTAATCCTAGTACAGAATGATTAGCAACCATAGCTTTAATTCCTCTTTCATTGAAATGACCTAATCTCTTATGCCAGAGATCAAGTTCTGTAATCACTGCTTCACCATGTGTGAGCAAAGCTTGACCAATGTTTCCTTGCACTCTTAAAGTAAAGAGTCTACCTTCTTTCTTACCAGAGACAATCTGATTATATCCATTCTCTGGATCTTCCACAAATACTCCTTCATTTGTAAACCTGACTTGAAAACCTTTTTCAACTATCTGTCCCACACTAATCAAGTTTTTAGGTATTGTAGGAACATACAAAACATTGGTTAGCAAATTTGCTCCACTCTTGCATTTCACTTTTCCAATTGAATGTACACTATGTCTTGTATTATCACCAGTTTGAACTGTGTGGCTCGAAATATCTTTTTCCAATTCTGACATCAATTCTATGTTTCCTGACAAATGATTAGAACATCCAGAGTCAATGTAAAATACCTTTAGATCTTCTTTATCTGATGTGTTGATTGAGTTCATCATCAATGATGTATGACTTTCATTCTGTGTGTCATTTGCATAGTTGTAGTAGGTGGTGTTGTAGGATTGATTTTGTCCCCAACTTCTTCCTCCACCTCTACCATAGCCTCCTCTTTGACTTTGTCTACCTCTTTGAAAATTACTTTGATATCTTCCACCTCGACCTCTGCTATTGTTGTTTTGATTCTGGTTTGATCCTTGTTGGTTGTGCCAACAGTCATGAGCCAAATGATTACTCAATCCACAGATCCAGCAAGCCTTCTTGTTGTTATTTTGATTACTTCTTCCTCTTACAAAACCTCTTGCTCTTCCTCTGCCAGTGCCTTTACCTCTTCCATAATAAACTTGAGAAGTTGACTCTTCTTCATCCTTTGCTTTACCTTTATCTCCTTTCTTCTTGTTCTTCATGTACATTGCAGAACTTTGTCCTTTATCTCCATCTCCCTTCAAGTCTTGCTCATATGTGAGCATCAAACCAAGCAACTGGTTCAAATCTGGAACATAATGATCTAATGAAAGTTCTGTTGATAAGACAAAAGGTTTCCACCTTTCATCCCCTCTCAAACCTGCAAGTAGTTGAGCAATCAATCTGTGATCTTCAACATCTTCATCTATGGATCCAAGACTATCTGCTAGATCCTTCATCTTAGTGACATAATCACTAATGGTTTGACTTGGCTTCTTCTTGAATGTTGTAAACTCTGACCATAGACTTGCTTTCCGTGCTTTAGTAGTGCTTTGGAAATGATACTCCAATGTATTCCATATATCTTCAGATGATTCCAATCCTCTGATGTGTGGTAGCAAATGATCAGAGATTGTATTGTAGATGTATGCTTTTGCACTTGCATCCTTCTTCTGCCAATGCTTTAAAGCATCAAGTTCCTCTTTCTTTGGTCGGCTTTCATCTTCAAATACTGGCTTCTCTTCTTCACTTGTTACATATACCATGAGATCCTTACTCATAAGTAAGACTTCCATTCTCATTACCCATGCGGGGTAATTATCTCTGTCCAGTTTGTCAATGGAGATATGATCTGCCATAGTTCTTTCCTTCTGCTGCAACCTGTGAGCTTAAAGAATAAAGGATAATACCTTTTGAAGTTCTTTGTGTATGAGGATACTTTGAAAGTAATCTTTTGATGCCTTGTGTCTTCGAATGCTTCACCTTTGAAACTTTAATGGAAAACTTTCCAAAACTTCTCGTACCTTTGTCGTCTTCTGCTCTCAAGAATCTTTCTGCTCTGATACCACTTGCTGATGTATGAAACACCACAAGAAATGAATTAATGTGACACTAGAACACCTCTATGGTCACCATTAACTCATTGCCACTCCAGACTTTGAGAAATGATAGCCTAAAGTGAGAACTTTGCTTTTACAAAAATTCCTAGTCACCGAAATGACATACCTTCAGTATTTTGCTAATTTCTCCTAGCTCAAGTATTATTTCTCCATGAAACTTTATACGCTTAAACTAAAAGAGTAGAGCTTTTCAAGAAGCTATTATATGCATCAAACGGATCTCTAGAACTCAAGTTATGGCTCTCACAAGATGACCCTGTATGACCTTCCAAAACTGGAAATTTTACCTGTTTTAGTAAGAGCGCCTGTTTAAAATTAGAATTCGATGCCTAACATCGACTTGCAACGAGAATTCGATGCCGGGCATCGACTTGGGATGTTTTTGGTCACTTTTCAGCAGGGATTCGATGCCGGGCATCGACTTCCCGCATAAAGTCTTGATCTTTTGGACACCAAAATTATAGGTGATTTCATGCACACTTAGAATATGACTTATCAACTGGAATTCGATGCCAGGCATCGAGTTGCTCCAACAACATCATGTTTTTCAAACACTTCAGTACTGAATGAAAAATATAAATGAAAATATGACTTATCAACAGAGATTCGATGCCAGGCATCGAGTTGCTTGGAAAACTTGATCTTTGTAACTCATCACACAGTAGGTAATCATGGAGATGATGGAGAGAGGCTCATACACAGAACTTTACTCAGTTCTTCTCATAACTATAAAAAACTCAGAAGTTTTACATATGCTTTCTCACTCACAGAAGCCCGACTATACTCAGTAATACAAAAATGAGTTCTTCTCACTTTCTCATTGTCTTCCTCCTTCTTCTTCTCTCCGCGTCAGTTAATACTAACTAACTTGTATAGATTTTCTCATTCCCGTGATTTTTAAAAAACTTCTAGAACTAAAGTGAACTAACTTTACAAGTATGATACACTTGTGAATTTGTCCCTTCACATAGGCATGGGGTTTTCTTTCTAAAATTTGACCTTCAAATATATGTCCAATTAGTGAGTGTTTCTCCAATAGCTCCCCCTCAATCACTAATTGACATTCCCTGTTTCTTCATATCATCTTCTTTTCTTTTACTCCTGCCATGCTTTTGAATCTGCTGGTCTTCACACCATCCAAGCTCTTTGTCATTATGTCTGCTAACTGATCTTTAGTAGAAATGTACTCCACTTCAATCTCCTTCTCCATTACCTTTTCTCTGAGAAAATGATATTGTATCTCTATGTGCTTTGTCCTTGCATGAAATACTGGATTTGCTGCAAGATAAAGTGAACTCATATTATCTCCATGTATTGTAGGTGTACCTTGATCAATGCCTAAGCTCTTGAACAATGTCTGCATCCATATGACTTCCTTAGTTGCTTCCACAAGTCCTTTGTACTCTCCTTCAGTTGATGATAATGCTACTGTATGTTGTTTCTTTGAACACCAACTTACAAGCTTATCACCAATGTATATCATGTAACCATGAGTTGATCTTCTGTCATCCTGGTTACCTGCCCAATCTGAATGACTATAGGCTCTCAACTTCAAATCTGATGTAAAAGGATAATATAATCCTTCGTTTATAGTTCCTTTGATATATTTGAGAACTCTTTGACCTGCAATCCAATGTGGGTCCTTTGGACAATGCATGAATTGTGACAAAACTCCCACTGCATAACTAAGATCAGGTCTTGTTAGTGTAGCATAAATCAAACTACCCACAAGAGATTGATACTTCCTCATATCTTTGTAGTCTGCACCATCATATTTACTAAGCTTGTGATTAACTTCAAGTGGAGTTGAAGCTTCTCTACAATTTTCCATATCAAACTTCTTCAACAAGTTCAGAAGATACCTTTCTTGTGACACATATATGCCATGATCTGTATAAGTAACTTCCATTCCAAGAAAGTATGACAACTTTCTTAGATCACTGATCTTGAATTCTTTTTCAAGTAATCTCTTTACCTCCTTGATTCCTTCATCTGAAGTACCTGTGATTATAATGTCATCTACATAAATACAAATGTAGATTGTACCTTCCTCTGTTCTTCTGATAAGTAGACTTGGGTCTGCTTTTGAACTTTGATATCCAAGATCATTGAGATACCTCACCAGTCTATAGTTCCATGCTCTTGGAGCTTGCTTTAATCCATACAATGCTCTTCTCAACCTGCAAACAAAATTTGGATACCTCGAATCTATAAACCCTTGAGGTTGTTCCATGTATACCTCATCTAATATGTATCCATTCAAGAATGCATTTTTTATATGCAATTGACTTAGGGTCCATCCTTTTGAAACTGCAATAGCAATGATTGTCCTTATAGTTGACATCTTATCTACGGGACTGAATGTCTCATCATAATCTATGCCATAGGTCTGGGCATAGCCTTTCACCACCAATCTAGCTTTGTATCTGGCTATACTTCCATCTGCAAGCTTCTTCACTTTATAAACCCATTTATTTCCAATTACTTTCTTACCATTTGGTTTAGGAACAAGTTCCCATGTCTTGTTCTCCTCTTGTGCATTGAACTCTTCCTTCATTGCTTCTTCCCATTGCTTCTTACCTTTAGCTTCATCATAGTTCTGGGGTTCTTCATCATCTTTGACCATATATGCATAGTTCTTCTGAGTTATGTAAGAAGTATCATAAGAATACCTTTCTGGTTGTCTTCTAGTCCTGCTTGACCTTCTTGGTTCACATTCTTCATATGTGTCTGGATGCACTTCTTCATCAAATATAGGAGCTTCTTCATTCCTTCTTGTTAATCCACTTCTGGATGTACTTGCTTGCATATAGTCTTCATCTCTATTTACCTGCACAATTGATTTTCCTTTCTCACATCTTCTTACCTCTTCTTCAAATTCTTCAGCTGTATGACTTTGATCTGCATACCAACTTTTCTGTTAATCAAATGTAACATCTCTAGAAACAAGAAATTGTTTGGTTAGAGGATTCCACAATCTGAAACCCATCTGCTTTTCATCATAACCAATGAACACATATTTTTATGCCTTTGGTTCAAGTTTATGCCTAAGCTGTGATGGCACATAAGCATATGCAATTGATCCAAACACTCTACAATGATCTAGTGTTGGTTTCTTACCCCACCAAGCTTCATATGGAGTCATACCATTGAGAGCTGCGCATGGTAATCTATTCACAAGATATGTAGCTGTATTTACAGCTTCAGCCCAAAGATAATTTGGACAATTCTTCTCCTTCAACATAGCTCTAGAAAACTCAACCAAAGTCCTGTTCCTTCTTTCTGCTACACCATTTTGTTCTGGTGTATACCTGCAAGTTATTTCTCTCTTAATACCTGCATTCCAAAGATAATCATCGAACTCTTGGGAGAAATATTCTCCCCCTCCATCAGACCTCAGTCTCTTAAGCTTTTGACCTGTTACTCTCTCTGCATATGCATGAAAATGCTTGAAAGCTCCAAACACTTCTGATCTCTCCTTCAAAACATATAATGTTATCCATCTTGTAGCATCATCAATGAAAAGAACATAGTACCTTGAGCCACTGATAGATCCTTCTTTTGTTGGTCCCCATACATCTGTATGAATGAGCTCTAGTAGTCCATCATGTTTGAATCCTTTCTTTTGAAATGGTAACCTGTGTGCTTTACCCATTTGACATGCTTCACATTTATAAACCATATGTTGACTTTGCACATTTGGTAATCCTAGTACAGACTGATTAGCAACCATAGCTTTAATTCCTCTTTCATTGAAATGACCTAATCTCTTATGCCAGAGATCAAGTTCTGTAATCACTGCTTCACCATGTGTGAGCAAAGCTTGACCAATGTTTCCTTGCACTCTTAAAGTAAAGAGTCTACCTTCTTTCTTACCAGAGACAATCTGATTATATCCATTCTCTGGATCTTCCACAAATACTCCTTCATTTGTAAACCTGACTTGAAAACCTTTTTCAACTATCTGTCCCACACTAATCAAGTTTTTAGGTATTGTAGGAACATACAAAACATTGGTTAGCAAATCTGCTCCACTCTTGCATTTCACTTTTCCAATTGAATGTACACTATGTCTTGTATTATCACCAGTTTGAACTGTGTGACTCGAAATATCTTTTTCCAATTCTGACATCAATTCTATGTTTCCTGACAAATGATTAGAACATCCAGAGTCAATGTAAAATACCTTTAGATCTTCTTTATCTGATGTGTTGATTGAGTTCATCATCAATGATGTATGACTTTCATTCTGTGTGTCATTTGCATAGTTGTAGTAGGTGGTGTTGTAGGATTGATTTTGTCCCCAACTTCTTCCTCCACCTCTACCATAGCCTCCTCTTTGACTTTGTCTACCTCTTTGAAAATTACTTTGATATCTTCCACCTCGACCTCTGCTATTGTTGTTTTGATTCTGGTTTGATCCTTGTTGGTTGTGCCAACAGTCATGAGCCAAATGATTACTCAATCCACAGATCCAGCAAGCCTTCTTGTTGTTATTTTGATTACTTCTTCCTCTTCCAAAACCTCTTTCTCTTCCTCTGCCAGTGCCTTTACCTCTTGCATAATAAACTTGAGAAGTTGACTCTTCTTCATCCTTTGCTTTACCTTTATCTCCTTTCTTCTTGTTCTTCATGTACATTGCAGAACTTTGTCCTTTATCTCCATCTCCCTTCAAGTCTTGCTCATATGTGAGCATCAAACCAAGCAACTGGTTCAAATCTGGAACATAATGATTTAATGAAAGTTCTGTTGATAAGACAAAAGGTTTCCACCTTTCATCCCCTCTCAAACCTGCAAGTAGTTGAGCAATCAATCTGTGATCTTCAACATCTTCATCTATGGATCCAAGACTATCTGCTAGATCCTTCATCTTAGTGACATAATCACTAATGGTTTGACTTGGCTTCTTCTTGAATGTTGTAAACTCTGACCATAGACTTGCTTTCCGTGCTTTAGTAGTGCTTTGGAAATGATACTCCAATGCATTCCATATATCTTCAGATGATTCCAATCCTCTGATGTGTGGTAGCAAATGATCAGAGATTGTATTGTAGATGTATGCTTTTGCACTTGCATCCTTCTTCTGCCAATGCTTTAAAGCATCAAGTTCCTCTTTCTTTGGTCGGCTTTCATCTTCAAATACTGGCTTCTCTTCTTCACTTGTTACATATACCATGAGATCCTTACTCTTAAGTAAGACTTCCATTCTCATTACCCATGCGGGGTAATTATCTCTGTCCAGTTTGTCAATGGAGATATGATCTGCGATAGTTCTTTCCTTCTGCTGCAACCTGTGAGCTTAAAGAATAAAGGATAATACCTTTTGAAGTTCTTTGTGTATGAGGATACTTCGAAAGTAATCTTTTGATGCCTTGTGTCTTCGAATGCTTCACCTTTGAAACTTTAATGGAAAACTTTCCAAAACTTCTCGTACCTTTGTCGTCTTCTGCTCTCAAGAATCTTTCTGCTCTGATACCACTTGTTGATGTATGAAACACCACAAGAAATGAATTAATGTGATACTACAACACCTCTATGGTCACCATTAACTTATTGCCACTCCAAACTTTGAGAAATGATAGCCTAAAGTGAGAACTTTGCTTTTACAGAAATTCCTAGTCACCGAAATGACATACCTTCAGTATTTTGCTAATTTCTCCTAGCTCAAGTATTATTTCTCCATGAAACGTTATTAGCTGAAACTAAAAGAGTAGAGCTTTCCAAGAAGCTATCATATGCATCAAACGGAGCTCTAGAACTCAAGTTATGGCTCTCACAAGATGACCCTGTATGACCTTCCAAAACTGGAAATTTTACCTGTTTTAGTAAGAGCGCCTGTTTAAAATTAGTATTCGATGCCTAGCATCAACTTGCAACGAGAATTCGATGCCGAGCATCAACTTGGGATGTTTTTGGTCACTTTTCAGTAGGGATTGGATGCCGGGCATCGACTTGCCGCATAAAGTCTTGATCTTTTGGACACCTAAACTATAGGTGATTTCATGCACACTTAGAATATGACTTATCAACTGGAATTCGATGCCAGGCATCGAGTTGCTCCAACAACATCATGTTTTTCAAACACTTCAGTATTGAATGAAAAATATAAATGAAAATGTGACTTATCAACAGAGATTCGATGCCAGGCATCGAGTTGCTTGGAAAACTTGATCTTTGTAACTCATCACACAGTAGGTAATCATGGAGATGATGGAGAGAGGCTCATACACAGAACTTTACTCAGTTCTTCTCATAACTATAAAAAACTCAGAAGTTTTACATATGCTTTCTCACTCAGAGAAGCCCGACTATACTCAGTCATACAAAAATGAGTTCTTCTCACTTTCTCATTGTCTTCCTCCTTCTTCTTCTCTCCGCGTCAGTTAATACTAACTAACTTATATAGATTTTCTCATTCCCGTGATTTTTAAAAAACTTCTAGAACTAAAGTGAACTAACTTTACAAGTATGATACACTTGTGAATTTGTCCCTTCACATAGGCATGGGGTTTTCTTTCTAAAATTTGACCTTCAAATATATGTCCAATTAGTGAGTGTTTCTCCAACATCCATGAGAGACCTGTTCTTCCGTTCAGCAACTCCATTCTGTTGAGGTGTATACGGCACTGTACACTGGTGTTTTATCCCACGTTCAGCCAGAAATGCATTAAAATCTGAAGACATATATTGCTCGCCTCGATCAGAACGGAGGGTGCCCATTTTACATGCTGACAGATTTTCAGCCAAAACCAAAAACTGTTTGAAGCACATGAACACTTCGGACTTTGCTTTGAGTGGATATACCCATGCATGCTTGGAAAAATCATCAATGAAAGTCATGAAGTAAAGGTAATTTCCAAAAGAGGGTGTCTGTATAGGACCACAGACATCACTATGTACAAGCTGCAATTTTTGCGTAGCCCGAATTGAACCATCTTTTGGAAAGGAAGAACGCTGCATTTTGCCCAAAATACAGCCTTCACAAACATGTTTTCCAGGTGCCTCAAGTTTGGGCAAAGAGGATACCATTTCAGATTTCTGCAGGTGTAGCAAACTAGCAAAATTCAGATGACCAAAGCGTGCATGCCAAAGCTTTGCATCTGACATAGCCTGAGAATCTTGAACTGCACATGCCGAATCATTCACAGATCTTTCATAGTCTATGAGCTTATACAGTCCACGACATAAAATGCTAGAAGCAATGATCACATCACCATTTGAGAGATCATGAACTGTACACCTGTCATCAACAAATTTCACAACCAAGCCAATCTTGGCTAATGCAGAAACTGATAACAGACTCTTTTTGATCCCTGGCACAAATAAAGCATCTGAAAAAGTGAAAGAACTACCATCAGCAGTAGTCAAAATGACCTTACCAACTCCCATAACAGGATAAGAGGAGTTGTTGGTGCATGTAACAGTATTCCCTGTAGGGGCAGGCTCGAGTGAAGAGAAGAAACTACGCTGCAAGGTAATATGTTTGGTCACCCCACTGTCAAAGTACCAAACATCTGAGTCTACTGCAGACATGCACTGATCATGAGAAGATGGGTCAAAACTGCAAATAGTAGTAAACGCCCATTCTTCTTCCTACACAAGATTTGCAGACTCTGTTTTTGGTGTAAAGGCCTCTGCAACAACCATTCCAGCCTCTTTCTTCTTTGCTTCTTTAGCAGCCAGTTTTGGACAGTTCTTTATGATATGATCATTGCCTTTACAGTACTTACAAAAAAATTTCTGCTTTTCTGATTTTTTCTCATCTTTGTCTTGGTTCTTTGAATGTGAAGCATTTGCAGATTTCTGCTTACTAGTAGAAGAGCTCCATTTTCCTTTGCCCTTCTGACTAGCCAAGAAAGCTTGATCTACAACTCGCATAATGGACCTGTTCTGCCTGGACTGATCTTCCTGCAACAAAACAGAGACTAACTCCTCAAATGATAAGGCATTCGGATTGCCTTTCATCATCAACCGAAGAGTAGAAGCAAAACTCTGATATGAGTCAGGAAGACCATTCAGAACGGTCTGCACAAGTGAGCTATCTGGTATAACCTCATCAGCAAAAATCAACTGTTCCTTCAAATCTTTGATCTTCGTTAGGAAACTGTCCATAGAATCACCTTCATTCATGTGCTCACTCTCCACCTGTTTTTGGAGATAAGCAACACGAGCCTCATTCCTAGCTTGGTACAATGTGGTAAGTGTATCCCAATCATCCCTAGCTGTTCTGCAAGAGCGTATGTGAGGAATAATGGCACGTTTGACAGACAATGCTATCAATGCATGTGCCTGGGCATCTCTGCCATCCCAACGAATCTGCTCTGCAGTAGGTGCAACAAAAACAGCAGCACGAACAGGAATCTGCACAATATCATCTTCGACACCATCTTCATCAGCTCCAGCACCTCCAGCACCTGTATTTGTAGTACCTGTAGTCGCAGGTGTAACGAGACGTCTTTCAACACCCTGCACAATGTTCCACAGTCCTTTTGCAACCAATACATGTCACATCATATAAGCTCGTAATGGGTAGTTGGTACCATCCAACTTATCCTCAACAGCCAACATACGGAATACATCACTGCTTTCAGCCATGGCCGGTGACTAAAATACCTTGATGCAGAAAACTGATTGTATCTCAAAAAGTTGAACGGAACTGCCCAGACGAGTTCTGCTAGACCTGTAGCAGACTTCGAGACGCATAAACTGGCGAACAGAAACTGGTATATACCTTTGGCACAAAAGGATGAAATAGCCTGCATAAGCGCTGTGATAGAGCATTCAGAGGCCGAAACGAGCTCATGTCGCGATTTCGGCACCACAGAACGAAGCTGTTTTGATCTTGAAAACACTCTCAGTATGCTCACCAAATTTCTTGAGAATCTGAGACTGCAAACGGAGGAGTGTCGACGGTGCCCTAGATGAAGCGACGACCTACTCTGATACCAATTGTTGGAGTTAGATGTCTACAGAAGCACGCGAACAACACAAGGAAGAAGAAGAAGCTTGGAGCACAACACACAAGACTGAATGTATTACTAGAGTACAAAGATAAGTAGCCCATTAGGGCAATAGGTGTATATACAAGCCGGGGGAAAAAAACCTCCTAAAGAGGGAAAAAAGTGCCCCGGCGGTCCTAGAGTGTTCACACACATCACTACCTAAATATATCAACAAAATATTCTTCTCTTCAATCTGAATTGGAGATATGGCATAAGAGACTAGGACATATAGGTGAAAGGAAATTGAAACAAATATGTAGGGATCAGAGTGAACTTGGAATCCCAAATGTGTCCAAGGAACACATGATTTACAAATGTGGAGCATGCCAATTTGGCAAGTCACATAGGCAACCATTCATTTCAAGGTCAAGGTATTATGTTTCATTCATAGATGACTGTAATAGCTGGACAATACTTTATTTTATGAAATATAAAGATTAATTCTTCACTTTTTTCAAGAAGTATTTGGCGATGTTTGAGAATCAAATATGTAAACATTTGAAGAGGCTCACATGTAATGGAGGTGGTGAGTATTTCTCACATGACGTTGACTCCTTCTTACAGGATAAAGGCATAAAGAGAGAGATTACAACAAGGTACACTCTTGAGAAAAATGGAGTGGTAGAGAGAAGAAATAGATTAATAGTAGAGGCTGCAAGATCAATGTTGAATGAGAAACAAATCCCTAATTATCTATAGGTAGAGGCTATTTCCACAACCACTTACCTAATCAATAGGCTTCCATCCAAGTCTCTGGATGGGAAAACACCTTATGAAGCATGGAATGGTAGGAGACCTTCTTTAGATCATTTTAAGATCTTTGGGTGCATTGCTTATGCAAACATACCCTCATAGAGTAGGGGAAAACTTGATCGAAAAGCTAAAAGATGCATATTTATTGGCTATGATCAGAACTAGAAAGGATATAGGCTATATAATCCCACTAACAAAGGATTTATAATTAGGAGGGATGTGGTACTTGATGAAAATAACTTTTGTTTTGAGGATGGTTGTAGGAAAATAAAGGTACCGCATACATTAGTGGATGCCAACTTAGAAGGTGAATAACAAATTGATTTTGAAGCTTGAAAGTCCAAAGGAAAAGCAAAGGTCAAAAAATTGGAAGAAATTTAAGAGTCATCCAATCAAGCACTTAGAAGATCTCAAAGGGACAGCCAGAAACCTATAAGGTATGGCTATGACACATCACTAGTCACCAAGAATTCTATATACATAGTTAAAGGCTTTATGTAAGAGGAACCTCCTTCATTTGAAGAAGCAAACAAGAAAGAAGAATGGAGAAAAGTTATGCAAGAAGAAATTCAAGTACTTCAAGAGAATAGCACTTGGGATTTGGTTCCCAAAAAAACCCTTCATGAAGGTAATATGATGGAGATGGATTCACAAAGTGAAAAACAATTCAGATGGAACAATAAATAGGTATAAAGCAAGGCTAGTAGCAAAGGGGTTCACTTAAACCCATGGAGGTGATTATGAGGAGACCTTCTCACCTATAGCCAAGATGCCAACCCTCAGAGTTTTAGTAAGTACTGCTGCTTCAAAGAATTTGAACTTGTACCAATTAGATGTCAAAAATGCATTCCTTAGTGGGTGGATCTTTGAAGATGTCTACATGGATCAACCATCAGGATATCAAGACAAAGACAAACCTGATTATGTATGTAAATTAAGGAAGGCACTCTATGGTTTACAGCAAGCTCTCAGAGCTTGGAACCATAGGCTCATCACATACTTGCAAGACCAAGGTTGTGTTGCAAGCAAGACTGATTCTTCATTGTTCATTAAGAAGACTGATTCAAAGGTTATTTATCTATGTGTTTATGTGGATGACATTATCATTACAGGCAATGATGGCAATGTCATTAAGAAGATTAAGACCCAAATGAAGGAGGATTTTAAGATCAATGATCTTGGATTTCTTACATATTTTCTTGGTTTAGAGATTGTCTATATAGATTCTAGTGTTTTCATTACTCAAAAAAAGTATATCCATGATATACTAATCAAGTTCAAACTGGAAAATGAAAAAAATTGCAGGCACACCCATGGAATTGAATCACAAACTTAGTGCCCATGAAGGAGAGCTACTTGAAGATATTAGAGGTTATCAAAGTCTTGTTGGGAATGTCATTTATGCAACCCTAAAAAGAGTGAATATAGGCTACCGAGGGAGTACATTGAGTCAATTCATGCATACACTAAGAAAACCTTGCATGGAAGTTGCCAAAAGGATCTTAAAGTACTTGAAGGGTACCATAAATGAAGGGATATTTTATCCATTTACATCTGACTTGGATATCAAGCTATACTCTAATGCACCTAGGGCTGGCTCAAAAGATCATAGGAGGACCATCTTTGGCTACTTATCTTTTGCAAGATTTAAGTTGATTTCATGGTCATCAAAGAAACAACCACTTGTGACTTGTCATCAACTAAAGCTGAATATAAGGGACTTCCAAATGCAACACAAGAGGGAATGGGGTTAAAGCTACTCTACTCAGACTTGGGACTACATACACTCTAATGATGATTGGAGATAATACTAGCTCACTCATGAAAGTACGAAGCACATTGAAGTGCATTATCATTATGTGAGAGAGAAGCTATTTGGCAAGGACATACAATTGTCCTATGTATTAACAAACTTGCAATGTGCAGATATTCTAACTAAATCTTTGGATGTAACTAAATCGAATAGATTCAAGATGATGATTGGATTGTAGGACATTAAAGAGATTTGAAACCCAAGCATGTTAGGGTTGAGGGGGAGCTGTTGGTGCAATTACTCCAATCCTAAATGCTTGATCACTTTTCCTAAAGTTCATATGTTAATACATGTATTAGCACATGAATGATCTCTTGTGAGAGATTGAGTTTTTACTCCTTGTAAAAGTCCATATGTGAAAACACTTCCAATTATGAATTCATAGGAGAATCTTTCCACAAATTATTTGGTGAGGCTTTATAGCAAATCAAGTCCTAAAAATTTGGAACACTTCTAGGTAAAGATTCAAATTCAAACTCGAATCTTGGCTCCAACAAAAGGCTTTAAAATAAGGACTATCTAGTCGCATGGAAGAGGGATGATATAGGAGAGATTTCAGAGGCATTTGTGTGACATATTGAGCTCACATTATAGATCTTCTATTGATCTCACATTGTGGAATCATTCATTTCCAATGTCAATGTAATGTGTGTGCATTAATACATATAATATTCCCATGTCTCATCTCTTCTACTTTGTCATATACTACTCAAAATAGTTGGCTTCTCTGATCCATTTCTTAACGTGTAACTGATCATTTCTTGTGCTTAAAGTTGATATAGATTTGTTAGATAGTCTATTTGTATGTTACAAAGTTTCATGTCAATTGCCTTAGCCATTCTCAAGATATGTTCAAAACATTGTTCTCTCATCTGCATATTGTTAACTTCCTAAAATGACGGGATGCATCTCAATTTTGCTAAGCATAATTTTTTGACCATAGTTGATCATTTCTAGTGAAATAACTTGTGAAATTTAGCTATCTAAGTCAATTAGATACTCCTAAAAGAAGTTTTTCCAAGTGTTATTATTGAAGGAGTACTCATCATTTCTTTGAGCAAGTGTAGTGACCAAAATAGCAAGCTTTTGGTTCACAGTGAAGATCAAAGTTATCTGTTTTGATCCAATGATTTGAGGATCATCTTCCAAAGTACTTGGGTGATTATTTGTGCTTCCTAGAAATCAAATATTTTTCCATCTTTGATTTTGAAACCTTAGTAATCTTCTAGATAAATTTGCTTCTCCCATTTTTTGGACAACCTAATACCTGCCTTCCTAAATGAGACTTACAAATTTGTCTACATAGTTCACAAAGTAGTTAGCAATGTAGCTATTAAGTCATCTGAAAAATGGGATAAGCAAATTTATTTGGAAGATTCTAAAGGCTTTCAAATCAAAGATAAAAAAACATTCAAGGCCAAAGAGCTTAAGAGTATTACATTCTTACATGTGCCTTTCATTTTTTTTACGTGTTGTGTTTTTTATTCTAGATGATGTAAACTCATGTTGGTTTTCACTATATTTTCATCTAACATGATGGGTGGATAGAAACTGTTCATTTGAAGTGCTCTTATCACTTTGGCCTTACTTTCATAGCATGTGTATGCATGTGCAATCATTAATAATTTATCACTAACACATAATGAAGTAATAGCATTATCAACTATGTATCTTGCTACATCTCTACTCATGTATGGTGATTCATGACTATTTTCATGCTCCTCAACTGTGCAATTAGTCATTGAACTATTATATCCTCGACTACTATATATTAAACCTACAATATAATTTCCATCCATGTAAGGTCTTCTATCAATATATAATCTTTCATTTTGTGCATATGTAATCCCTCTACTAGCAAGAGAAGCTGCATTCATGCATAATCCGTAAGTAGTCATGCTTTGGATGTAGCATGTAAGTGGACTACAATCTCCCCATGTATATATAGGACCACAAAATGACATAAGAGTAACTTCAAAGTTCGAAAGCACACACAATTCCTATACAATAAAAAGACCACAACCAACACCAGTGATAGTGGAGGGAGCAATCATATAACAATTACCTCAAAAGTTAAAAACCTCTCCATCTAAAGGAAGTGGTCCTGTATGACATCCCCCATACGTTCTTCTGTCATATGCTTGTACTAGAGGATGATCACGAGTTGGCAATGGATGATCTCCAACCATTTCACTCTCTAATCAAGGAGGTAGAGGAATTCGATAAACCTACGCTTGTAATTGATAAATGAAACATCCGTTATATGTACTAGGTATATTAGCATTACTAGTAGGAGAATCATCATCATCCATTAATATTCTTATATATTAAGTATACTTTAATTTCATATATGATTTTCCAATAAAATAATGACATTAATTTATGGAATCAATACATACCCAAAGATTATCATGTTGACTAGGTGGAGGCGCACACTCAAAAATACCATAATGGTCCTCATGTTCAATACATTCCAATCATGGTCTTTGATACATGCCACAACATCTCAAAGTGGAAATTCAATAAGTGCTTGTTGGGATAGTGACAAATGGGTCAAAGAAAGAAAAGGCTATGAGACTAGTGGGTAGTGTGGAAAAAGGGAAAGAAAGAAGGTGAGAGTATGTATAGAACAAAAAAAATTGTTAAAATTTTGTGTTGGTATTGCAAATTATTCTAAACTTTTATATCTTTGATGAGATTAATAGGCTATCCTTTCCATACTATATTTGTAACTTCTCCATTAAATCTCCTTTAAGAAAATCAAAAGGCGAGTACTATCAGTTTGTTTCCTTTCTAAACTTCACACTCATGTGTGCTGATACATGAGAGAGAGAGAGAGAGACAATGTAAAGGATATCTCAGAAATGCCAAGATGACTTGTGAGAGCAGAAACATCTATAAAGTGGTGAACATGATGGCATGTATTCCCTCATTGAGTTTGCTCACAACAAGATATCTATGAAGATATATGTTGTTCCCTACATCAATTTAAGGGCCTTCAAAACTTATAAAGGTAGTATTGACCTCATCATTGGCAAATGCAATTAGAAATGTAATATTCAATGGAGTAAGGGACAATAGAGCTACATATTTACTTGATTTTGTACTACTCCCTTTTGTGCTTCCAAAAGGCATTGGAGACGTCAACATGATAAATAATGGAATAAGGACAATGGCATTTTCCCAACATGTGATCAAATCGAAGATATTCCATCTTTTATTGGGTTTAGAGATGCTCTTATGCTCTAGAAGAGCTTCATCATTGTAGAGACCATCAGAATAGCTGGAGGTCTGACTAAAAAGTCCTTTTTCTAATAAATACGATGTGTTAAGTATACTTTTTGTAGAGGTCTATATCCGATGAAGGATGTTAGACCTCTATCCTTGCATGAAATTAGGTCAGCATCAAAGCATGATAGGATCAAAAGGTACTTTTTTTCTTGTGGATTCTCTTGCAAGCCATGGCTTGATACAAAATTTGTTTCATTTCCACATTGTAGGATGATCCACTCATGCTACCATTGTTTGTTATTTCTAGTTGTGGTGGCATGTTGATGTAGCATTAGCTTGTGGTTTGATGGAGTTGACTACCATTATGAGCCTCATTTTGCATTGTGCAACCTAGAGTTTGGTGGTCATTGACTTAGTGGGTGCCATGCAATGATAGAAGTTGATTAATTTTCACTATTAGAGGTAAGTTTCTTGATATTTTGATTCCTTAAAACTCGAAACTTGATAGTGAAGTCCCAAGCACTACCAGTAGCTATAAGTAACCATCATTTGGATTCTACACATGTGTTATTAACTGGTGGCTAAAGTTTGAGCATGGAGTACAGAGTTCTCTTGTTTTTGTATGTTCATTATTTTATTCAGTAATGAAGATTCAGGATGCTTATGTTATGTCATGTTATATGTGAGGTGAACGACTTATAATCATGGTTTTTTGCATGCCATCACCTATGTGGCACACATACTCAAAGAACTGGGGTTGAAACACACACAAAGGGGGATCCATACTGCTGATATGCTAAGTATTTGAAGGTGGTATAAGACTAGGAGGAAAAGGGGATGGGAACTTTTGCAATCAGCCAAGCTAAAGGAATAGGAATGAATCTCTTGTATGATGTAGTTCAAAAGGATGAACCATGAGGGAATGCCCATTTTTCCAAAGGAGAGAAAGTGTGGTCGAAGAGCAAGGATTAGAAGGACGAGAGGGAGATTTAGGTTCGTTTTTGGTATTTTTTTAAAGAATGGGAAAGATGTGAGAAGCACATGGACAAGAGATCTAAGGAGAAACCATAAAGAAAAAGATTGTCATGCTTGGATGAAGAGTAGTCAAAGAAGATGGCTACTATTCTTGATGTGATGTCTTCATGTATCCAAAGGAAAGCTAACAACAATGATGAAATATGAGTATTGAAGGTTCTACCATGTAGATGAGGCTGAGAGTGGGAAATGAAACTCAAGATCTAGTGATACTCTGATTACATTTCCACCTCAATTCACTATTTTCTAGAATAAAGAGATAGGTGCAAGTATTTGATGAATATTTAAAAGGATTTCACTTATTCTTGTTAATGATGTACCCAATTAGAGCTATGATTTTCATTATATAAGCATATAGCTTTCCATTTCCTTCATTGTTTGATTACGAGAAACAAAAATTATAATAGGACAGGGTGCTTCCTCTCTTAGCACTAGCTTATGCTAAGTTTAATAAGAAGAGAAGAGAAAGGCTCGGTGTCAAGATACGAGAAGAGAGGAGAAAACCTGATAGAAAGAAAAAGACGATGAAGAAAGGAAGAAAAGAGAGGAGAAGAGATGAGGAGATAAAGGAAGAGAAAATAGGGAGAGTGAAGAGGAGATAAAGAAACAAAAGAGAGGAGAAGAGGTATGCTAGGAGTGTAGAGAGGAGAAGAGAAGGGTTCGAGTGAAGAGAAGAGAAGAGAGGATAAGGTTTAAGAGAAAGGAGAGAAGAGGAGAGAAAGGAAGAAAAGAGAGGGAAGAGAAGAGGACAAAGTAAGAGTAGAGAGGAAAGAGGGGAAGAGGTGAAAGAAAGAGAAGGGATAGGATAAGAAAGGTTGAGAGAAAGGGAGAGTTAGAGAAAGAAAGAGAAGGTTTGAGGAAAGAGAGGAGAAGAAGAAAGGGAGGAAAGGAAGAGAAGAAAGGAGAGGAGAGGAGAAAGACTTAGAGAAGAGAAGGAACGAGACTTCTCTTCTCAAGAAGGTGAGAAGAAGAAAGGGAGGAAAGGAAGAGAAGGGAGGAGAGGAGAGGAGAAAGACTTAGAGAAGAGAAGAAACGAGATGGGCTGAGAGAAAGGAAGATAATAGAAAAGGGGAGAGAGAAAGGAAGAGAAGAGAGGGGAAGAGAAGAGGAGAGAAAGGAAGAGAAGAGATGATAGGAGAAGGGCAGAGAGAGAGGAAGAGATAAGAGGAGAGGTATGAGAGAAAGGAAGAGAAGAGAGGGGAAGAGAAGAGGAGAGAAAGGAACAAAAGAGAAGAAAGAAGAATAGATGGATTGAGAATGAAAGAAAAAGAGAAAAAAGTAGCATCGAGAGTGAAGAGAAAAGGAGAGAGCAGAAGAGAAGGGTTGAAAGTGAAGAGAAGAGTAGAGAGGATAAGAGCTGAGAGAAAGGAAGAAAAGAAGAGAGAAACGAAGAGAAGAGGGGGGAACATAAGAGGAAATAAATGAGGGGAAGAGAAAAGGAGTGAAAGGAAGAGAAGAGAGAAGAAGAGAAAGGATGAGAGTGAAGGGAAGAACTATAGAAGCCTCCAATGAAGATAAGCTACAACAGATCATCTACAAGACCTAAAAAAATGATGCAAGCTCATGTTGCAAACAATCAAAATCCTTTGATTGGATTAGCATGGCTTTTCACTTGTGTGTTCCCAATTGCAAATCATCTATCCTCTTACAATAAATGCACAGAAGTAGATTCTTGTTGATCTAGTCTGACTTTAGAATTGGCCTTGTGCAAGTTTGCTTTGAATTATTTCCCCCCATAGGATATCTTCCCATTGCCACTACAAGCAACTCCTACTCGAGTTGCACTCAGATATGGACTAGAAGTGCAACACAACCTAATTATGCATGACTCTTCAAGAATGTTCTCGGAGTGAGGCACTACTTGAGCAATGGTTCCATTGTCAACATTGACCTCTTTATGGCCTTCACCAATGTACGAAATTTTGTGTGCCATGTGCATGCATGCATGTATGTATGTATGTATGTATGTATGCATGCATGCATGTATCTATCTATTTGTGCATGTATGTATGTATTTATTGTTGTGTATGTAAGTACATACACTTAAAATTTACATGGGAATCCCATACATGCATACATGCATGTATTTATCTATCTAATTGTGCATGTATGTATTTATTGTTGTGTATGCACATACAATTAAGATTTACATGGTAAGCCCTAGAATTAGTATAAAAATTCATATGAAGACCATATTTTTCTGCCTGGGCTTCATAAATATTTTTTTGGTGCAAGGTTGATCGTCAAATTTAGGCCATGGATCGTAGGCGTACATAAATGGGGCATATATTTTATCACATGGGCATTGGGAATGCTTAGGTCGAATGTCAAGACTGCATTTGTGCACCGTTTTGGTCCGTTTTCCCTGGACTGAATGACACTCCCACAGGTGTATCTTGACAATTTTTTTTAATGTAAAGGAAGTTCGGCAATAGCCTACTCTCCCGGACTTGAATTAAATAAAGAAAAGTACAAGAGAAGGGGACTAGTGCCCACGGGACCCCCCAAATCCCACAAAGTAGGGGAAGCTTTTACAGAGCTTAGATGACATTACAAAGAAGGTTAATTACCCTCTCATCACCCTCATGTGGGGCCCACTTGGGTTTAAGCTTGTTATCGATCAAAAGGAGTACTTGATGATGCCTAAAGGGGGGGTATTTTTTACAGTTGACAATCCTTTTGCCAAGGAGGAACAACGATTTCTCAATTGACCACTCCTTGGGGGAGTCACCGAAGTTGAAAGCACATCTTTCCCGCCAGATTTTCCATAGAACCTCCCCTCTGATGGCGTTCCAGAGAGTCGAGGAGCAGCCGATCGCTTCTCCGAGCAGGGCTTGCTGCCAACTGAGACGTTTTTGAAGTCTAATTCTCTTTCCAACCACCTGCCAGAGTCTGTTGGAGTTGGGGCAGGTAAAGAAGATGTGTGAAAAATCTTCGATAGACCGGTGGCAGCATTTGCACCAGGGAGGGATCCCACAAATTTTGCTAGCCTTAAGGTTGGTCCAGATTCCGTGATGAAGAATTTGCCATAAGAGGACAAACTTTTTGATTTCTATGAGAGGGTGCCAGATAGCCATGAACTTCATGTCCCACCGAAGCCGCGTCCATGACAGGCACCACTTTTTGTTGAGGTTAACCTGATAGTCGATCGTTTCTTTGATGTTCGGGATTTTTGATAGACTATTCCCATTGTGCCATTTGAGACTAAGCGAGCTCGGCATGTCGTGTCCCATGAGAAGGCGAACTTTGTGTCGGTCCCAGGCGAGAAATCTGCTTTGCAAAGTGTTCCATTCTTCATGCGAAATGTTGATGCTAGGGTCAATATCCTCAAAGTTGATCCAGCGGTTGGTGTCTTGTTTCCAGAGATGTTTCCATTTTTTGAAGCCTTTGTTCCATAGCTTCTTGGCGTTTTGAATGTTCCAAGATTCCACACTCCGGATGCCATGGATCGGAAACCAGATAGAGTCGTTTTGTCTGATACCGGCAGCCCACTTCCAGTCTTCACTTATTCTTGTGAAGCTTTTGACTTTATTCCAACTCTTCCAAAGGGAGCACACCAGATTAGAGCCTTTCGGGAAGACGGGGATGGGGGAAAACAGCAAGGTCAAGATGTCAAGATTCTTCCAATTTGGGAAACCCATGAGCGCCAACTCATTCTTGTTTCTGAAGATCAGCTTGGCCCACGAGGCCTCCCCACTGCACCAAGCCTTAGTCATCCATTTGGCCGACAGTTTGTTAGCCATGCACCCAATGTCCAAGATACCAAGTCCCCCACTATCTCTATGGCTGGTGCAGATGGACCATTTGATTTTAGGCACCCCCCTCCTATTGTGGTCGCCCGTCCAAAGGAAGTTTCTACAAATACTATCCAGTTTGGACAGATCTTGCTCTTTCGGTCTTCAACAAGAAAGGAAATAAATGGTAGATGGTAAGAGGAACGTGTTGATGACCATAGCACGACCAGCAAGATTGATTTGCATACCTCTCCAATAGTTAAGCTTGTTTTCGAGTTTGGCAAGCACCCAGTTCCACCGCTGTTCCATAGAGACGCCAAACCCCAAGGGAATCCCAAGAAGCCGAAAAATTTGGCCCTGCGGAATGGTTTGACAGCCATGATCAATGAGAAGGTCGGGCTGTGATCCACCAATAGCTCTAAAGGCGGTCTTAGAGTGGTTGATTAAGGATCCAGAGGCTTCACAAAAAGTAGCAAGACACTTCCAGAACGTCTCAAGGCTGGTACTATCATTGTGCACAAAAGCGTTCATATCATCGGCAAAAAGTCTCATGGTGATCTGACTGTGGTCATGCGGCAAACGAAGGCCTTTAATGTTACCAGCTTCCACCTGATGCTCCACCAGCCTGCTAAGCCCTTCCGTGGCAATGGCAAAGAGAAGGGGAGCCAATGGGCACCCTTGTCTGATAGATCTTCTAAGTTTCATCACCTTTGAAAGATTTCCATTAATGTTAATTTGGGTCGATGCGTTTCTGAGAAGGGTCGCGATCATCTTGGTGAATTTCTGACTACATCCAAGATCTTGTAGCGACTGTAGAATATAGTCCCATTCTAGCCTGTCGTAGGCTTTATCAAAGTCGATCTTGAGGAAAACCACTTCTTGTTTAGACTCATTTGCAAATTCAAGACCTTCCCAGATATCTATTATGGTTTCCAAAATTGACCTGCCTTTGATGAAACCTTTTTGGTCCTCGCTTAACCACGCTCTCAAGTGGCAAGAGATTCTGTTGGCAATGACTTTGGCGATGATCTTGTATCCTGTTTGGAGCATTGTAATGGGACGCCAATTCTCTATTCTGTTCTTTTCCCCTTTTTTGTGTACTAACTTGATAATGCCATTGTTGAGGCAAGAAGGAAGCGCGCCAAACTTGAGTGCCTCTTGCCAAACCAAACGAAGAGGGGTGGCAACCACCAACTTGAAGGATTTAAAGAACTCATTAGTGAGCTCGTCGGGGCCCGGGCTTTTACCTGAGGGGAGGGCATCAATGACCTCAATGATTTCGGCTTCAGAGATAGAGGCATGAAGCAGAGAGTGAAGGTTGGGTGGTATCCTGTGGGGGGAAACCCTAGATATGGCTGCCATACAGTCCCTTCTATGGTGGGAGAGGGGGTTTGAGGTCCCCAGGAGTCTCGTGAAGTGCCCTTCAATGATCCCAAAATTCTCTTCTTTCGTATTGCATACATTGCCATTTGCGTCTAGCAATAAGGGGATCGATTCTCTGTTGTGTTTCCTTTTGAGGATACGGCACATCTCTTTGGTGGGTTTGTCGGCTTTGCCAGCCCACCACTCCTTGAAGAAAATTTGCAAATTTTTCCTTTGTATCTCTTCCTCATATCTCAGCAGCGCTCTGATTTTTCGAAGTCCTTTCTGGGCTTGAGATTTTCCTTTGTTCACTTCCTCCTCGAGCCGCCAGAGCCTATGATATAGAGCTTCTCTACGAGCCCGCCGCACAGTCTCTAGCATCTTCCTGGATCTAATCATGATCTGTCGTGACTTATCGACCGCACTTCTCCAACACTTGGCTGGGGACAAGCCAGAGGCAAATGCCTCCTTCCACACATCAGAAATTTCTTGATGGACGGAGGGGAGAGAGAAGGAGGGCACACTGGCATGGAACCACGGAGCCTTACGAATCTTGGTGGGGGGTTGAAAAGTGATGACGATCGGGTAGTGATCAGAGATGGTGAGGTCGGTGTGTTGCGAGAGGGAAGGGTGGCCCCACTGATGAGTAAAACTCTGGGAAATGTAGCATCTATCAAGTCTAGCTTTCCTCAGGTCCTCGCCTGCTTGGAGATTTGACCAAGAAAAGCCCTTTGAGTCTTTGAATTCGACCAAATCCAAGTGTAGTTTAGTTTTGTCCCACGTTTCTTGACAATTGAAGATTATCCGGAAGTAATACTTTAGTGTTTTTTAGCGGGGAGTACGGCCGTCAAAGAACAATAGTGAAATGACAGTTATCTCTCATCTAGCGGCTTGACTCGGACAGATCGAGTACGTGGCACGGACTCACGGAGTGATCGCCTTACGTTCAGAAGACAATGCAGACGTCATCATGAATTTGTGATGAGTTTTTAGAATCTTCGAATGTATTAGCTGACGCAGACGCACTCTGCAGATGGTGCACACTGCAAACCGTGCAATTGCATTCGCATTTGCTTCTAATCACTAATATCACGTGTACTTATTTATTTTAGATTCTCTTTTTTGGACCATTGAATTATTTTATTATAGTAATCTCTGTAAGGGGGATAACGAGGACTTATAGAGTTCCAAGTTCTCTCTGTTCTTCCAATCTCTCGTCAGGGCATACGCATTTGCTTTTGCGCATCTTCTCCTTCGATTATGATCCTCTCTTCGTCCTGCATTAGTGCGTCATCTCCTCCTATCCTTCTATCATCTTCCAATTTCAGTACAGGATATCACTGCTTCCTCCTCCTCGTCCCTCTCAAAGACTTCAACAGAGCCAACGCGCTGACACATACATACATGAACACACTCTCAAACCATCTCCCGCTTCCTATTCTCTGACCGGGCTTTCCATAGAGGACATCCAACTATTTCGAATTGCGACCGTCTGCATCACACATATGTGAAAAGATCAAACGATATGAAAAACGCAGTCGCGGGAGTAGCATTGCAGTGTGCTCTTGAGGCATTACTAAAAGTTCTAAAAGACGCGGCCATTAAGAGTATCTGGTGCGAACGGCATTGTAAAGCTCTTGAAAGAGACCTGGTATTTAATAAAGCTATCTTCCTTAAACTCAGCTCTCACTTCGCATCCCAGAGAGTGGATGCTGCTTTGCGGACTCATTTTGACGAGCTTTGCAAGACACTCGAACGGGGAGAACACCTTGTGAAATGCTGCATACGAAAAGGAGACTGGTACCATCCATTTCGCAGGCTTCAGTACAGCAATCAATTGGCCGCCCTAAGGAAGAACCTGGTCACAAAACTTATGTTCTTTTGCAATCAGTGTGCTTTTCTATACGCTGCGGAGAGAGCAACCCACACTGACGCAGAGATTTTCAGACTCAGAGTTCAGATGGAAGAAATTCTCAAAGGCATCGAAAGGATTGATGAATTCATAAACTTAAGCTGCGCTCCTTGTGCGCACACGCAGCGTTCTTTCGCGGAAGGCATAGACCTGGTGGGCCTTGATGAAATATTAGACAAGCTTAAGAACATTCTTCTGAAGCCCGGAATTGATCATGAAGATCCGTCGATGGTGGCGGCAGTGGAGGGTAATGCTGCAATAGGGAAGAATATCTTGGTTCATGAATGCGAGGGGATCACAAGCCCTAAGATCAAACCCTCTCATCTAGACCTATCAGAAGGGCTGTTTCATCAACCAGTTGGAACATTTGGAGGTCTGATTTTCTTTTGCTTATTGGCCGCTTAGAAATAAGGCCCTAAGGAGATAATATTAGGTGTATGTAGGTATCCAGAGATTGCCAAAATCCTGATTTTCCGTGGGTTTGTTGGCTGATTTTCGTGGGTTTGTTGGCTGTTTGTTTAAATCTACTGTCAAAGGGGTCTCAACTGCATTAAACATTTTAAATCTACTGTCAAAACAATCAGATGTCTGGGTTTATAAGGCTGAGTTTCTTGAGCCCTGTTCTCTGAGGATGTGTATCTCTATTTGTATTAGCTTATCATATTTTGCTGTACGTGAAAAAGAAAAGTTCAAACTAATATACTTTTTATATTTAGTTTTGCGAATAAGCTCAACCATAACACGTTTAATAAATAAGCTGTAGATGATTGAAACAGGGATACCTTTCAATTTGGAATAAACGCTTCTCACGTTATAAGCTTCCAAGCTAAAAATCTTATAATTGAGATTTCATTCTCGCAGAAGGGATTCTTTTTTTATAATCTATTGAATTTATAGAATTCGTGAGTTGGGAGTTGTTTTAAATTATTTTTTTAATTGTTTTATTTTTTATTTTTCATTCAATTTTAAGATGAATATTAATATATGTACTTAGTCACATACAAATACACATACACACACAAGTCACACACACACACACACACACATATATATATATATATATATATATATATATATATATATATATATATATATATATATATATATATATATATATATATATATATATTAGAGTTAAAGTTTTACAAATACACATATTCACACAAGTCACACACACACACACACACACACACACATATATATATATATATATATATATATATATATATATATATATATATATATATATATATATATATATATATATATATATATATATATATATATATATATATATATATATATATATATATATATATATATATATATATAACAGCAGTCATAACAAACGAGAACTATGTCGTAAAAAGAGAACACTCTTGTCAAAAATCAAGCAAATGGCAGCTTATGTTTGAGATTCCTTTATACCAGTATACATATATTACAAAAATGAGGTGAAAACATGTGATTTTTTGACATTTTTTGTCATTTCTCATAAAAAAAGAGCTCAAAATGTAGTCAAAATTTCACTATATAAGGCATTGACATGTCCAAAATCTATATGATAAGACATTGACATGTCCAAAATCTATATGATAAGACATTGACATGTCTAAAATCTATATAAAGAATGTAGAACTGAATAGTTCTTATACAAAAATAACATTTTAGACATATTTTTAATGGGTGGATATCTAATTGTTATTCAAAATTGCTACAAAACATGGTTTCATTAACCAAACTACTTCGAGGCATTTACATAAGCACTAAAAATGTCTGAGAGCTTCAATGCAACTCACAACTATGTCCATCTATGTCTACATCCTCATCACCTGATGCACTTGATTCAGTCTCATACTGTTGAGAGCTCTCTTCTTCTTCTTCTATATCCACAAGAGCTCTATCTTCATCCACGTACATACCAAATTCTATAGGATCATGCAAAACTCTTCTTGTTTGCCTATGATTTCCTGTACCACATACATCTGGAAGCTTTTGTTTTATCATGTTGATGGTTGCTTTCCTCAAGTGACCTGTTTTTGTCAAGGAAAGATCATAAACAAGAATATCTACATCATCCATTTTAAGAGTGGATGTGCTTCGAATATTCTTTTTCTTTTTTGAACCTGTTCGTTTAGTATCACACACCATTTCTAAGTTATATTTACCTATGAATGCATTACTACTTTTAGTGTAATACCAATGCACCATCAAAGCCTCTATTCTTCTCTGATCAATATCTTTAGTTATCTCTAAAACCTTTGCAATCCAAAATGGTCTGGTAGCCTCATCACCATCAGCAAGTACTGCAATAAGTGTTCCAACATTTATCTCTATTAAATTTCCTTGCCAACTTGCTTTTGCCTGTTTTGTCATCCTTGGGCCTACATAAATATTTCTTTCTGGTGGATGTATAAAACTTTGAAGTGCATCTGCATTACATGCTTGGGCCACATTCACGGATCTTTGTGTACAAAAATCCCATGTGAATGGAACATCAACTGGCCAGTGACCTGCAATTGTATACTGTATAATCTTTTCTTGATGATTGAAAAAGTCCTTCCACCAAGATACATCTTGATCTCTATCATATTTTTTTGCATGCTCAATATGTCTCTTCTTTTCAATGAGTGCATGCATCCAGCTTTTACTTTGATCAACCACATTTCCACATCTTTCTGTATTGTTTTTATCTTCATATGGTGATTGTTCTGCACCATACACTGTTACAGTAGACAAATTAGGCACCTGCAATAAGAATCTGCATCCCTCTTTAGGCTCCCACCCAAGAGAAGATGAATACTGCTTTGCAAATAAAAGGGTTATTTCATCAACCCTCCTCATCAAGAATACATGGTTGAAACTAATATTGTGCAATGGAGCCAAAACCTTAGCACTGTTATCAAGGCCCATTGAGCAAAAGTGCTTAAAGTCATAAATCTGTGTGAGGTTTTGAACTTCTAGTTTTGGAGTATATGCTTCTTAAAGAATTGTTACGTGCCAACTTCTTAAAGAAAGTACTGAACATTTGATCAATGTGATCATGAGTGTGGCCAACCAGAAGGAAATTTACCTTAACCTTCTGAAATACCTGTTTAAGAATGCTTAAATATCCACAGACTGTAGAATTTTTATTCTCTCTTGCAGTATTATCTAGTTGCAAATATAGAGTTGGTGGCAAAAGACCCTTCCATGATTGCAAAACATGATGAATGATAGTAACTGTAAGGTTTGGATCATTATGGACATTCGAATATGTGAAGAAAACCTTGGACATTACAGTTCCATTGTATACCAAAGCACCAACCAAATGCATTTGCGCAAGGACTTCATCTCCAATGTCCTTAGGGATGCGATAAAAATGTGGCAAACAAGTTTTTTTTTATCCATACCATCGATCAACAAACACATACAATGCTCCGGATTTCTGAGTGCTTTACTTCGCTGATGAATTGCTTTCTTTCTCTCTAAAGCTTGACTCTCACGATGGTTGTTAAGAAGGTTTTTAAAATTATTCTTTTCCTGTGGTGTTGTAGCCCCTTTTGCCATGTTTTTCAAAGTGGCGCAAATTGAACATTCACCCATTCGAACTTTACGAGGAATAGAAACATTGTTAAACTCTTCCTTCCATAATCGAGTAAAGTGACGATACAACACATACTTCTCATTTCTATTTTCCATGTCTTCTCTATATATTTGAAATACCTCTCGACGAGTAAAGTTATCTGACAAGTGCAACCTTCCAGTTGTAGGCATAACCTCACAATGCAAGCTAAAATAGTTCATCATCCAATTCATTGCATGACGTCCAATAGATCCTTTGGTCCCAACATGGAACGTTTCCAAAATGAGATCCCCATTCAAAAGCCCTTGTTGAACCCTATGTATTCTAAAATTTCCCACACCCATTGCAATTTTAAATGCAGCCCTACAACATCGCATCCCTTGACTAAAGAAATATTCAAAACGAACACGTGTTACTGACATGTTATCCTCAATCATTTGCATGCAAGAAACAAGGTATATATCCTGCCTTTCACTATCTAAATGGAGGAATTTTTCTCTTAGGTGTTTTAGTTTCTTCATTCCTAAATTGTACAAACATTTCAAACCACAACAATGCTTCACAATATCCAATGCAATCTGTCTATCTGAAGTAAGAAATTTAAATCTTTTTTGACTTACTTCATGAGGCCTTCTTTTAAATCGTAGATTGAGCTTGCTTTGCTTTTCCGTTGCTCCACATGCACTTGAGTCAGAAGGGAGATCAATGTTTGGATCAGATGGGAGATCAAGAGGTGCATTTGGTTGAGCAGCATTGCACTGTGAATTGGATAACTTAAATGACTCAACAGAAAACATAGAATCATCAGCACGTTCTAAATCATAGGGATCATCACTTCTGTGGAAAGGGTCAACTGAGAACAATGAATCCGAAACTGTATCAATATGAGCAGAGGAAGCTGATGCCCGAGCATCCACTGAAAAGATTGAGCTCATCTTCACTGAGTTCACAGAATATTGAAGATGAATGACCTTTTTAAATAAGTAGAAATCCGAGATCAAGTGAAGATGTCACATCAAATGTCACATCAAGAAGATATGAAATCAAAAGTTCATTAAAGTACATTAAATAACATTAAACATCAAATTACATCAAATCACTTAATTACTCAAATATACGCTAATAAGGGAACCAAAGATTTGATTCACTTTTGAAATGAGATACACAGTTGATTTCTAACTAGATATGAGTCATTGAGTCTTAGCATTGTGAGTGAATCAAAATATATCCAAGTTGAGTTCCAACTGGATTAGATATTAAAATTGTTTGGAGTAGTGCCATTGAAGACTATACAAGAAGAAATTTTACCTTTGGTTAAGATTTCAAGGATTTGGTTTTATTGTGGACTTGGCTAGATCTCAAAGAGGTAGATGAAAGTATATTAAAAAAGAATTATGTGTAAAAGAGGTACACAGAAATGTATATGTAAGAAGTATATGTAAGAATTATATGTAAGAATTAAGTATATGCTTGTTACAAAAGATTTTCAAATGAATTTTGAATCTACGATTTGTCTGAACGTTGGATGCAAAGACAATGAGTGACGTTTGAAATTACCAAGCTATTTTGTTGAAATTACCAACATATTTTGTCGAAATTACCCCAGAGCTCTTTACTTGAACGTTTATTCATACATTGATTTTCCATTTCAACAATGTGTTACAAGATAAATGTGAATATGAACTAAAGTGAGAAGGATAACACTATAAAGATGTCATTAATCTCCCATATTCAACACAACTTAGACTTGATTTTCTCCCAAGCAAGAGATTCTAAGAAAAAAATTATACATGAGATTAGAAATCCTCATGTACATACCATACTCTTGCCATTGAAGTGTAATTTCCATGCAAATGTATATAAATAGTTGCAAGGTTCTATGAATATTTCATTAAAGTGGCTCTGAAACAGCCTATTTGTGTGAGTGGTATTTCCTAGTTAGATAAGTTGACAGATATAGTTAGCAACTGGGCTCATTCAGTTAAATCCAGTTAGTCTCTGGTTAAAGTTACCCAATTGCCTATAAATAGCAGAGGAGGAGATCATTTTCATTTTCAAAATCCACGAGCAAGAGAGAGCAACAGAGCACAGACAGCCATGGAGCACAGAGCTTAGCATACCAACAAGGCAACTCTGATGGAGAAGAAGAATGTTGGCAAGAGTACCAAGAGGTAGACAAAGTCATACCATAAAAAAATATTCCTAAAAGATTCCTTTTGTATGTTTGTGTAAATAGTCTCCTTTCTAGGTTTTTATTTTTCTTAGCTCTTAAAATATAGATCCAATGAGGGTACAACTCGATGCATGGCATCGACTTTTAGGTGCAAGTCGATGCCAGGCATCAACTTGAGGGTGCAAGTCGATGCCAGACATCGACTTTTAGGTGCAAGTCGATGCCAGGCATCGACTTGAGGCTGCAAGTCGATGCCAGGCATCGACTTTTCGGTGCAAGTCGATGCCAGGCATCGACTTTTCAGTGCAAGTCGATGCCTGGCATCGACTTGCACGTAAAAGTCGATGCCTGGCATCGACTTTCATCGTAAGGTCGATGCCTGGCATCGACTTTCATTGTAAGGTCGATGCCTGGCATTGACTTGCACACAAAGTTGATGCCTGGCATCGACTTGCACCTAAAAGTCGATGCCTGGCATCGACTTGCACCTAAAAGTCGATGCCTGGCATCGACTTGCCTGGCATCGAATTTGGCCTGAAGTCGATGCCAGACATTGACTTTAGGGTGCAAAGTCAATGCCAGGCATTGACTTTTAGGTTGAAGTCGATGCCAGGCATCAACTTTCAGGTGCAAGTCGATGCCTGGCATCGACTTGCACTTAGAAGTCGATGTCTGGCATCGACTTGGGCCTTTGAAAACCACATTTACGTATGAGCTGATATTTCCAAGCGCCTTCAGGGATGCAGAGTCCAAGAGTGAGAGGCCCTTCAAGAAGCTGAGAGTGACCATGAGCTCTGGTGATTAGCAACGTGACAAAGGCATTGGTCACCAAGCAAAACCAAAGAAAATTATTGCATTTGGTGGACAGAGTAGCATCAAAATTCCTGAGGATGATACAACTATGAAGGATAGGTCGAGGGACGCAGAGGTCTTAAGGACAGATCGTCCACTACAAGACATGACAAATCTGGAGTGGTGCCTTCAGTATGTTGAAGAAAAGAATGCAGTCCTTCTTGTGTTCGGAGGGGCATATGGGAGAGGAAAGATCACGACAACACAAGGTTTTCAGTATGGCCTTGTGTACAAACTGGATTATGAAGATGAGGATTCTGACAACCTCCTTTTCTTGGTTGAGACATCGAAAGGTTTAAGAAATGTTATATGCAAGATGGATTTCTTGTGCCCAGAGTGCTGTGTTCCAGATGGGCTTGCTGAGATATGCAGGGACTCAGTGAATCTTATCAAGGACTTGATGCCATGGATCCAGGGCAACATCATGCCAACACAACAGAAGATGACAACCCCTGTAAAGGCAAGGGGTAAGTAGAGCGTGCAGAAAAATTTCCAGAAGAAAAAGAAGAGAATTGCTGAAGAGGAGTCTTCTGACTCAAGATCTAGCTCTGAGGATATAATAGTTGCACCTGGTGGAGAGCTTGCCTCGGGTGTTCTTGGTACTGAGCAGAACAAGATGAGGGAGGACATAGCTAGAAGAAAAGTTGTGAAGAAGGGGTAGTTGTTCCACCTGCCAATCAATATCATCCACAGGCCACCAATAGATCCAGTTACAGGGAGGAGGCCCCTTGAGATCAGGGAGCCACACAATTTGCACGTGCAGAATCTTAAGAAGAAAATGAAAATAAATCCTCATGCTACTGTTGTGCCATTCCTTGTCATGGTGGATCCGAATGAGTGCAACTCTGTGGAGGAGTTCAATGAGGGTTTGTTTGAGGATTAGACTTATTATGTGATTGGAGGTTCACACTCTGGAGAGGCCCGTAGATAGCTAGTGAAGGAGCACCCTACCACATTCTTCTTTAGGTATGCAGAGTGTAAGATATATGCTGGTCTTATAACTGAGGAAGCCAAGCTTCTTGCTTGGGATCACAACAATGACAATGACTACAAGCAAAAATTATCCTCCATAGAGAGAATTCGGTTCTTCCACCATGAATATGAAGATTGTCTCGTGAAGGAAGCTGGAAGAATACATCCCAATCTACGAAAGCAATGCCTTATTGAGGTTGGAATTGCACTGGATGAGAATAGAAATTCTGATGCTTTGAGGAAATATGATCCATGGTTTCAACTGGCATTCAGATCAGGTGAGATCTGGGATCTGCAGGATAAAATTTTCACAATGTGGGAGAACAAGGAGGTCAAGGGCTAGAAGCAACGGAAGTCGAGGCCAGACCCACAGGTTGATCTGAAGGGAAAGGGAAGGAAAGTTGACCTCTCAATTGAAGAGGCTCCTGAGGACATGAAGCTGACACCATGGAGGGCCCTTCAAGGAATCAAGGATGATACATTGATTATATCAACTTTGTCAAGGGTAATCTCCAAGGAGTTAAGCCTGGAGGAGATGGTGACTGAGCTCAATAAGTATGTATGTTATTCTCAGATCCTTTTTCCCTCCTCCCATGTTTCTGGTCTAACCTAGTCTCTTTTTGATTTCTGTGACTATAGTCATAAAGTATACATGAAGATTCAGGAGGTGATGATGAAGAGGCTGGGTTGCTTTTCTTGGACAGAGGTCCAAGCAGACTATCCAACCACATCATCCTACAAAGCTTTATCAAAATATTTTATCCTGTTTCATGATTGGGTAGGTTCTCTTTCTGAGGTTATGCCTGGTTTGCCATTAGGTTAGATGCCTTGATTCACCTAACCAAATTGATGCCAGGCTTTTAGTAGGAATTCGATACCTGGCATCGACTTACTGCTAAATTCGATGCCTGGCATCGATCTGCAGCCAAAAGTCGGTGCTTGGCATCAATCTCCTAGCATAAGTCGATGCCTAGCATCAACTTGGGGGCATAAGTCGATGCCTGGCATCGACCTCGTGGCATAAGTCGATGCCAGGCATCGACTTATGTCCCAAAGTCGATGCCAGGCATCGACTTTCTACTACATCGACTTTCAGTAGAAAGTCGATGCCTGGCATCTACCCACACACGAAATCGATGCCATGCATTGATTCCTTATGTTTTGTTTGCTGTATTGAAGAGCTCATTTAATTGTCTTTCCACTTTTTTCTACAGAAACCAAAGAAAAGTAAGTCTGCAGAGCTACTAGATGATTGCCCCCCTGCATTCCTGGCTCACATTCAAAGAGCAAGGCATGAGAAATCTAGACTGAAATCCAAGGAGATGGATTTTGATGATGAACCTGATCTGAAATGTTTCTCCAATCCCCTAGACCCCCTTAGGCCTGTATATTACAATGTATTCTGTAGTGATGTAAATAACATTTGTTCTGTTGTGCCTAGAAAACATTTCTCCCTTCTCATAGCAGACATACCCTATGGATTTAGGATGTTGGGATCAGTTAATGATGATGAACCCTTCAAACACCCTCAGATTCAGAAGATGGTCACTGATTTTGCAGAGTTGACTATGTCTCCTCTTTGGAGGATAGTAATTTTCCATAGCAGAGACCAGTCTTTCTCTGTTTCAACTGCTCTGAAGGCAAGATGTCATGCTGTGGAGTGCCTCACGTGGTAAGTAATCTTCTTTCTATCTCCATGATTTTAATGATGCTCTCTGTGACTCATAGTTCTTGTTGGCAGGGTGAAGACAAACGTCAATCACACTCCTTTGCATAGGTTTGTGAGCTCCATTGAATGCATTACAGTTGGCTATTATGATGAAGTAAGCAAAAGGAGAGTCAGGGAGCATTGCAATGAGAATGGGATCTCAAATGTGCTCATGTTCCTAGCCGTTACCAAGAAACTTCGTCATGTAGCTGGGGACATGACATTGGTTAACCCCTATCAGAAGCCACAAAAGCTCATAATGAGATTGCTTCAACTTTTCTCCAATGATGATGACTGGGTCCTAGACCTTTTTTCGGGCACAGGTAATTTCAATTTTCATTAGTCATCATGTTGATTGACGCCTCTAAGTGGTTTTCTGCTGTTTTAGGAACGACTCTGGCTTGCTCCTTAAAGATGTTCAGGCACTCCATAGCTCTGGAGAAGCATGATGCTCAAGTGAGCTTCATCAGAATGAGAATCAATGGGCTGAATGAATGCCCAGATGAAGACCAAGAGGTTGGAAGGAAGCACATTGCAGACACGGAGAGATTCCAACCGGCTTGAAGGGAGCCTGTTCCCCCACTTGCAGATGAACCGGGGGACATGGCCGACCTTGAAGAGCCAATCTTGGAGCAAGAGAGGCAGGATATGTGTTCTAATGTTCCAGAGGATCCCATTATGCTTGAGCCTGAGGAAAGCTATGATCAGCTTCTATTGTAGATTCATATTACTCTTGTAAAACACGTGAAATGTAAAACATCATTTTAATAGAAATATAATGTCGAGTTTTGCTTCCACTTTGTGTTCAGCTTGATTTATCTTGAGCATTTCTCTGATCATGTGTGAATGTTTCTTAGTATAATTTTGTTGATTATAATCTTCTCTTGGGAATGCTTTTGTGAAATGTATTTCATATTCTGTGAATATGGCCCAGCATTCAATGAGGATTTTAACCATACAAAGGGGATGATCTTAATTGCCTTGTTAAAATGTTCCGATTTTTCCAACACATGTACTCTAATTTTCGAGTAACTTTTAATCAACTATAATCTGTGCTTGTTGAGGTTATAGATGTAATGAAGGAGCTTCCCGAACTCTTACTTGTACCTTCAACTCTAATCTCTTGTTAAAGATCATGATGTGGGATTCTTGATCATGCTGAACAACTAGTTTTCATGGCAACAAGAATTTTATTATATCTATCTTGACTACTTGGGATATGAGATCAAGCTTCAAGTGACAATATTTACAAACAAGAACAAGTGATGCTTTCTAGATATTGTAAAATGCCCACTTTATTGCTGGATATAATGGTCTTTAGGTAAAAAGGAATAGAGAACATGTCTTTGTTCTCCTTTGTTGTGACTTAGTGTTATATATATATATCTATATATATATATATATATATATATATATATATATATATATATATATATATATATATATATATATATATATATATATATATATATATATATATATATATGTGTGTGTGTGTGTGTGTGTGTTAAAGTTGAAGTTTTAAGGTTTTAGGACTTAACATACATATACACATGTATACACACATATACATATACACACACCTGTACATATAAACATGCATACACACATATTTACATACACACACATACATATACACACACATGCACGTGTTTCGTGAGAGGCAGGACATACATAGATATATACATACACATACACACATGCATAAATATGTACATCCATAAATACATACATACGTGCGTACATACATACATATAGGGTTTTAGAATAAATATTAATATGTATATAATTAAATATACTTATCTCATCTAGCGGCTTCACCACGGACATTGCATTGCATTGCAGACATTGCTGAGTACTATTTGCATACATGTGTACTATGGGTGCCGCGCTTCTAATCACTAATCTCACGTGTACTATGGGTCCTCACATGTTCTCTTTTAGTTTAGTTTCTCTTATTTGACCATCCAATTATTGGGTAACGAGGAGTTATAGAGTAGTACAAATTTCTCTCTGTTCTTCCAAGTTTCAAGTTCTCTCTTAGTTTAGATTCTCTTATTTGACCATCGAATTATTCGGTAACGAGGACTTATAGAGTAATACAAAGTTCTCTCTGTTCTTCCAAGTTTCAAGTTCTCTGTGTTCTTCCAATCTCTCGTCAGGGCATACACATTTGCATTTGCGCAGCTTCTCTTTCGATTATGATCCTCTCTTCCTCTCCTGCATTAGTGCATCTTCTCCTCCTATCACCTTCCAATTTCAGTACAGGATATCACCGCTTCCCCCTCCTCCTCCTCCTCCTCTCTTTCTCTCTCTGCCCGACTTCAACAGAGCCAACGGACTGACACATACAGACATGAATACACTCTCAAAGGATCTCCCGCTTTCTATTCTCTGATCGAGCTTTTCATATAGGACATCCAAATATTTCAAATTGCGACCGTCTGCATCACACATATGTGAAAAGATGAAAGAATATGGAAAACGCAGTCGCTGGAGTAGCACTGGAGTGTGCCGTTGAGGCATTACTAAAAGTTCTAAACGACGCGGCCATTAAGAGTATCTGGTGCAAGAAACATTGTAGAGCTCTTGAAAGAGACCTAGTATCCAATAAATCTATCTTCCTTAAACTCACCTCTCACTTCGTATCCCAGAGAGTGGATGCTGCTTTGCGGTCTCATTGTGACGAGCTTTGCAGACGAAAAGGAGACTGTTACCATCCATTCCGCAGGCTTCAGTACAGCAATCAATTGGCCGCTCTAAGGAAGACGGAAGTGTGCAATCAGCGTGATTTTCTATACGTTGCGGAGAAAGCAAACCAGACTGACGCAGAAGTTTCAGATGGAAGAAATCCTCAAAGGAATCGAATGGATTGATGAATTCATAAACTTGAGCTCCGCTCCTTGTCCCTGGTGGGCCTTTATGAAATCTTAGATGAAATCCATGGTGGTGGCGGTGGAGGGTAATGCTACAATACAGGAAGAATATCTTCATTCATGAATGCAAGGGGATCACACATCCTAAGATCAAACCCCCTCATCTAGATCTTTCACAAGGGCTGCGATAATCATCAACCAGACCCATCATATTAAGTGTATGGAGGAACACTTGGAACTGAAATTTGCCAAAATGTTCCAACAATCTCTGGATTCCTCTCCCTCCCTCTCTCTCACTATCTCTCTCTCTCTCTCTCACTCTCTTTCCCTCTCTCTCCCTCTTTCTCTCTTCCTCTCTCTCTCTCTCTTTAAACAGACCTCTATCTTTATAGATCTCAAGTTTTGGTAAGTAGATCGCACATATTGTAGCACTCCTTTTTCTTTTTCTATGTTTTTTCTTTACTAATACATTCTTTGTTTGGTTTTGCAAGAGATTTTGGGATCAAATCTTTGGAAATTTGACGAAGGAGAACTTCAAGTTGATTTTGACGACCGTGATTCAAACAATTCTCTCTCTCTCTCTCTCTCTCTTTCCCTCTCCTTCCCTCTCTCTCTCTCTCTAAACACACCTCCTTTTTTATAGATTTGACACTTTGGTAAGTAGATTGCACATATTGTATCACTCTGTTTTCTTTCTTTATGTTTTTGCTTTTCTAATATCTTCTCTCTTTAGTTTTGCAAGAGATTTTTGAGATCAAATCTTTGGAAATTCAACGAAGGAGAACTTCAAGTGGATTTTCACAACCTTGATTCAAAAATTACATCAATGTAAGTAAGACATATATCACTATTTTATCTTTCTTTATATTTTTGTTTTCTAATATCTTCTCTCTTTATTTTTGTTTGTGAAAGAGAGAGAGAGGGATATGCATATGCATACATGCATGCATATGCATACATGCATGCATATGCATAAATGCATGCATGCATATGCATACATACATGCATGCATATGCAACCATGCATGCATATGCATACATGCATGCATGCATGAGGGATATGCATATACAGACATGCATGCATATGCATACATGAATGCATATGCATGCATGCATGCATGAGGGATATGCATATGCATACATGTATGCATATGCATGCATGCATGTATGCATATGCATGCATGCATGTATGCATATGCATGCATGCATGTATGCATATGCATACATGCATGCATATGCATGCATGCATATGCATACATGAATTTTTATATTTTTGTTTTCTAATATCTTTCTTTATTTTTTGTTTTCTTTCTTTAAATACATGAATGCATATGCATACATGCATGCATATGCATGCATGCATTCATGCATGAGGGATATGCATATGCATAAATGCATGCATATGCATACATACATGCATGTATGCATATGCATACATGCATGCATATGCATACATGCATGCATATGCATACATACATGCATGTATGCATATGCATACATGCATGCATATGCATACATGCATGCATATGCATACATGCATGCATATGCATACATGGATTTTTATATTTTTGTTTTCTAATATCTATCTTTATATTTTTGTTTTCTAATATGCATACATGCATGCATGCATATGCATACATGCATCCATGCATATGCATACATGCATGCATTCATATGCATACATGCATGCATGCATATGCATACATACATGCATGCATATGCATACATGCATGCATGCATGCATGCATGCATGCATATGCATACATACATGCATGCATATGCATACATGCATGCATGCATGCATGCATGCGTGAGGGATATGCATATGCATACATGCATGCATGCATGCATATGCATACATGCATGCATGCATATGCATACATGCATGCATGCATATGCATACATGCATGCATATGCATACATGAATGCATATGCATACATGCATGCATGCATGAGGGATATGCATATGCATACATGCATGCATGCATGCATATGCATACATAAATTTTTATATTTTTGTTTTCTAATATCTTTCTTTATTTTTTGTTTTCTTTCTTTATATTTTTGTTTTCTAATATGCATACATGCATGCATATGCATACATGCATGCATGCATGCATATGCATACATGCATGCATGCATGCATATGCATACATACATGAATGCATATGCATACATGCATGCATGCATATGCATACATGCATGCATGCATATGCATACATGCATGCATGCATATGCATACATACATGAATGCATATGCATACATGCATGCATATGCATACATGAATGCATATGCATACATGCATGCATGAGGGATATGCATATGCATACATGCATGCATATGCATACATACATGCATGCATACATGCATGCATGCATATGCATACATGCATGCATGCATATGCATACATACATGCATGCATGCATGCATATGCATACATGCATGCATGCATATGCATACATACATGAATGCATATAAATACATGCATGCATATGCATACATGAATGCAAATGCATACATGCATGCATGCATATGCATGCATGAGGGATATGCATATGCATACATGCATGCACATGCATACATACATGCATGCATGCATATGCATACATGCATATGCATACATGCATGCATGCATATGCACACATGAATGCATGCATTTGCACACATGAATGCATGCATATGCATACATGAATTTTTATATTTTTGTTTTCTAATATCTTTCTTTATTTTTTGTTTTCTTTCTTTATATTTTTGTTTTCTAATATGCATACATGCATGCATCATATGCTACATGCATGCATATGCACACATGCATGCATGCATATGCATACATACATGCATGCATGCATATGCATACATACATGCATGCATGCATATGCATAAATGAATGCATGCATATGCATAAATGAATGCATGCATATGCATACATGCATGCATATGCATAAATGCATGCATATGCATACATGCATGCATATGCATACATGCATGCATATGCATACATGAATGCATATGCATACATGAATGCATATGCATACATGAATGCATATGCATACATGAATGCATATGCATGCATGCGTGCATGAGGGATATGCATATGCATACATGCATGCATATGCATACATACATGCATGCATACATGCATGCATGCATGCATATGCATACATGCATGCATATGCATACATACATGCATGTATGCATATGCATGTATGCATATGCATGTATGCATATGCATGTATGCATATGCATGTATGCATATGCATGTATGCATATGCATGCATGCATATGCATGTATGCATATGCATGCATGCATATGCATGTATGCATATGCATACATGAATTTTTATATATTTGTTTTCTAATATGCATGCATGCATGAGGGATATGCATATGCATACATGCATGCCAATGCGTACATACATGCATGTATGCATATGCATCCATGCATGCATATGCATACATGAAGTTTTATATTTTTTGTTTTCTAATATGCATACATGCATGCATGCATATGCATACATGCATGCATGCATATGCATACATGAATGCATATGCATACATGCATGCATGCATGCATGAGGGATATGCATATGCATACATGCATGCATATGCATACATACATGCATGCATACATGCATGCATGCATATGCATACATGAGGGATATGCATATGCATATGTATATGTATACAAGCTTAAGCATGCATATGCATACAAGCAAGCATATGTATATGTATATGTATACATGTATACATATACAAGCAAGCATATGTATATGTATATGTATACATGTATACGTTTACAAGAAAGCATATGCATATGTGTATGTATACATATATGCATATGCATATGCATACATGTATGCATATACATACATGTATGCATATACATACATGTATATGTACATGTATGTATACAAGCAAGCATATGCATATGTATATGTATACATGTATGGATATGCATATGCATATGTATACATGAATGCATATGTATACAAGCTTAAGCATGCATGTGCATACAAGCAAGCATATGCATACAAGCAAGCATATGCATACAAGCAAGCATATGCATACATGAATGCATATGCATACATGAATGCATATGCATACATGAATGCATATGCATACATGAATGCATATGCATACATGAATGCATATGCATATGTATACATGAATGCATATGTATACAAGCTTAAGCATGCATATATATACATTGGATGAGATGAGATCTTCATATTGCATCAGATGGGATCTCCACGTACACTTTGGGGTGCACATGATCATGACGAATCGAAGATATATCATACCGTAATGGAGCTCCAGTTATGGATGCGGCGGGGAAGTCAATGGGTCAGCATATATGACAACTCTGCTCTATCGAATTCGGTCATTCAGTAATGTTAAAATGGACCGAACAGGATAGAGACTCTAAAAATCATATCACACAATGCATATATGAAGAGTACTGGCTAGCACCTGGCAATCCCATTGTGAGTTCCGATTGGATTCAACATACAGCACACGAGGTGATGTCGCATCGACGATCGGAAGCTCACGATGCTTTCAAAGCAGGCTTACCTAAGCCTGTATGGCTAGATGTCGAAGAATGGGAATCGATTTAGGATGAGCATCAACATACTCCTGATCGGTATCGTCAACAGAGAGATGCGGCGACCACACGTTTAGATACGGTTGGAACGTCGCATTTAGGTAGCGGCGGATACGACAGTATGCGCTACCAATTTGTAACTATAATGTTAATTATTGAAGTTTTTTGTGTTAAGTATATTATGTATATTCATCTAACATTTTGCATATTTACTATAGGAGTTGGCAGTGGGTCGTCCTCCAACGTGAACTGAAGAATCATATGGATATCGACATGGACTGACTGCACTGTTACAAGGCTTAGAGGGACGCGGTGCAATCGTCTCATGGGAGAATATTCTTGATTAGGTAAAGTTATATCTTGGTTTCGTGTTTCTAGTTGTTGTTTATAAATGTCATATTCATTGGTCTTATTTTATTCATATGTTTTGTTGCAGGATTGTAGGTGTAAATATTTTGATCAATGCCACAATTTTGTATCACACTCGCATACGACAATGATGAACCATAAGTTTGTATTCAATTCCTATATGGAAGTGTTTTGTCACATTGCCACAATTTTGTATTACACTCCTATGTGGCAATGATGTACCATAATTTTGTATTCGATTCCTATATGAAAGTGCTTTGCCACACTTTTGTACATTTTTCATTTATGGAATATACGACTTTCTGTACATGAATCATTGTTCATTTTTGCTCATATAAGTTTATGTTTTGGTTGCCATTAGATTACATAACACATGTACTCAGTTGGGCAGAGTGTATTGTCTTTTGCTAAACAACATCATGCTGTAGCAAAAGACAACACACTCTGCCCAAAAGAATTTGTGCAGGTATGGTCGTCGGTATACGCGCCGGTAGCTCTAGTATGGTCGTCGGTATATGTGCTGGTACACCTAGCGGGGACTTCGGTATAAGCGTCGGAATTTCTGACGCTTATACCGATGCTTATACCGATGACTATACCGGTGCGCATACTGGCGCTTTCTTTTTGATGCCTATAGCGACTGCAACACCGACGTCGCGAAGAAATCACGCCCGTTCAATTTCCTCGGTAGCAGCCTCGGTATACCCTCCATGTGTTGTAGTGTTATGAGAGTGGAATTCAAGAACTCTTAAAAGTTTTTGGTTAGCTCACAATCACAATGACATCAAAATGTTCAAAGTGCAACCATAGTGTCATTAAGTACATGAATTGATGATGAGGAAAAAAAAATTGATTTTACTCCTCTAAAAAACACCGAACTTCAAAGGTAAAGATAAAAAGAAGTAAGGTGTGGAGTTCATAAATATAGTGGAAAATCAATCATTCAAAACCCTTGCTAGTTCATTTCATGCCAAGATCATGTGTAGTTTCCTAATTTTGCTAAAAGATCTATGGTAGAAATATGAAGAGAGAGATGTTGGGTTTTTATAAGTTACATTTAGAATATTTTGGGTACATTAATAAAAAATTTTTGGGTCTCTTTTCCTTCTTAATTCATTCTCTAATAGGTTGAATACCTGCCATAGATTCAAATATGCAAACCTTTATTCCATCAAGTGCCTTCATCATCATATCTGCTACTTGCTTTTCAGTTGGAACAAAAGAAATGTCAGTCTCCTTTGCCGTGAGCTTCTGCCTGATGAAGTGGTAATGAACGTCTATGAGTTTGCTTCTTGCATGGAAAATAGGGTTTACTCCTAGATGCATGGAGCTTACATTATCTTCAAATATGTGAGGTTTGGAACTCACAAGTCCCAAATCTGTATACAATGATGAAGAGTAAGGATAGAATATACCTTCATCGATTGTACCTTTGAGATACTTAAGTACTCTCTTAGCTACATCCACGTGTGGTCTTCTTGGCGAGTGCATTAATTGAGTAAGCACTCCCACACTATATGAGATGTCTACCCTTGTATGAGTAGCATATATATCAAGCTACCAACCAAGCTTTGATAATCTTAATGTCTTTAATTTTCTCACCTTCATAAACACTAAGTTTATGATTCATCTCCAAAGGTGTACATGAATGCATACACACATGCACATGCATACACACATGCATATGCATATCCTCGTAGAGTTAGATTGCATCCCTTCATTTGTATAAATCAATTGCATACCTAAGAAATATGTGAGCTCAACTAAGTCACTCATTTTGAACTCCTCTTGCATGTGTCTCTTGATCCTTTGAATGCCATACAGATCATCACCTATCACATTAGTATGTTCTACATATACACATAGATAGATAACCTCATTGTCATCCCTTTTGTTGAATATAGAAGTATGTGAATTGCTAGGTTTGAACCCTTGACCTTGGAGGTATGTAATCAAACTTTAGTCCCAAGCTTTAGGAGCTTGTTTGAATCCATACAATGCTTTCTTAATTCTGCAAGCATAAGATGGATGATTAGGGTTTTCAAAATGTGGTGGTTGTGCCCTTCTTCACTTATCCAACCATTTAGAAATGCATTTTTTACATCAACTTGGAGGAGTCTCCAATTTCTTGTAGCAAGTACACTTATCAATGCTTTGATTCTAGTCATCTTTGCAACTGGTGAGGATGTTTCCTCATAGTCTTTACCATGAGTTTATGAGCATCCTTTGGCAACTAATCTTGCCTTTTACCTGCAAAGTGATCCATCTGAGTTTCTTTTAACTTTTTATACCCATCTTCAACCAATTAACTTTTTCTTAGAGGACATTGGAACCAAACCTTAAGTTTTTATCTCCTTCAATGTATCTATTTCTTCTTTCATGGAATTTTCCCAATTAGGGTTTCCCTTTGCCTCCTCATAGATTGAGGTCTCTTCTGAAATTGAGTCTTTTGCTAAGTAGATTGAATGCTTTGTAACAAATGTGGAATCATATCCATACCTTTCTGGAAGTTTCTTCTCAAAAATCCTACATCTTTGCTTTGCCTCTTGACTTCCATAGTTTCTAATCCTTTTCCCTTTCATTTTGTTCATCATTTGTATCACTTCTTGGATCCTAGACCCATGTATCATGCTTGCTTCCTAATTGATGAGAATTAGAATCAAGTCCATATGGTAGAGTTACCGTTTGTTAGTCTTCATCATACCAGGACGTGTGTTCTTCAAACACAACAATCCTCTTGTAGTGAATTGGTTGGTTGAAGGATTATAGAATCTGTAATCCATCTGAGTTGAGTCATACCCAATAAACACTACCTTTGTTGCCCTTTCATCTAGCTTACCTCTTATTTGTGATGGTACATGAACATAAGCTAAACAACCAAACACCTTGTAATGTCCAAGAATAAGTTTTCTTCCATGCCATGCTTAATAAGGAGTCATATGTTGAAGTGATTTGGATGGTAGTCTATTGACAAGGTACATATCAGTTGAAATAGCCTCTACCCATTTGATCTAAACAATGTCTTGTTTCTTCTCTCTGCAATTCCATTTAGCTGAGGAGAGTGCCTCGTATTGACTTCCCTTTTAATACAATGATCCTGCAAGAACTCATCAAACTCTTTGTAGAACTATTCTTCCCGTCCATCAGATCTAGCTTCTTGAGTGATCTATGTGTATGATTCTCCACATATTCTAGATACTTTATGAAGCAATCAAACACTTCATTCTTAATGTTGATAAAGTATAAAATAGTCCATCTACTATGGTCATCAATAAATGAGACATAATACCTTGATCCTGCCAATGAAGGTTCTTGACTTGGTCCCCATAAATCTGTATTTATGAAGTCCAATAAGTTATTTGGATGTAGCCTTTATGGTTGGACGGTTGTCTTTGTGCCTTTTGAATCTGACATGCACCACATCTATTGATGATGTGCTGCTTTGATATGTTTGTTAATCCTAGAATACTTTGATCCCTGCATATATCCTTCAAGGTTCTTTCATTCACATGTGCAAGTCTCTTATGACACACTTCAAGCTGACTTAGGGTTTGAGACCCAAAGTTGAATAAAGATGTGTTTTTGTTTTCTCCTATTTCAAAATTAAAGAGCCTACCATGCTTCTCACCTCTAGCTATCTTACTTAGAATGTTTGTCCTGCCATTGGAAGCTTTGACATTACCAATCTTCTCCACATTTTTCTTTGTGTAATCCCCTTTTTGAACTGCATGCCTATGCTTTGGACATTCCAAATCAGATAGAAGAGGAATGTTGCATACAACATGATTTGAACATCTTGAATCTATCTAGAAGAAATAATCATCTTCTTTACCTTCTTTGTGGCTTAGATTCATTAGAAGTAGTGAGCTTCATGTGCTTGATCTTCAGAATAATTATTGTAGTCCATTCTATTATGGCCTCTATTGTTATTGTTGAAGTTGTGTCCACCTCTGCCTCTATTGTTGTCATATCGACCTCTTCCACTTCCTTTCTGGGTCTTCCTATTGAACCAACAATTATGAGTGGTGTGGTTGGTCTTATCACCAATGGCACAAGGTTGATCATTCTGGTCTTTGTTTTTTTCATGATTTGGTCCTTTCCTTTTCCCTTTCCACTTGCTCTTGCTTGCAAATTTGGCTGGGGAAGTCTTCTCTTCATCGTCTCCCTTCTTCTTGCCTTTCAGCTTCTTGTACTTCTTATGTGCATATAGAGAACTAGTTGAATTACCATGATAAGAGTTACCTTCCTCTATCCTATTGTTGGCCTCTTCATTGAGGAGTTGTCTAATAAAGATGCTGATGTCTAGAGTTTGCACATCCATGATAAGATCGTAAGATGTGGTGAAATATTTCCATTGCTTATCACTTTGAATCCCATGAGAATTTGCCTTCTCATAGCCTCTTCTTCAATCAGCTCTCGAATAGATGCTAACTGATCCCCAAAATCCTTCATCTTGGTAACAAACTCTGTGATGGTTTCTTTAGATGTCCTCTTCATTTGGTCAACTGGTTCCAAAAATGATTCTTTTTTGCTTTGGTAGAAGCAGAAAAGAAAGCCTCTAGGGCATCCCAAGTCTCTTGGAATGTCTTGCATCCTCTAATATGTGGTAACAAAAAGTCAGAGAAAGAGTTTACTATGTACGAGCTTGCTTGAGCATTCCTTGCACACCATAGTGTGAGCTTATCTGCCTCCTCTTGTGTTGGTCCTCCTTTGGATGTTGGAATAGGCATAACTTTATCACTTGCTATAATTCCATAAAGATCTCTACCTCGCAAATAGGCTTACATTCTGATTTACAAAGCCACATAGTTATGTCGATCAAGCTTCTCAATCATTGAGGGAAACCCATCACCCATCCTGATCTAGCTCTAATACCACTGAAAGAACTTAGAGAAGCTTGTAGGAGGTAGAAAAGTGAGTTGTGAAGCGACGAAGTTCGGTCAAGCCAACCAGTAGAGGACCAGCCCTTGATCTTATGGAGACTCAAATAGACCTTATGGACATGCGATAAGTTCAATAAAATGCACTATGTACTTTATAGGATCATGGAGAATGAGTCGATACAAAATAGATAGGGTTGCACATTGAATAGCTCAAAAAACTTATTATCTTTGGATGAGACGATCAACTTCAAATGCTCATAGCTGCCAACATGATTACAATTGAAACAAATCCTTTTCAAGGAGTGATACACATATGGTTGAGTGTGTAGAATGCACAAGACTATAAGAAATAAGAAAAATATGCTTCTGGAATGATCTTGACACTCAATCGTGGTACCTCCTATTTTTTAGGAATGTGCAGAGATAGACCCTAACACCGAATAACTAAAATTTCTCCCAATCGAATGAACCAAATGCTTTGAAATTTATACACATAATCTGGAGACTAATGTTGTTTGAATGAGTTCTCACTTATCCCATTTTAAGCTCTGTAGAGAGAGCACCAGCCTCTACAACTTATTGTTGTTGAAGAAGATGATGTAGAAAAATGAAGGAGCAAGACAATGATAGCCACAAGTGTATGTAGATTGCTTCCATGTAATGTACAATTGATTTGAAGTCTTTATATAGACTCTTGAAGTGTTGCGGGACTTCTACAACGGTGGAGTTTGAATTCAAACGAATGTGGGATTATTTGTTGGAGGGAATCGATTCAGTTTCCTACAATCTAGGAAAAGTTAAGATCTAGTTTGATCTACTTTTAGGTGACTCATTCATTCATTGATTGTATCTCAACCACCTCAAATTCGTGGAATTTGAGCTTTCCTTTTCTTCTTTTACATGTTTAAAGCTGTAAGCTTTTATAATGGTAAATGATCCATAGAAAATCTTTAAAAAATACAATAAATGAGCATAAGTAAAAGAAATCTCCAACATATACTCTTTTGATGTAATCCAAAGTATAGCTTTTTGATGTAGATCAAATCCATCTCAAGCATATGTTCCAACATTTATCGACATCAAAGGATTTATGAGAAAATGTAACCACCATATCAATGACCAAATGGACGTACATAGCCAGTATCCATAAAAGCATACATAGTGTGTATATGCTCAATATATGCACTAGAATGTTATTGAATTCAAAATTTATAGCTCAAACATTAGGCAACAACATCTACAAGTGTTTGTCAACCATGTTCTTTAGGCTCAAACGCCTACATAAACTTGGGGTGGCTGCCATTTAAAACCTGTCGACAAACATGTAGACTTACTAGCGTGGTTGAAAACATAGCCCCAAGACTGAATAATTGTTGTCAAAGAAGTATAAAGAAAACTCTTCTTTATGTTCTTGAAGCTCTGTAAGACGTGTGTGAAAGTAATTCGAAATGGCTCCACAAATGACCCCAAAAATGCTTCAAAATAGCCTTTGAAAGCAAAGAATGAAACTTTGAGGGACCAAAACATGTTCAGGTTAATGTGAATCTTAGTCTTTTGAGGATCTCAAACACCACAAGGGTGTAGCTTTGTGGCAATAGATTCATGGTTAAGGGCGCTCTAGGGAGAATTATAGTGGGAGGGGTGACCTCTAGAGAAGTATTGGGAACCTTTTCTTCCTTGATAGTTAAGGTCCTCGCTCACAAGTAGTCAATGCTACCAATGGTGGCTTGAGTGACTCGTATGACAAGGTATGCCAATGTCTATGCCTTGGTCCTTGCCTTATTCATAAGACTTGGATGGTTTACACTGATAAGGAATTATGGTCATGAGTTTTTTTTCTTGATTTGGATTGGGACAATCATCTTGTCTAAATTTCACATATGTAGGTAAAAGAGTCCTCACTTTGAAACTAGTATATGCACATTTTACTCCTATCATGAGTAATGTGCATGCCAAGACTATGTTTGGCATCAATAAATTCTTCATATCAAATGTTTAAACTTTGTTTTGAGTAATAACAAGTCATTAGAGGACTTCCCATCAATCAACATATCACTAACATAAAATATCAAGCATATCAAGCTGTCATCTAAGCATCTCTTGGTGTCTAGAGCATCTCATGTGTAGGATTTTCATGAATATCCCTATGTGAAAGATTCTTATAGAAGTTGGCCAAAGGATTATATCCTCAAACATCACTCTTCTCACTTTAACCTACTTAATGGATTCTTTATGCATCTTAGACTAATTCAAAATGATGTCACTTTTTTTCATGAGTGAATGTGTTTGAAGATCTTACAAGTGATATCCAAATCAATCATCTTGACCATATCCAAGAGAAATAAATTTCTTTGACCTATATTCTAGCTTTTGTCTAAGCTTTTATGGTATATGATCTTATGCTTCACACCCAAATATTCAAAGATCATCATAATATGGTATGTTGCCTCTCCATAACTTTTATGCCACTTTCAAGACTTTGGCACTACGAGGTGAAAAGGTAATGATATAAAATATAATAAATAGTGCCTTTTCCCAAACGCCTTGGAATTTTTTGCATGATGAAACATAGAAACTACTCTATCTTAAATAGTTATATCCATTGTGAGGAGATGGATGGGTAGCTTCTAGAGATGAGCTGGTGTTGCACAAAACCTTCTCTAGACCTACCAAGATAACTCTAGGGATGCTTAATATACTCCTTTCACTTCACAATAAAGCATTTGGAACCACTAAGTCCTTTGGAGCATCATTCTACTCATACTTTATAATACATGTATATGCACATCCACATGCATGCACATTCACATGCATGCACATTCACATGCATGCACATGGATGCAAATGTAAATGCATCCACATACACATGCATGTGGAATACATATACACATGCATATACATACATTATACACACATATACACATATATATGCACATACGTACACGCACATATACACATGCACACACACATGCACATACCTACATATACACATATACAAACACATACACACATATACACATAGACTTACACATATACATGCACATACATATACACACATATACACATGCACATGCACCTACTCATACACACATATACACTTACACATGCACATGCACATACATACATATACACACACATACACATGCACATACATACATATACACACACATACATACATATACACACACATACATATACACTTAGGTACACACATATGAATGAATTATATAATTAAAGTATTAAAACACATATACACATGCACATACCTACATATACACATATACATGCACATACACATATATACACATAGAGTTACACATATACATGCACATACATATACACACACATACACATGCACATGCACATACTCGTACACACATATACACTTACACATGCACAGGCACATACATACATATACTTACATACATTTACACATGCACAGGCACATATACACACACATACACATGCACATGCACATACTCATACACACATATACACTTACACATGCACATGCACATGCATACATATACACACACATACATATTCACTTAGGTACACACATATGAATGAATTATATAATTAAAGTATTAAAACACATATACACATGCACACACACATGCACATACCTACATATACACATATACATGTACATACACACATATACACATAGAGTTACACATATACATGCACATACATATACACACAGATACACATGCTCATACTCATACACACATTTACACTTAGACATGCACATGCACATACATACATATACACACACATACACATGCACATACATACATATACACACACATACATATACACTTAGGTACACACATATGAATGAATTACATAATTAAAGTATTAAAACACATATACACATGCACACACACATGCACATACCTACATATACACATATACATGCACATACACATATATACACATAGAGTTACACATATACATGCACATACATATACACACACATACACATGCACATGCACATACTCATATACACATATACACTTACACATGCACATGCACATACATACATATACACACACATACACATGCACATACATACATATACACACACATACATATACGCTTAGGTACACACATATGAATGAATTATATAATTAAAGTATTAAAACACATATACACATGCACACACATGCACATACCTACATATACACATATTCATGCACATACACACATATACACATACAGTTACACATATGCATGCACATACATATACACACACATACACATGCACATGCACATACTCATACACACATATACAGTTACACATGCACATGCACATACATACATATACACACACATACACATGCACATACATACATATACACACACATACATATACACTTAGGTACACACATATGAATGAATTATATAATTGAAGTATTAAAACACATGCTTAATATAAACGATAATAACAATCAATAGAACAAAACTCTTCATTACTTAATACCATACACACAATTCAAAACATAACTGAAATGAAATATATATATATATATATATATATATATATATATATATATATATATATATATATATATATATATATATATATATATATATATATATATATATATATATATATATATATATATATATATATATATATATATATCAATGTAAATACATATAATCCAATGTCATAATCAACTAAAGTCCTAATCATCATCATCATTATCATCAACAGTATCATGATCATCCTGATCTTCGTCATCCTCATCATCATGATCACCCTGTGACGATCGAGATCGTCCCTCCTCTATCTATCTCTCCACCTCATCCATATGTGTCTCTCCATAATACTCTTGTATTACATATAACAAACATAAATAAATAAGACAATTAAACCATTCATAAAAATAAAATAATTATATAAAATCTAATAATACTCAGAAAGGCATCAGGATGATCTCGCATATACTCACTCAAACGCCGATATCCAAAATGTGTAGCATACTCAATCTCATGTTTCGTAGGATATTGGCCATAATCCTTCCGCTGCATTGAAACAAATAAAAAAGATTAGTTGCTTGCATTTTAACTAAATTAAAAAATATACTCACAATAACACATATACTTATAAATGTAGCTACAAAACCATTATGGCCCATTTGGCCTAGGTGCAATGTGTGGCCCGACTCCACTCTCTTCTTTGCAACAACCTATTTATTTAAGAAAAAAAATACATAATTTAAATGTAAAAAATTACTAAAATATATAAAAATTATAAATATAAACTATTAATTTGTGTACCTTCTGCTGAGGAAATGACTCCTAAAGACGTAGCTGTCTACGAAAAAACTGCCACGTCTCAGGTGGTATGTTAGGTAGCCTCTTATTTTTTTCCACCATACAATATCTCTTGTTAATTTAATCCCAAATAGAAAAAAAAATCAGAATACATACACATATATACACACACATACACATACACATACCCACATACACATATACATGCAAACATATATGCATACATATATGTATACATACATACATATACATACATATAACATAAACACATATATACATATCCACATATATACGTACACACACATGCATGCATATACACTCATTCATACAAAATACATGCATTTATCCCACAAATGTGTAATTGTGTATATGTGAATATGTGTGTATGTGTAAATGTGTATAGGTGAATATGTGTGTATGTGTAAATATGTATATCTGAATTTTTTGTGTATGTAGATAATCAGATTATTAATATCAAATACCATTATTTGTAGATTCTGATCAATCAAATGGAACGCCACCACCGTCTCCTCAATATTGTGCAATGACTATATACTGTAAGTATATCAAACATTTAATTTTAAATATATTTGATGGATACATAACTTATATTTCTTTTTGTTTCTTATTATGTGCAGATTCTGATCAATCAGAGGGTACTCCACCACATACTACCCGTGCAACGACTTCACATGTGTCCTCTGATAGGAATTATGATGAATTTTACTATCAAGAGCATATTATATGTTGGTGTAACTCTTGTTATGGCACGTATCGAAGACCACAATTGGAATGTATTGAACATGAGGCAGAGTATGGTACTTTTGAGCATGCGCCATCACCTGGTCAACGTGATAATGCTTGGGTATGTATTTTCTATATATATTAATGTCATTATTTTATTTAAAAACCATATACAAAATCAAATTACTATTGATATATAGGAATACTTGATCGATGATGATGATGATAATTTTTCTCATAGTGTTAATATACCTAGTACACGTCAGGGACTTGGTGTTCATCAATTACAAGAGGTTTCTAGAAATCCTCTACCTCCTCGTTTAGAGACTGAAACGGCTGGAGATTATCCATTGCCAGCTTGTGATCGTTCTTTAGTACAAACACTTCCTTTAGATGGAGAGGTTTTCAACTTTTGGGGTAGTCGCTATATGATTGCTCCATCCACTATTATTAATGCTGGTCGTGTTCTCTTTATTGTAGAGGAGTTGTATGTGCCTCCGAACTCTGAAGTCACTCTTATGTCATTTCTGTTGCTGCATTTTACCCAAGCCTACATACTTGATATATTTGATATCATCCTCATTTGTAAGTCACATGAGTAGTCATGTGAACACCTCTTGTAAAAGAGTTCATTTTTATCTCTTGTATTTGAAAAAAGAAAAAGGAAAAGGATGGCTTACCTCATGCATGATGTAAAAGAAATTTCGTGGCTCTAACTACCAAAACCCATGACTTTTTGAGCTGAGGGAATATCTCCTAACTTTGGGGATCACGTTTAGGTGGAGCCATTCGAATTCGAATTCAAAACTCCCTCCAAGAATAGCTATAAAAGGAGCAAGAAGGAAGAGGCGATTAGCAAGCCTTGTACGTGACCACTTCATGTCATTTTGTAGAGATTGAAGAGCTTACTCCATATCTCTATCATTCTACTCCGATTGTGCAAAGATTCATTGCCAATGTGGTTGTAATCATATGTGAATCTATACATCTATTATCATCTACTTCTCTGTTTTGTTCTCTGATATACTCACTCAGAGCAGTACCTTCAGAAGGTCATATCTCGAGTTCTACTGATCCTTTTTCAGTGATTGAACATGCGTTGGATATCTTATACTATCTACTTTCTACCTATAAATTTTCAAGGTCATTGGGTTAATAATTTTGAAGATATCTGCAATTTACTGCTCACTGGTCTATCTCTGCAGAGCCCCGAGAATGGTGGGCATGTTCTAGAAATTGATGAAACTTGTTCTCAGTGCTCAGTCCATCATTTGAAGTGTTTTAACTTGGAATAGCAAGCTTGCTAAGTCTATTTTGTATGCCCAAAAGGAACTTTTCTAATTCCTTCCAGGTTGAGAGCACTGATCATTTTTTCTAGCAGGTGTATGTCCAAAAATAGCAAGTTTTGGGAGCTAGTCATTTCGCAACTAGTATGTCTTGACTTAAACTTTTGGGATACATGTTCCAAAGTACTTGGCTGATATTTTGGTGGATTTAGGAAGCTTAAAGGGTCTACTAATCAACTCTGAAGTCTCAGTTGGCTGGTGTGAAGGTGGTTGTAGCAGCACCTACTCATCTTTGGATTGCATCCACCATCTCTCTTCATAGTGGTATCAGAGCATAGTCAAGCAACATGGGAGATGGATTTCCATCAACAATTGACAAACTGGATCGAAACAACTACCCGACAGGGTCTCTAAGGATGGAGGCTTACCTTCAAGGGAGGAATCTATATGGATTCATATCCGGAGATGAAGCAATGCCAACCATGAGGAACAAAGGGCAACCATCACATGAAGAAGTGGAAGGACTTTCGAATTGGTGTTCGAAGGATGCACTCGCAAGGTCCTATATTTTAAACTCAATCTCTGATTTTCTTTTACCTCATGTCAAGGGATGCAAGACATCAAGAGAGACCTGGAATGCACTTGCTTCTTTCTTCTCTTGCAACACTCGAGCAAGGAAGAACCAATTGTGGATGGAGTTCACAACAATGAAGAAAAGCCCCGAAGCAAAATGTGACTGATTATGTCACAAAGATGAAGGAGATTTCTGACCAACTTGGAAGCATTGGAGAGGTAATTGAAGAGGAGCAAATCATAAGACAAATCATGAATGGAATCAAAGCGGATGACAAGTGGGAGTCATTCACAACAGCCATGGATTTATTCATGGATATGCATGTACCTGACCTCAACACACTCATGGGCCAACTCTTCACTCATGAAGCAAAGATTAGCAAAGGTGGTGAGTCCTCAAGAGGTAATCAAACTTCTGCCTTATATTCTGATAAAGCTAAGGTCAAGGACAAGTCAAAGAATAGGAAGAATGAAGATGAAGGAAGCTCTTTCCAAGCAAACTTTGCAGGTAGAGGAAGAGCTAGAGGAAGAGGCAGAGGTGCAAAGCAAGGCAGGGGGAGATTCCAATCATCTCAACCTTGCAACATATGTGGCTTATCTAACCATACTACTGAAGAATGTTTCAGGAACCCGAGGAACTCAAGAGGAAGAGGATTCAATAGAGGTGGCTATGGATCAAATAGAGGTAGATACAATGGAGGCTACAACAACACCAACTACTACAACAACAATTACAACAACAACAACAACTATCAAAGTGGCCATAGAGGAAGAAGAGATTACAATAACTATGCAGAGGACCAAAGTCAAGAAGATTCATTATTGATTATGAATCTATCAACGAAGAAGGGTAAGGATGATGATCACATATTTCACATTGATTCGGGATGCTTGAACCATGTAGTAGGAAATGTGGCTTTACTTTCTGATTTGGAAGATCCTCATAACAAGCATGAAGTGCAGACAGGAGATGACACAAAGCACTCAATGGAGAAGATAGGTAATGTGAAGACATCGGATGGGAATATGAACCTCTTAAGCAAAGTCTTGTATGTCCCTACAATTACCAAAAATTTAATAAGTGTTGGACAGATTGTTGAAAAAGGATTGCAGGTTAGATTCAATCGATTTGGAGCATATGTTGAAGACCCAAGGAAAGGCTTTCGAAGGATTGCCAAAGGAGAAAAGACAGGAAGGCTTTTCACTTTTGAAGTGGAAGATACAAAGAACATAGCTTTGTTTAGCTATGGATCTCAAACTCTAACAGATTTGGAGATATGGCACAAAAGGCTTGCTCACATTGGTGAGAGGACACTCAAATAGATTTGCAGGGACCAAAGTGTACTTGGTTTGCCTAATATCACAAGGCAACACATGATCTATAAGTGTGAAGCTTGTCAACTCGGCAAGGCTCATAGACAACCTTTCAATTAGAAAGGATATATGTATCAAAATCCTTTGGATCTAGTGCACACAGATGTGTGGGGTCCAAATAAGGAGCCATCTATATCAGGCTCAAGATATTATGTGTCTTTCATAGATGATTGTAGCAGGTGGACCATTCTGTTTTTCATGAAGCACAAGGATGAAGTGTTTAATTGCTTTAAGAAGTATATTGCTCTTGTTGAAAATCAAACAGGTAGGACTTTGAAAAGACTCAGATCAGATGGTGGAGGAGAATACTTCTCTTCTGAATTTGATGCCTTCTTGCATGAAAGAGGCATTAAAAGGGAAGTCACTACAAGGTATACACCCGAACTCAATGGTGTAGCAAAGAGGAGGAGCAGAGCTATTGTGGAAGCTGCAAGGTCCATGCTCAACGAAAAGGGATTGCCGAACTACCTATGGGCAGAGGCTGTGTCTACAGCCACATATCTCATAAATAGACTTACATCTAAGTCACTAGATGGAACCAGTCCATATGAAGTGTGGAATGGAAGAAGACCTAGTCTAGAGCATTGCAAAATCTTTGGATGCTTAGCCTATGCTCACATTCCTTCTCAAGTAAGAGGGAAATTGGATCCCAAGGCAGAGAAATGCGTATTTATTGGATATGACCAAAACCAAAAAGGATATAGATTGTACAATCCAACCAATAAAGGATTTTCTGTGAGTAGAGATGTAATTTTTGATGAAAACAAATCATGGTTTGATGATGACAGGAAAGTGAAGCTGCCATATGACTTGGATGAAGATTTTTCCATCACTTCAACCAAAGGAGCCGAAGCAGATTGAAGAAAGTGATTCGGAGATTGACCTAGAAGACTTGGAAAGACTAAAGCTATGGAAGAATATAGGAAAAGCAAAGATGCAGGATGCTACATATAGACCCGAGAGCTCACATCAACCACTTAGAAGGTCTTCAAGGGAGAAGAAGAAACCAGAGAGGTTTGGTTATGATACTTCTTTGGTCACGAAGCACTCAATCTACATTGCAAAAGATTCAACCAATGAAAAACCTACCACATTTGAAGAAGCACAAAGCAAGAAAGCTTGGAGAGATGCAATGGATGAAGAAATGGATGCCTTGAAGGAGAATGACACTTGGGAGCTTGTACCTAACAAGCCATCTATGAAGGTAATTGGATCTCGATGGATATACAAAATCAAGAGGAATCCAGATGGAAGTATAAATAGACACAAAGCAAGGTTAGTTGCTAAAGGGTTTGCTCAAACCCATGGTATTGATTATGAGGAGACTTTCTCTCCTGTTGCAAAAATGCCTACAATTAGGGTTCTCATTAGTCTTGCTGCACCTAGAAATTGGAATCTCTATCAACTTGATGTAAAGAATGCTTTCTTGAATGGATGGATTTCTGAGGAAGTGTTTATGGCACAACCTCCTGGATATGAGGATGCACATCATCCTAACTATGTGTGCAAACTAAAGAAAGCTTTGTATGGATTGAAGCAAGCTCCAAGAGCTTGGAATTTCAGATTGTTGACTTATTTGCAAGACCAAGGATTCAAACCTAGCAAGGCAGATACCTCTTTGTTCATAAAGAGGAATGGATCTGAAGTGATCTATTTATGTGTGTATGTTGATGATATTATTATCAGAGGCAATGATCTTGAAGGAATCAAACAGGTAAAGAGTCAAATGAAGGAGGAGTTCAAAATAAGTGACCTTGGACCACTCACTTATTTTCTTGGATTGGAGTTGATCTACTTCAGGTATATACATCACACAAAGGAAGTATGTCCATGACATGCTCGTCAAGTTCAAGATGGAAAATACCAAGTGTGCAGGTACACCTATGGAGCAAAAACATAAGCTTAGTGCTTATGAAGGAGAGCCAATTGAAGACATCACAAGCTATCAAAGCTTGGTTGGAAGTTTGAACTATGCAACACTCATAAGGGTGGATATATGCTATAGTGTTAGCATATTGAGTCAGTTTATGCATAAGCCGAGAAGACCACATATGGAAGCGGCCAAGAGAGTCCTCAAGTACCTAAAGGGGACCATGAATGAAGGTTTGTTTTATTCATTTACTTCAGATATTGAGCTAAAGGTCTACTCAGATGCAAATTGGGCCGGATCTAAAGATGATAGAAGAAGCACATCAGGGTATATATCATTTGCTGGTTCAAAAATCATTTCTTGGTCATCGAAGAAGCAACCAACCATGGCATTATCTTCTACCGAAGCTGAATATAGAGGTTTGGCTAATGCAACTCAAGAAATCATGTCGTTAAAATCTTTGTACACAGATCTTGGACTTCATTCTTCAACACCTCATATTTTTGGTGACAACACAAGCTCACTACATCTAGCAACTAATCACGTATACCATGCTAGAACCAAGCATATTGAAGTCCACTACCATTATGTAAGGGAGAAGCTAATGAGCAAGGATATTCAACTATCCTATGTCTCTACAGATATGCAATGTGGAGACATGTTGACTAAAGCTCTTGATGGTACGAAGTTAAGTAGATTCAAGTTGATGATTGGCTTGTAGGAAATCAAGGACAATTGAAGACTTATTTGGAGGCCAAGCATGTTAGGCTTGAGGGGGAGCTGTTGGTGCATTTTACCCAAGCCTACATGCTTGATATATTTGATATCATCCTCATTTGTAAGTCACATGAGTAGTCATGTGAACACCTCTTGTAAAAGAGTTCATTTTTATATCTTGTATTTGGAAAAAGAAAAAGGAAAAGGATGGCTTACCTCATGCATGATGTAAAAGCAATTTCGTGGCTCTAACTACCAAAACCCACGACTTTTTGAGCTGAGGGAATATCTCCTAACTTTGGGGATCACTTTTAGGTGGAGCCATTCGAATTCGAATTCAAAACTCTGTTAAATGTTACACAGTTACGCTGTGTTAATAACTAGCTGAAATCGTTACCGAACAAATATTAAACGTAAAATAGTGATTCATCGTAAACTGTATTAAACTTTCTATCATCGAAAGGCGTTATCAGACCAAGTGGGTTCTTGGGAGTGGTAGGGGTCTGTTAGACAAAGGCCCTGTACTCTTTTCCCAATTCTTAATCACCACATCAAAACACTAATGCACGTCTTAGCTTAGTTACTTGCAGTAACTAGACAATATTGGGTTTCTTTACGCCCACGTATCGACCTTCTTCAGACTATTCTGCTATTGGAACAGAGCAGTAGTCCATTCTACAGCTCCGCTATTATACCATAAATCAACCAAAGCGAAGACTATAGCTGACAGATTCATTCGTCACCACACTTTCCAGTGATCTCAAAAGTCCACGTTACCGAAGATACTAGTTCGTATTCATATTTGGGGTCACAGTTATTACACCGAATGCAATGAGTCTGATGGAAAAACACAGAACATACTCCGACAGGGCAACACATTACCTATTCAATTCACATAGCCAGATAACTACTCAAACTGACTCGGGGTACTTCAATAACTGAAGAATACGCAGCAATACAACAAGGTAACAGTACTCAGACACACAATCCGTCCTTCAATCACTCGTTACGATGAACTTCAATGTGAGCATCCGATACAGAACTCAACATTTACATTACTCAGACTCCACAATAATGTAAATAGTATTCTAACAAAAAATTAAGCAAACAATCTGGCAATTCCATAAGGACGTCTCTCTCGAGCATTCTCCTTACATTGCTTTATATAGATTTACAAAGTGCGCGTACCAACTTTTGCGCGTAATTCAAGGAACTCCGTTACATCCGGCAGTCATTACATTTGTCTCACTCGGCGGCCGACTAACACTGGCACGCACGGTGGACTCGAACCCGCAAGTGATTTTTATTACAAAACTACTGTTCATCTATGATACCTTCTAAATACATATTCCTGGCTAATCTAAATGTCCGGGCTATTTTTTTCTTAAGGGTTTCTAATAATTTCTTAAGGGTGTCGGGTTCTAAAATCTGCGCATCTACTCTAACGAAACTGAGGGCAATGGCTTCGGTGAGCAAAATTTCGGCCTGCGTTTGCAAAAAGGCCTCTTGTAAATAAAATTCGTTTGATAATGCCACATCTCTTGCTGTCTTCATGTCTGTTACTTGTTTCTGCATCTCGTTGATTCTGTCTTTCTGGTTGCGTACCTGATTATCTAATCTTTCGAACTGTTGGTTCTGGAACTCTATGGTTTGGTAGTAAGCATCCCGTTCTCTGCGGGCGTTTGCTAAGTCCTTCTAATATTTAGATTCTCTGTTCAGTTGGTGTTTCAGCATGTTGTTGATATCGTCTAAGGATTCTTTTGTTCTTTGTAACTCTTCTACTGCCTGCTTTGCTTCTCTCTGCTGCTCTTGGTATTTCTGTAGTATATCCTGTAACTGGAGTCTTGTTTCTTCGAGTAGATTTCCTAGTGCTATTCTTGTATCGTCTATATCTTTGATTGTTTGATTTAACTTTATTATTTCGGTGTCGGCAGCTGTCAGTAGTTCGTCTTTTTCAGCCAGTGCCTTATCTCTCTAGTTTGAGTGTTCTTCCTGTGCTTGGAGTGTAGCATGTAGTTGCTTGATCTGCTCATGTAATGCATGATTTTCCGCTCTTGCTGCTTGTAATTCTTCCCGAAGAGGGGTGATATCCGCCTCCATTATTTCCAATTTCCTTTGGAATTCTTCTCATGCACTGTCTGTGGCGTGCTTCAGGTGTTGCGGCAGTTGTTGGGATAGATTAATTAAAAGGTGACCCATATTTTCTAGTTCCGAAAAATTTGGAATGGGGTAGGATGGCAGGGGAGGACGAGGTTGTGACGAGGTTCCGGCGAGGAGTTGTTGTGAGTTTGGAGGTGAATAGTTAAGGGAGGATGTAGAGGCTTCAGAAGTTCCGGTGGGGTGAGTGGGCTTGATGGGGCTGTGGGGTGGTTCCGGTTGAGAGATAGTGTTAGCAGGCGGGGTTTTGGGGAGGGCAGAGTCAGTAGTTGTTAACTTGTTTGTTTGTTCCATTTCTACATTGTGTGCTTCTGTGGATTCCACTGCCTTCAGTAGCTTGTCTAGTACATCTTGATTAGATTGCTGCTCATTTTCCTGTTGCTCTGATTCTTTTTCGGTGGAAATTATTTCCGTCTCTACTTGATCTTGTTGTTCTTGTTGCTCGATCGATGATTCATTATGCATTGAAGTGGCTGTATCATGGAACGTCTCTTCTTCTTGCTTCTCGTCTTCTTTATCATCATCTTTATCCTTTCCGGCTGAGCCTTGTGCTTCACTTTGTGAGGAGCTAATCCTGATGCATTTCCGGCGGAACAACTGATTGAGCTCTTCTTCATCTTCTTCTTCCTCATCTTCTAGTAGTTGAACTGACTCTTCGTGCCTTAAAACTGGTCCTCGTTGAGGTGGTTGAGCGGCTAGTATGGTTGGGAAGAGAAAAGAAAGGTTGTGAGGAAGTCTGGATCGAGGGGTGGTTCCTTTGTTGACTTGTTTCACTATGGCGACGCACTCCTTATGGATTAGGTGAAAGAAAAATGAGGCGAAATTAACGGGTTCTCGTGCGGCAAGGTCGATGGCGGAATAGAGGCTGGGATAATTTGTGCGAAGAAGGGATGGGCTTCCACTGAGTGCCAAGGCAGCTCAGCAAAGTTGGCCAACCCTCGGATACGCAGGTATTCTCCTACCTCGGTAGGGATACCATCACAGAAGGCTATGTAGTTTGCCAAGACTTCCATTGTGAACACGAATACACAGGACACAACACATAGAACACAGAACACACAATTACAATCACAAGAACACAATAGCGTTTTTCGGCGCAACCGAAGAGCTTAAGTACAGATAATACAGTGGGGGGGGTAGGAAGTGATGGTTATCATTGTGCGGTGCTGGAATGATATTTATTGCTTTTAACTTGGCATGCATACTTGAGTAATTGGTAAGGAGGGCGGCTTATGACAAAACACAGCTATTAAAAAGAAGAGAAAGAACAGAATGAAAAGTAAAAAACAAAAGCTAAAAAATGCGGTCCACCGCCGAATGATTTAATGCGGACTAGTAGCGCTTCGATACGGCCGCAGCTTCGAGCCGTTGATTGCTTTTGGAAGTGGATTTCCGGTCAACGTAGTCAACCAAAAAGTTGCTGGACCGATTTGCTCTCAGATTTTGTAAGGGCCGAACCACCGTAATTTGAATTTACTGGCGGATCTCTTTGACTTTGCATTATAAAAAAGTACAAGCTGTCCTATCAAAAACACTGGAGTTTTCAGGTTTCTATCCTGCGTCCTTGCCTATCTTAGTTGAACTTCGTGCATAGTTAAGAAACTGAGCCATCGGTGCTCATCTAACTCTCTGAGTGTGTCCAACCGAATTGACAGTGAGTCTTTCGATAGAAGTTTTTGAGTGATTGCTATGCGTAAACTTGGTATGACTATCTCCATTGGTGCTATAGCTTCTAAGCCATAAGCTAATTTGAAAGGTGTCAATCCTGTTGTTACCTTGTAGGTAGTCCGGTATGCCCATAACACTGCAGGTAGCAGTTGATCCCATCTTTCCGGTGATTCCATGATCAATTTTCGAAGGATATTCAGCAAAGATTTGTTTGTACTTTCGGCCAATCCATTAGCACGAGGATAATAAGGAGAACTAAATTTATGTGTGACCTGGAACGAATGTGTAAGTGCCTTCATTAGATTGTTTACAAAATGAGTGCCTTGATCTAAGACAATTTCCAGTGGTAAGCCAAAACGTGGAAAGACATCGGTTAGCAGACACTTTGCTACCGTAACGGCTGTAGCAGACCGTAAAGCCCAGGCTTCAGCCCATCTGGTTGCATAGTCTGTATAGGTCAGTATGTAACGGTTGTTACTGAAGACTGCTGGTGGTGTAATTGGACCGATAAAATCTAGACCCCACTTCTGGAAAGGTTCCATTGGTAAGATGGGTTGCAGAGGAAAAAAATGACGTTGTAAAGGCTGACCCGATCTTTGACGAGTATCACATTGTTTGACAAACTGTAATATATCTCTGTACATCGTTGGCCACCAGAGACCACTCTGCAGAATTTTCGGGTGAGTTAGATCCGCAGCAAAGTGGCCACCCGAAGGAATCGAGTGAGCCAAAGTGATAACTAAGTTAACTTCATGCGGTGGAATACATCGAAGTAGGATTCCGGTGTGATCTACATAATATAATTCTCTAGCAATTAACCAAAATCGGCGGCTAAAAACTGCAATTTTCCTGCATACTGCTCTAGAAGTCTGAGATGGAAGGCAACCATCAGTGAGAAAGGTCAAGATCTGATCATAATATGAAAATGGGATAGGTGGGTCTGCAGATTCTTCATTAATTGGTTCTGATACATAAATCGGGGGTGTCGTGTCATCTATGCCCACCGGAGCTTCACCGGAATCTAAGCGGGATAAAAAATCTGCTAAGGCGTGTGAACTGCCTGGCCGGTGAATGACTTCGTAATCAAATTCTTGCAAGAGTAAGACCCATCGCGCTAATCAACCACCTAGATGCTGCTGCCGAACTAGATAGACAAGTGCAGCATGATCTACATGAAATATGAATTTACGGCCTAGCAAGTAATGTCTAAATTTCTTGACCGAATATACTAGTCCTAGACATTCTCTTTCTGTTACAGAGTAATTTTTCTCAGCAGGTGCTAATCTTCGACTTGCATAATACACTGGTCTGAACCATTTATCAATTTGTTGCATCAATACACTTCCTATTGCTATATCTGAAGCATCAACAAATATATGAAATGGGTGATCCCAGTCCGACGGTTGTAAGATAGGAACTTGTGTTAATAAATGCTTTAAACGATCAAAGGCTATCTGGCATTCCTGGGTCCATTCAAATTGTCGAGGTGTTTTGCTGATTAGCTTGTTTAGTGGTATAGCCAGATGAGCAAGCCACCGTAAGTGCCTTCCATGCCACCGTACTTGGCCCATAAAGCGCATAACTTCTTTTGGAGAAGCTGGCACCGGAGCTTCTAATACTGCCGAAATCTTATCTGGATCTACTTGGATACCTTGTGCAGATACAATGTGGCCAAGTAACTTGCCACATGAGACCGCAAACACCGATTTGTTAGGATTCAAACAGAGTCTATATTCTCTACATTTCTGAAAGCAGCACCGTAAATGAAACATATGTGCTATCATCTTATCGAAAATTGAAAAATCATCGAGGTATACTTGCATAAATGAAGTGAGATAAGGAGAAAATATCTCTTGCATACATCTTTGAAATGTGCTTGATGCGTTTCTTAATCCAAACCACATTACCGTACAAGCAAAGACACCCCAATTGGTAATAAATGCAGTTTTTGGTATATCTTCTTCGGCCAGTCTTACTTGGTTGTAGCCACTGTATCCATCTAGAAATGAATACATCTCGTGACCTGCTACTCTATCAAGCATGGTATCTAAAAAGGGAATTGGAAAGGGATCCGGTACGGTTGCTGCATTTAATTTCCGGTAATCTATACAACTTCTCAATTGCTTGTTTTTCTTTGGCACAATCACAATCGGAGAGATCCATTCAGCATGCTCTACTGGCACGATGAATCCAACTTTCAATAACCTATCAAGTTCTACCTTTACCTGGGAGGCATAGTGGGGATTCATCTGGTTAGTTGGTTTGCTTTATCGGTCTTGCTTCTGGCTTCAGCATGACCCTCTGCTGGTAGATACGGGGGTCTAATCCTTTCATGTCTTTGTAGTCCCATGCAAAGACATCAGTGAATTCTTGGAATAGCTCGATTAAATCTGCTTGAAATGTTTCCAATAAGTTTTGCTTTATCTTCACAGGACGCGGATGATCTTCATCTCCTAAATTGTAAGTAATCAGCTGATCTTCGGGGACATATAACTGTTGATGTTTCTCTGTGTTGTCTGTTGGGTTAAGAAGTTGCTGCAATTCATCGTCATGTGTTGAAATAGTGTCTCCCTTCTTAGCCTCTTCTGTGACGGGTATTACTGTACAGACTGAAGCATTCCAATTATTTACAACGGGCTGTAGATCAATAGTCCCTAAGGAAATTAAGTCAGCGTTACTCTTCAGAAAATCTTCTTCTTCATCATCTGACAATCCATCTAGCATATGGACTGGTTCAGCAAAATACGGTCTAGCGTGTAGCTCGCAAGGTTGTATAGCATCTAATTTTACCACATATCTATGATTGGCATCTTTAAACGTAAGCTCTTGTGCAGACCAGTCCTGTATTACCTTCACATGTTTCAGCCAAGGTCGGCCAAAAAGAAGGTTGTAATCCAAAGTGGATTCCGGCAAATCTAGTATAACAAAGGTCATTTTAAAGGTCGTACCTTGCAAAGTGATGGGTACATTTCGCACAAGTCCTACAGGATGGACTCTTGATTGATCTGCCATTCTCACAAAAAATTGAACTGGTTCGATTTCGGTCCATCCTAATCTTTTGCATAATGCCGCAGTCGCAATGTTAACACCAGAGCCTCCATCAATTAATACCTGCGTAATCTTATGATTCTTATACCATACTGTAATCAAGGGAACTGAATGATCAACCGTAGAATCAGGTTTCGGTTGAACTGCTGCTGTCGCCAGAATACAAGAAGGTATTGGACTGAACTGTTGTTGGAACTGTTGGCGAATTCCAAGTACTAATGCTAATAGTTGGCCCAGAGGCAGAGTGATAGATGCCTTAGATAAGATTTCCCAAGCCTGTTGAGGTTGATTGACAGGCTCTACTGATGTTGAAGTTGACACCTCTGCTGATGCGGAGGTGTCTACGGTGGGCAATGTATCTGCTGCTAATGATGTTTCTACTGCTAACTCCCTTTGTTGTGTTCCTTCCTTTGTTAACGAGGGCTGGGCTACCGGAATAGGCTCTGGAAAGACTGGTGGTTCTGCTGTGGTCCATTGACTAGCTTTGTTATACATTCTGTGTTGTTCATGTATCCCTGGTTCAAATATTTCTGCTGTCGGTTGTAGTTGTTTACCGGAACGGGTCTGGATTGCAGCAGCCTGTATCTCCACCGGTGTGATTTTTACCATGTTGGCCATTGGATTTTGTCGTTCCTTCTTCCTTTGATCATACTCAGCTGCATCCTTACAAAATCTCCTAATATGTCCAAATTCACCACAAAAATGGCAGTGTGGTGGTGGTAAATTGGGATTTTCCGGTGGTGGTCCGTGTTGGCAGCGGTTTGGATTATAATTAGTATTCCTCTGTCCTCGGTAATTTCGATATCCTTGCTGCTGGTTGTTTCTCATTTGTGGAGGCACATAGTGATTGGCTGGTTATCCTTGTTCCTGGATAATTGCATTGACAGGTACTGTTCCTTGTACTCTAGCGTTGTATGCGCAGTTTTCGGTGGTGTGTCCGGCAATGTTGCAGATAGCGCAGAATGTTTGATTAAGTGCGCAATTGGCACTGGTATGTCCTGAATTTTTGCATATGTTGCAGTATACCTGTCTAGTCATATCTTCTGCAACATTCTTGTTTGCTTTTAACCATTCTAAATCTTCTGTAAATCCACCGACTTTGTGTTCTAGTTGCAGAGTCATTGCAATGACTGCGTCGAGGGACATGGCTCCGACACATCTTATGATCATGATCTGCTTAAGTTGTGGAACCAAGCCATTAATGAACCACTGAGTGATAACGTCATCTGGTAAGTTAGCATGGGCCGGTGGTAGCTGCCTTAAGTGTGTTCTGAAGAGAGTAGCATACTCCTGTACGGTTTGATTTGGTTTATGTCTGTTATTCTGCAGATAATCAAAAATTTCGGTTGGATTCTTTTTTAGTCTGAATCGCTGCAGAAAAGCATCTCGTACTGCTTCGTAGGTGCCGAAATGATTAATATCATATTCTGTAAGCCATCTAGCTGCTTCATTAACAAGTGTAGATTGGAAGACAATGGCTTTGTAGGCCTGATCCGATGGATGATTGAGAATTGTGTAGCTTATCTCGAAGGTGCGTACGTGAGCATCCGGATCATCTCCTGGAAATCCACCAAACTTCGTGTATGTCACTCCCGTTGGAGGTGGCCTTGGTGGACATAACTGTTGTTGTGGTTGTCCGTTCATCATGAGTGTATTATACCTTCCTTCTGTATCTCGGGCCTGAATATCTGAACTACCAGAATCTGTATCGTCGAATGGCGCACTTTTCGGTGTGATTATCTTGCTTGATATGCTTCGAATCTCTATTTCAAACAACATTCTTTCCTCCTTGATGTCCAGTGTATGGGAACTTGCTTTCGAGCACGGTGATTGGGCTGAGGATTCAGCAGAAAATTCTAAATCATCACCGAAAAACTGTGATTCTCTTACCGAAATATCACCGGAATGAACCAAAATTATGCCCGATTTCGGTGTTTTTTTGCCTTCGCCGATTTCTTTGACTAAAGTGTTTCTAATCGTAGATGAATCTGAATATTTTTCCAAGGTTGTTAAACTAGATTCCCACTGCGTCTTGGTAGGTTCTGGAATTACTATATCTTCGACAGACTGTGCCGAAATAGTACCGGAGTGTTCTAGAGGCGTAACAAGTCCCACTGAAATATGACCAGAATCAGTTTTAACAATCTTAACTTTCTTGACAACTGGGTCAGTCCTAGTTGTACTTCCACTTCCCAAAGTTGGTTTTAGTACTTCAGACTGATGTTTCTTGGGATACGTTTCACCGGATCGAGTAACCGACATCTATCATCTCTTGTACTAATCGCGTAGTATTACTAACGGGACAGTCTGCAACAATCTAGTTCTGTTGCTACTGCCAACCAAACAATAATCTAATTCTGACAGATGACTGGCAATTTTGATGCCACCTTCCCACAGACGGCACCAAGTGTTAAATGTTACACAGTTACGCTGTGTTAATAACTAGCGGAAATCGTTACCGAACAAATATTAAACGTAAAATAGTGATTCACCGTAAACTCTATTAAACTTTCTATCACCGAAAGGCGTTATCAGACCAAGTGGGTTCTACCTGTACTCTTTTCCCAATTCTTAATCACCACATCAAAACACTAATGCACGTCTTAGCTTAGTTAGTTGCGGTAACTAGACAATATTGGGTTTCTTTACGCCTGCGTATCGAACTTCTTCAGACTATTCTGCTATTGGAACAGAGCAGTAGTCCATTCTACAGCTCCGCTATTATACCGTAAATCAACCAAAGCGAAGACTATAGCTGACAGATTCATTCGTCACCACACTTGCCAGTGATCTCAAAAGTCCACGTTACCGAAGATACTAGTTCGTACTCATATTCGGGGTCACAGTTATTACACCGAATGCAATGAGTCTGATGGAAACACACAGAACATACTCCGACAGGGCAACAGATTACCTATTCAATTCACATAGCCAGATAACTACTCAAATTGACTCCGGGTACTTCAATAACAGAAGAATACGCAGCTATACAACATGATAACAGTACTCAGGCACACAATCCGTCATTCAATCACTCGTTACGGTGAACTTCAATGTGAGCATCCGATACAGAACTCAACATTTACATTACTCAGACTCCACAACAATGTAAACAGTATTCTAACAAAAAATTAAGCAAACAATCCGGCAATTCTAGAAGGACGTCTCTCTCGAGCATTCTCCTTACATTGCTTTATATAGATTTACAAAGTGCGCGTACCAACTTTTGCGCATAATTCAAGGAACTCTGCTACATCCGACAGTCATTACATTTGTCTCACTCGGCGGCCGACTAACAACTCCCTCCAAAAATAGCTATAAAAGGAGCAAGAAGGAAGAGGCGATTAGCAAGCCTTGTACGTGACCACTTCATGTCATTTTGTAGAGATTGAAGAGCTTACTCCATAGCTCTATCATTCTACTCCCATTGTGAAAAGATTCATTGCCAATGTAGTTGTAATCATATGTGAATCTATACATTTATTATCATCTACTCCTCTGTTTTGTTCTCTGCTATACTCACTCAGAGCAGTACCTTCAAAAGGTCATATCTCGAGTTCTACTGATTCTTTTTTCGTGATTTAACCTGTGTTGGATATCTCATACTTTCTACTTTTTACCTATAAATTTTCAAGGTCATTGGAATAATAGTTTTGAAGATATCTACAACTTACTGCTCACTCGTCTATCTCTGCAGAGCCCCGACAATGGTGGGCATGTTCCAGAAATTGATGAAACTTGTTCTTAGTGCTCAGTCAATCATTTGAAGTGTTTTAACTATGAATAGCAAGCTTGCTAAGCCTATTTGCTATGCCCAAAAGGAATTTCTCTAATTCCTTTCAGGTTGAGAGCACTGTTCATTTTTTCCAGCAGGTGTATGTCCAAAAATAGCAAGTTTTGGGAGCTAGTCATTTCGCAACTAGTCTGTCTTGACTTAAACTTTTGGGATACATGTTCCAAAGTACTTGGCTGATATTTTGGTGGATTTAGGAAGCTTAAAGGGTCTACTAATCAACTCTGAAGTCTCAGTTGGCTGGTGTGAAGCTGGTTGTAGCAGGACCTACTCATCTTTGGATTGCATCCACCATCTCTCTTCACAATTTTGTGGTCCTATATATGGATGGGAAGACTGGCATCGACTTTCACTTTATGTTCAAAGCATGAGTACTTATGGAATATGCTTGAACGCAGCTTCTCTTACTAGTAGAATGATTTCACATGTTGAAAATGAAAGATTATATATTGATGGAAGACCTTACACACATGGAAATATAGTAGGTTTAATAAATAGTAGTCGACAGTTACATAATAGTTCAAGGACTAACTGCACATTTGAGGAGCGTGAAAATAGTCATGAATCACCATACATGAGTAGATATGTATCAAGATACATAGTTATCAATGCTATTACTACATTACATGCCGGTGATGAACTATTAGTGACTTATGGATGGCGTAGACCGTGAAGAGCACCTTTTAGCTAGAGAGAATTAAAAATTTTCTATCCATATTTAATAAGTTATATACTTAATTTTATATTTAAAGTTTACTTTTTATTGATTTATGGAATCCTAATGAATTTTATTTATATGTGTAGATTCCAACGTATGATGTTGATGATATTCCTCCACAACATTCACAATTACCAGTAAGACCTCATTTATAAGAAGCTTCCATGAGGCGGCTACGCAAAAGTAATCCTGTGGAATATGCAAAGTTGAAAGATCTATATTCAAAAGATGATAAAGTACAAGATTTGTGTGACAATGATGAAGATGATGGCATGGCAGATTTTATTGAGGATTGGTATCAAAATGACAGTGAGAACATTGATATTTCTAAAAATGAGAAATATCTTCGAGAGGAATGTTTAAAGCATGTATATGAAGGAAGTCGTTTGACACGACTAAGTGCGAGCTTACTTATTCTCATACATACATACATACATACATACATACATACATACATATATATATATATATATATATATATATATATATATATATATATATATATATATATATATACACACATATACATGCATATATAAACATACACATAATATACATGAATGCATACACACATATAAACATACACACACATATACACACATTTTGAAGGATGGAAAAATAATTTTAAAGGATGGTTAAACAAAAAGTGTCCATTCAATGCAGGTTTTTATTCTTACTTTAGATAAGGTAAGAACAAGAATTTGAATTGAATGGACACTTTCTGTCCGTGCATATTTTAAAACTATTAATGCATCTTTCAAAATATTCACGAAAAATTTGATTGGTTGGATGGCAAGATAAGATTGTTTGTTTTGGAGGATATGGAGTATGTACCTTCATTGAATGATTTGTCGATTCTATCATATGTTCAGTTTGAAAGCATGAGGAGCAGATTTATAATTGCTATTCAAAGAATTTGGCATTGTTTATAGGCCATACAATGGTGACCTGGATGAATTGCACGCACAGAGGTTACTCAAGATAGACAAAATCACGATTTTCATGTCAAAAAACACGATTCTGAGAACCATGATTTTGTGAAAAACACGATTTTGTGAATCACCATTCTCTGAGACAAAATCGCGATTCTCTAGAACACGATTCTGTGAAAACACGATTTTGTGAATCACGATTTTGTGAACCACGATTCTATGAAAACACGATTCTTTGAGACAAAATTGCAATTCTCTACAACACGATTCTATGCTCAAAATCACGATTTTCAAAAAACACGATTCTGTGCTCAAAATCGCGATTTTCAAAAACACGATTCTGTGCTCAAAATCGCGATTTTCAAAAACACGATTTTGTGCTCAAAATCGTGATTTTCAAATACGATTCTGTGCTCAAAATCACGATTTTCAAAAAAACGATTCTGTGCTCAAAATCGTGATTCTTTGACTTCACAGCATCGCGATTCTCTGATTTCAACAATCGCGATTCCTTGATTTCACAAAATCGGGATTTTCTCGAAAAGGTCGTGTTTGCCTGTTTTGACCCCAGGAGCCTGATTTGACATAACTTTTCAATCCAAAGTCCATTTTTTGAGCTCTATAGCTCTATAGCTCTATAGCTCAGAAATTCGAAGTTCTCGCCAAAAAACGCGATTCTGTGAGGAAAATCGCGATTGTGTGAAAATTCAAATTTTTTTGAAAATCGTGATTTTCTGTTTCCCGCCTAAAATCTTCCTGAAAGAATCACGATTCTGTGGCCAAAAGACACGATTCTCTGAGAACACGATTCTCTAAAACACGATTTTGTGAAAACACGATTCTCTGAGACAAAATCGTGATTTTCACGTCAAAAAACACGATTCTGAGAACCATGATTTTTCTGAAAAACACGATTTTGTGAAAACACGATTCTTTGAGACAAAATCGCGATTTTCATGTCAAAAAACACGATTCTGAGAACCACAATTTTGTGAAAAACACGATTTTGTGAATCACGATTCTCTGAGATAAAATCGTGATTCTTTAGAACACGATTCTGTGAAAATACGATTTTGTGAATCACGATTCTTTGAGACAAAACCGCAATTCTCTAAAATACGATTCTGTGCTCAAAATCACGATTTTCAAAAAACACGATTCTGTGCTCAAAATTGCGATTTTCAAAAACACGATTCTGTGCTCAAAATCACGATTTTCAAAAACACGATTTTGTGCTCAAAATCACAATTTTCAAATACGATTTTGTGCTCAAAATCACGATTTTCAAAAAAATGATTCTGTGCTCAAAATCGCGATTCTTTGACTTCACAGCATCGCGATTCTCTGATTTCACACAATCACGATTCCTTGATTTCACAAAATCGAGATTTTCTCCAAAAGGTCATGTTTGCCTGTTTTGACCCCCAGGAGCCTGATTTGACATAACTTTTCCATCCAAAGTCCAGTTTTTGAGCTCTATAGCTCTTCATCATCCTCATCTCCACCGTCTTCCATCTTCTTCTTCATAGAAATTTCTTGTTTTTTTTTTGTGCATTTTCACCATTTTCATACCATTTTTCATGCATTATTGTGTGGGAAGGAGTTAGGAAGTGCAAGGCAGAACAAGCGCCTGTGTTTTTCATGATTTTCTGCTCATACGGAGCTCGCCATTGCTCTACGCTCAAAAATTCGAAGTTCCCACCAAAAAACATGATTCTATGATGAAAATCGCGATTCTGTGAAAATTCAAATTTTTTTGAAAATCACGATTTTCTGTTTCCCGCCTAAAATGTTCCTGAAAGAATCACGATTCTGTCGGCCATTCTCAGAATCGCGATTCTGTGGTTGTGCTTAAAATCACGATTCTCACAAATCACGATTTTCAGCGAAAAACATGATTTTGTGAGAACAAGATTCTGAGAACCACGATTTTGTGAAAAACACGATTCTCTGAAACAAAATCGTGATTTTCACGTCAAAAAACACGATTCTCTGAGACAAAATCGCGATTTTCACGTCAAAAAACACGATTCTGAGAAACATGATTTTTCTGAAAAACACGATTTCGTGAATCACGATTCTCTGAGACAAAATCGCGATTCTCTAGAACACGATTCTATGAACACACGATTTTGTGAATCACGATTCTGTGAACCACTATTCTCTGAAAACACGATTCTGTACTCAAAAGCACGAGTTTCAAAAATACGATTCTGTGTTCAAAATCGCGATTCTTTGATTTCACAGCATCGCGATTCTCTGATTTCACACAATCGCGATTCCGTGATTTAACAAAATCGGGATTTTCTCCAAAAGGTCTTGTTTGCCTGTTTTGACCCCTAGGAGCCTGATTTGACATAACTTTTCCATCAAAAGTCGACTATTTGAGCTCTATAGCTCTTCATCATCATCATCTCCACCGTCTTCCATCTTCTTCTTCATAGAAATTTCTTGTTTTTTTTTTTTGCATTTTCACCATTTTTATACCATTTTTCATGCATTATTATGTGGGAAGGAGTTAGGATACATAGCTCGTACAGAGCTCGCCAGTGCTCGGCGCTAAAAAATTCAAAGTTCCCGCTAAAAAACGCGATTCTGTGAGGAAAAACGCGATTCTGTGAAAATTCAAATTTTTTTGAAAATCACGATTTTCTGTTTCCCACCTAAAATGTTCCTGAAAGAATCACGGTTCTGTGGTCATTCTCAGAATCGCGATTCTGTGGTTGTGCTTCAAATCGCGATTCTCACAAATCACAATTTTCAGCCAAAAACACGATTCTCTAAAACACGATTTTGTGAAAACACGATTCTCTGAGACAAAATCGCGATTTTCACGTCAAAAAACACGATTCTGAGAACCACGATTTTGTGAAAAACACGATTTTGTGAAAACACGATTCTCTGAGACAAAATCACGATTTTCAAGTCAAAAAACACGATTCTGAGAACCACGATTTTGTGAAAAACACGATTTTGTGAATCACAATTCTCTGGACAAAATCGCGATTCTCTAGAACACGATTCTGTGAAAATACGATTTTGTGAATCACGATTCTGTGAACCACGATTCTGTGAAAATACGATTCTCTGAGACAAAATCGCAATTCTCTAAACCACGATTCTGTGCTCAAAATCACGATTTTCAAAAAACATGATTCTGTGCTCAAAATCGCGATTTTCAAAAACACGATTCTGTGCTTAAAATCGCGATTTTCAAAAACATGATTTTGTGCTCAAAATCGCGATTTTCAAATACGATTCTGTGCTCAAAATCACGATTTTCAAAAACACGATTCTGTGCTCAAAATCGCGATTCTTCGACTTCACAGCATCGCGATTCTCTGATTTCACACAATCGGGATTCCCTGATTTTACAAAATCGGGATTTTCTCCAAAAGGTCCTGTTTGCCTGTTTTGACCCCCAGGAGCCTGATTTGACATAACTTTTCCATCCAAAGTCCACTTTTTGAGCTCTATAGCTCGTTGGAAAGCTCGTTTCAAACACACAGAACATACTCTGATAGGGCAACAGATTACCTATTCAATTCACATAGCCAGATAACTACTCAAACTGACTCGGGGTACTTCAATAACTGAAGAATACACAGCAATACAACACGGTAACAGTACTCAGACACACAATCCGTCATTCAATCACTCGTTACGGTGAACTTCAATGTGAGCATCCGATAGAGAACTCAACATTTACATTACTCAGACTCCACAACAATGTAAACAGTATTCTAACAAAAAATTAAGCGAACAATCCGGCAATTCCAGAAGGACGTCTCTCTTGAGCATTCTCCTTACATTGCTTTATATAGATTTACAAAGTGCACGTACCAACTTTTGCGTGTAATTCAAGGAACTCCGTTACATCCGGCAGTCATTATATTTGTCTCACTCGCCGGCCGACTAACAACTCCCTCCAAAAATAGCTATAAAAGGAGCAAGAAGGAAGAGGCGATTAGCAAGCCTTGTACGTGACCACTTCATGTCATTTTGTAGAGATTGAAGAGCTTACTCCATAGCTCTATCATTCTACTCCCATTGTGAAAAGATTCATTGCCAATGTGGTTGTAATCATATGTGAATCTATACATTTATTATCATCTACTCCTCTGTTTTGTTCTCTGCTATACTCACTCAGAGCAGTACCTTCAGAAGGTCATATCTCGAGTTCTACTGATTCTTTTTCTGTGATTTAACCTGCGTTGGATATCTCGTACTTTCTACTTTTTACCTATAAATTTTCAAGGTCATTGGATTAATAGTTTTGAAGATATCTGCAACTTACTGCTCACTGGTCTATCTCTGCAGAGCCCCGAGAATGGTGGGCATGTTCCAGAAATTGATGAAACTTGTTCTGAGTGCTCAGTCAATCATTTGAAGTGTTTTAACTATAAATAGCAAGCTTGCTAAGTCTATTTGCTATGCCCAAAAGGAATTTTTCTAATTCCTTCCAGGTTGAGAGCACTGTTCATTTTTTCCAGCAGGTGTATGTCCAAAAATAGCAAGTTTTGGGAGCTAGTCAGTTCGTAACTAGTCTGTCTTGACTTAAACTTTTGGGATACATGTTCCAAAGTACTTGGCTGATATTTTGGTGGATTTAGGAAGCTTAAAGGGTCTACTAATCAACTCTGAAGTCTCAGTTGGCTGGTGTGAAGCTGGTTGTAGCAGCACCTACTCATCTTTGGATTGCATCCACCATCTCTCTTCACAATTTTGTGGTCCTATATATGGATGGGAAGACTGGCATCGACTTTCACGTTATGTTCAAAGCATGAGTACTTATGGAATATGCTTGAACGCAGCTTCTCTTACTAGTAGAATGATTTCACATGTCGAAAATGAAAGATTATATATTGATGGAAGACCTTACACACATGGAAATATAGCAGGTTTAATAAATAGTAGTCGACGGTTACATAATAGTTCAAGGACTAACTGCACATTTGAGGAGCGTGAAAATAGTCATGAATCACCATACATGAGTAGATATGTATCAAGATACATAGTTATCAATGCTATTACTACATTACATGCCCGTGATGAACTATTAGTGAATTATGGATGGCGTAGACCGTGAAGAGCACCTTTTAGCTAGAGAGAATTAAAAATTTTCTATCCATATTTAATAAGTTATATACTTAATTTTATATTTAAAGTTTACTTTTTATTGATTTATGGAATCCTAATGAATTTTATTTATATGTGTAGATTCCAACGTATGATGTTGATGATATTCCTCCACAGCATTCACAATTACCAGTAAGACCTCATTTATAAGAAGCTTCCATGAGGCGGCTACGCAAAAGTAATCCTGTGGAATATGCAAAGTTGAAAGATCTATATTCAAAAGATGATAAAGTACAAGATTTGTGTGACAATGATGAAGATGATGGCATGGCAGATTTTATTGAGGATTGGTATCAAAATGACAGTGAGAGCATTGATATTTCTAAAAATGAGAAATATCTTCAAGAGGAATGTTTAAAGCATGTATATGAAGGAAGTTGTTTGACACGACTAAGTGCGAGCTTACTTATTCTCAATCTTCAAAATCATTTTGGATCGAGTAATGTATCTATTTCGACACTATTAAGGTATAATTTTCAATTTTCTATATGTATATATATATATATATATATATATATATATATATATATATATATATATATATATATATATATATATATATATATATATATATATATATATATATATATATATATATATACATACATATATACATACATACATACATACATACATACATACATATATACATACATACATACATACATACATACATACATACATACATACATACATACATACATACATACATATATATATATATATATATATATATATATATATATATATATATATATATATATATATATATATATATATATATATATATATATATAATATTATGTGCATATATAAACATACACATAATATACATGAATGCATACACACATATAAACATACACACACATATACACACATTTTGAAGGATGGAAAAATAATTTTAAAGAATGGGCAAACAAAAAGTGTCCATTCAATGCAAGTTTTTATTCTTACTTTAGATAAGGTAAGAACAAGAATTTGAATTGAATGGACACTTTTTGTCTGTGCATATTTTAAAACTATCAATGCATCTTTCAAAATATTCACGAAAAATTTGATTGTTTGGATGGAAAGATAAGATTGTTTGTTTTGGAGGATATGGAGTATGTACCTTCATTGAATGATTTGTCGATTCTATCATATGTTCAGTTTGAAAGCATGAGGAGCACATTTATAATTGCTATTCAAAGAATTTGGCATTGTTTATAGGCCATACAATGGTGACCTGGATGAATTGCACGCACAGAGGTTACTCAAGATAGACAAAATCGCGATTTTCATGTCAAAAAACACGATTCTGAGAACCACGATTTTTTGAAAAACACGATTTTGTGAATCACGATTCTCTGAGACAAAATCGCGATTCTCTAGAACACGATTCTATGGAAACACGATTTTGTGAATCACGATTCTGTGAACCACGATTCTATGAAAACACGATTCTCTGAGACAAAATCGCAATTCTCTACAACACGATTCCGTGCTCAAAATCACGATTTTCAAAAAACACGATTCTGTGCTCAAAATCGCACTTTTCAAAAAACACGATTCTGTGCTCAAAACCACGATTTTCAAAAACACGATTCTGTGTTCAAAATCGCGATTTTCAAAAACACGATTTTGTGCTCAAAATCGTGATTTTCATATACGATTCTCTGCTCAAAATCACGATTTTCAAAAAAACGATTCTGTGCTCAAAATCGAGATTCTTTGACTTCACAGCATCGCGATTCTCTGATTTCACACAATCGCGATTCCTTGATTTCACAAAATCGGGATTTTCTCCAAAAGGTCCTGTTTGCCTATTTTGACCCCCAGGAGCCTGATTTGACATAACTTTTCCATCTAAAGTCTATTTTTTGAGCTCTATAGCTCTATAGCTCTATAGCTCAGAAATTTGAACTTTCCGTCAAAAAACGCGATTCTGTGATGAAAATCGCGATTCTCTGAAAATTCAATTTTTTTTGAAAATCGCGATTTTCTGTTTCCCACCTAAAATCTTCCTGAAAGAATCACGATTCTGTGGTCATTCTCAGAATCGCGATTCTGTGGTTGTGCTTAAAATCGCGATTCTCACAAATCACGATTTTCAGCCAAAAACACGATTCTGTGAGAACCCGATTCTCTAAAACACGATTTTGTGAAAACACGATTCTCTGAGACAAAATCGCGATTTTCACGTCAAAAAACACGATTTTGAGAACCACGATTTTGTGAAAAACACGATTTTGTGAAAACACGATTCTCTGAGACAAAATCGTGATTTTCACGTCAAAAAACACGATTCTGAGAACCACGATTTTTTTGAAAAACACGATTTTGTGAAAACACGATTCTCTGAGACAAAATCGCGATTTTCATGTCAAAAAACACGATTCTAAGAACCACGATTTTGTGAAAAACACGATTTTGTGAATCACCATTCTTTGAGACAAAATCGCGATTCTCTAGAACACGATTCTGTGAAAATACGATTTTGTGAATCACGATTCTTTGAAAACACGATTCTCTGAGACAAAATCGCAATTCTCTAAAATACGATTTTGTGCTCAAAATCACGATTTTCAAAAAACACGATTCTGTGCTCAAAATCGCGATTTTCAAAAACACGATTCTGTGCTCAAAATCACGATTTTCAAAAATACGATTTTGTGCTCAAAATCACGATTTTCAAATACGATTCTGTGCTCAAAATCACGATTTTCAAAAAAACGATTCTGTGTTCAAAATCGCGATTCTTTGACTTCACAGCATCGCGATTCTCTGATTTCACATAATTGCGATTCCTTGATTTCACAAAATCGGGATTTTCTCCAAAAGGTCGTGTTTGCCTGTTTTGACCCCCAGGAGCCTGATTTGACATAACTTTTCCATCCAAAGTCCATTTTTGGAGCTTTATAGCTCTTCATCATCCTCATCTCCACCGTCTTCCATCTTCTTTTTCATAGAAATATCTTGTTTTTTTTTTTGTGCATTTTCACCATTTTCATACCATTTTTCATGCATTATTGTGTGGGAAGGAGTTAGGAAGTGCAAGGGAGAACAAGCGCCTGTGTTTTTCATGATTTTCTGCTCATACAGAGCTCGCCATTGCTTGGCGCTAAAAAATTCAAAGTTCTCGCCAAAAAACGCGATTCTGTGATGAAAATCGCGATTCTGTGAAAATTCATTTTTTTTTGAAAATCACAATTTTCTGTTTCCCGCCTAAAATCTTCCTGAAAGAATCACGATTCTGTGGTCATTCTCAGAATCGCCATTCTGTGGTTGTACTTAAAATCGCGATTCTCACAAATCACGATTTTCAGCGAAAAACACGATTCTGTGAGAATACGATTCTCTAAAACACGATTTTGTGAAAACACGATTCTCTCAGACAAAATCGCGATTTTCACGTCAAAAAACACGATTTTGAGAACCACGATTTTGTGAAAAACACGATTTTGTGAAAACACGATTCTCTGAGACAAAATCGCGATTTTCACGTCAAAAAACATGATTCTGAGAACCACGATTTTTCTGAAAAACACGATTTTGTGAAAACACGATTCTCTAAGACAAAATTGCGATTTATATGTCAAAAAACACAATTCTGAGAACCACGATTTTGTGAAAAACACGATTTTGTGAATCACGATTCTCTGAGACAAAATCGCGATTCTCTAGAACACGATTCTGTGAAAATGTGATTTTGTGAATCACGATTCTGTGAACCAGGATTCTGTGAAAACACGATTCTCTAAGACAAAATCGCAATTCTCTAAAACTCGATTCTGTGCTCAAAATCGCGATTTTCAAAAAACACAATTCTGTGCTCAAAATCGCGATTTTCAAAAAACACGATTCTGTGCTCAAAATTGCGATTTTCAAAAACACGATTTTGTGCTCAAAATCGCGATTTTCAAATACGATTCTGTGCTCAAAATCACGATTTTCAAAAACACGATTCTGTGCTCAAAATCACGATTCTTTGACTTCACAGCATCGCGATTCTCTGATTTCACACAATCGCGATTCCCTGATTTCACAAAATCGGGATTTTCTCCAAAAGGTCGTGTTTGCTTGTTTTGACCCTTAGGAGCCTGATTTGACATAACATTTCCATCGAAAGTCCATTTGACTAGGAAACCAAGGGGGCCCCAAGGGATTTTGAGCAATACAAAGGGGAATTTTGGGACTAGAAGACAAAGCTTATGAACCTGAGGTCTGGTAGACACCTAGGCAAGGATAAACAAAGCATTAGATCTTCTGAGGCTAGTGTCAACCATACAACTAAGTCTTGGGCACAACAACTAAGTGGTCATCCTTACAGACTAAGTTCAGACACAAGTGATTCAGAAATGTCTTTTAGCATGGGGAATCCTGTAGGTGGCTAAGGAACTGATTATTTACAAACACCAGAAGGTCCCTATAAGACACAGTTGGAATATATTCGGACCAACCGATTAGGTGCTCGCATCTATGAGGATGGTCTGAGGTGATCAGTGGTCCAACTCAAAAATCCAGATCAACCCTTTGGACTTGAACACCAGGTGGTCAAGTTCGAAGAGGGTTCATACATTGATAAGGAAGGAACCATGTATGTGGTCACCAACCTACCAGATAGGGCTGATGAGTTTGGAAATGTCATTCCTCAGAATGAAATAGGAGACCTAGAACAAGGAAATGTAGGACAAGGACCCCAGACTCCTAGAGGTAAGTCAGTTTTGACCCGAGTGATCACTCCGGATTGGATCCCTGAAGAAAACAAAAGCATAGAACTATTCTTGAATAGAGAAACAGAGGAAGCCTTTTGGAGATTCAAGCCAGATCAACCTAGCCAATTGGGCATAGTCATCATCTACGAGTTCAAGGATCCAGAGACACCAGGCAAAGTGGTCTACCTGGATAACACATCAGAGAAAATTTTCTTGGTAACAGAACATGATAGACATGCATATACTTGGAAGAGTGAATTGATTTTCCCTCCACCAAGATCCAATGTTTCCCATGGCCTCCAAGGAGTAGGATCATCCCACGCTCATGAAGCCCAGAGAGAAAGAACTAGAGAGAGACTTGAGGTAAGTTTTGCACACACTGTGGGCAGGAATAGGTCAGGATTTGAAAATGAAAGACCTAAAAGAGAGAGACATCAAGCACATAGGCAACAAAGAGATGAACAGGATTTTCCATTGCCTAGACCCCGAGAGCACCCAAGAACCCTTAGACCCACTCAAGTGATCAAGGCAATGAAGAATTATTTTGACCCTGCTCCAGAGTTACCCACACCAGCCAAACAAGTGGCTTTGTTTTTAGATGGATTTCTAAGCACTAAGTTAAGATCATATGTGTACTTGAAAGAGCCTAGATCCATAGAATTAGGATTGTCCAAACTCTATAAGGATTCTAATAGTTCTACTAGTCATACTTCGAAAATCTCCACGGAAATAGAGGAGATAGTTGAGCAAGTTGCCAAGAAGCTGGGAGTCCAAAATAGACAAACATCGAGAGTCACCCCATTGAATCGCTGTTATACTTGCGAAGGCGACCACATGGCTAATGTATGCCCAATGCACAACCAGAACATGAGAGAAAGGAATACCCCATACTGCACTATTGAAAGGAAGTACACAAACCATACAACTCAAGATTGTCCCTACAATAGGCAGGCTGTTAGATAGAATTATCAACAACCTTACACACAAGGTAGGTATCAGAACCAATACCAACAGCCATATTATAGACCACAACAGCAATATCAGGCACCATATAGGCCACAACCAGTCTTGGGAAACCAACCACCAGCTCCTGCCAATGCAATTCCAGTTAAGTATGCAGTGGCAGAAGAGAACCTTAATAGAGCATTGGTGCCAGTGACCCCACTGATCTCAAAGAATGACTCTCATGCTCATAGTTCAGACTACTCCCATGAAAGTAGTCCACATGCGTATTACACAGAGTCACCTGAGCATAGTGAGATTTATCCGTATCAATATGAGGCACCACCTATGGAACAAAATTGGGAGCCAGAATACTCCAATGTCATGTACACAAATGCTAACCCTAGGCCCCAATTGAGACAAGTAAGACCACAAGCCCCTAGAGGACCATGTTTCAGATGTCAGGGTGACCATTTCCTTCGTGATTGTCCCCATCCACCATCCCCGAGTCAAGGACATGCTATCACAATACAAGCTTTTTGTCCTGATTGTGGCAAAGACCATCTCCCCAGAGATTGTCCAAGAAACCCCTCTAGTGCACCCAAGATTACACCTATTAATGTGGTAGGCTTAGTGGCGGATTCAAGTTCAAGTTGCAGTAACGTGGCTCCTATACAAGCTGTCACTAGAGCACAAGCCTTAAAATAGGATAAACTAGTAGAGCAATCGGAATCGAGTGAATCGGGAGAACCTAGTAGGAGGAAAACAAGAACATGGAAAGATACCAGAGAGAAGACTAATCGCAAGTGGAATAAAAAGTTATCGGAATTAGAAGAAAGCTTGAAAGATGCAAAAACAAAAATAGAAGACATTGCATCTCAAAACCCCTCACATGTCGAAACTCCATCCACTCCATCTCATCCCATCCCACCACCCATTGTAAATAGGCCACAACCAGGGTCTATTCTTGCAGATCCAACCCCAGAAGGCTTGGACATGATGTTCAAGGCCTACGAGGCTCGACTTCAAGAAGGGCCAACAGTGGCAAACCTAGACAAGAGTTACCCTAGAGCAAACTTAGAGATTGAACGAATGAAAATGTGCGTGAAAATGGTAGAACAAGCTCAAGCTATACTCGAGACTAGTCAAAAGTTCAATCAGACAAACTCTGTCAAACTAGATTTGCATTTCCAGGGCTTACTAGAAAGATTAGAGCAGTTGGTAAACAAACCACAATTTTCTTTACCTCCAGAGGCTCAACCAGTTATTGAAAGGGGAAGCTCACCACCAATGGGAGCATATGTTCCTAATTCCACGGATGCTGGAATACCTCCTTCAATTCAACAGTACTCTCAAGAGTTCTTGCGGGAAATACAAGAGGAGAAATGGGCCAAGGAGAAGGGTAATTCCCCTCCTATTTGTGAGATTGATGATCTTCATGATCAATTTCCCCAAGACATTCCATCTATTTATGGAGACGAAGCAAAACAACAAGAAGACAAAGGATTAGATTTTGAATCTAATACCTTAGAAGAACTGCCTCAATTTCCAGGCCCATGGGAATCTGAATCTCTTCATATCAGAGCTCCCACAATACTGGTAAGACATGAAGACTCAGTGGTCCCAAGGAACACTGAGATACCTCTAGACAATAGGGGACATGTGTGAGGGTGAAGAAGGTAATACTTATCTTCCAATCACCTACTAAGGTTACACAACCAAAGCAATCATAGATTCAGGTGCTGGTGTTGCCATTGCGACCACCTCCTTGTGGAAGCAATGGGGCAAACTCACATTAAGACCAACTAGAATGAAGCTTCAAATGGCCGACGGTCATTTTGAAAGACATCTAGGATTCCTCGAAGGGATAACTCTAACCACTTGTGGTGTGGAGTTTGAACATACATTTGCTATATGTGACTTTCAAAAAAATAACGTCTATGAGATGATCCTAGGAAGACCCTTCCTATGACAATTGCAAATAGTACAGGATTGGGGAACCAACTCCTTGTACTTGCAGCACTTAGGGGTCACCACCAAGGTCAATTTGAAGGATTACACCTTCAAAGATGTACCACCCCTATAGTGGAATTCTATCCACAAAGCGAAAGAAGATTCCATCTCTGTGCATTCTGAAAGTTCACCTGATCCATCATGGCTGCATGAAGATACTCATTTGTGGATGTGCAAGGTCGCAGAGGAAGAGGAAAAAGGTTTAAGGCAAGAGAATAAGGAACTTTGCCAGGAGATAGACCAATTAAAGACCCAGCCTATACACCGATGATCTTTCCAGATGAGGAATTTGAGCCTCATGGCTGGCCAGAAATCTTAGCCACCATGGACATTGCTGTCAATGAAGAACAATGGACACCTCATTGTGATGAGGAGGGTTATGATATCTCAGTGTTCATGTGTCAGCCCTTGCTAAAAGAATGTGACCCTAGTGATATCATAGAAGAAGAAGAGAATGACGATGATATAGAGTCCATTGTGATGGATAGTTGCTTTAACTCAGAGCAGCACTATCTAGAAGATATAGGAGTGTTCACCCAGAAAGAAGAAGAACCTCTCACAAGTATTAAAACGGTAAATTCAAAGGATGGAAGTGAGAGCAGTCAAAAGAAAAAGAAAAGAAAAGCAGTGAAACAAGAAGAGGAGGAATCATTGTTTGAAGTACCAGAAAACTTCAAGAAATATGAAGTTGACGACCGCAAAATTTTGATACGAATGCCTAAGAGAGAGGCCATCATAGGAGAATCATATGATAATAAAGAAAAGACCAAGAAGATTGTAGTGACCATCGAAGAGAACGAAGAGAGATGCACATATATAGGAGATAACCTAAGTGCAAGAGAAGAAATGGAGCTTGTAGCTCTATTAAGGGAAAATAGGGATGTGTTTGTGTGGCACTATAGAGACTTGAAAGGGGTAGATCCAAGAATTTGCTCTCATACTATCCCCATGACTGTTGATGCCAAGCCCACCAAATAGAAGCCCTACACATATAATGACACTTATGCAGCCAAGATAAAAGAAGAAATTGATAGGCTGATTGAAGCTGGATTCATCTATGAGATTGAGCATACTGAATGGGTGTCCCCCATTGTAGTGGTGCCCAAGAAGAACGGGAAGTTGCGAGTGTGTATTAACCTTAAGAAAGTTAATGCCGCTATGATCAGAGATAGTTATCCACTTCCAATCACGGAACATCTATTGGAGCGTGTTGCAGGCAAGGAAGTTTATAGCTTCCTTGATGGATTTTCAGGTTACAATCAAGTAGCCATTGCCCCAGAAGATCAACACAAAACGGCTTTTGCCACAGAGTGGGGAATCTTTGCATTTTGTGTGATGCCATTTGGGCTCACCAATGCACCTGCAACGTTCCAGAGGCTCATGTGTCATGTCTTCAAAGAGTTCTTACGAAAGAGCTTAGAAGTGTATGTGGATGATTTATGTGCTCATTCCCAAGAAAGAAGATTCCACATCCTTGAGCTCAGACAAATTCTCAACAAGTGTAGAGAATATCGAGTGTGTCTGAACCCAGAAAAGTGTGTGTTCATGGTGCGGCAAGGTAAAATCTTAGGTCATATTGTTTCTAAGAATGGAATCTCAACAGATGAAGATAAGGTACGAGCCATAGCGGAGCTACCAAGGCCAAGGAATGTTAAAGAGGTACAAGCCTTTATAAGCCATTGTGGATATTACTGCAGGTTTATCCACATGTACGCAATCATAGCTAGACCCCTTTATGCCTTGTTGTCTAATTTTGAGTTGAACGACGAATGCAAGAATTCTTTCAATGAACTGAAGAAACGTTTATGCACAACACCAATAATGACCACTCTTGATTGGAATAAAACATTCCATGTCCATGTGGATGCATCCAATCACGCCATAGGATGTGTGCTAGCACAACCCACAAGTGAAGGAAACTTAGACTTGCCCATAGCATACGCTAGTAGACAGCTCACCGCAGCTGAACGAAACTATACCACAACTGAGCAAGAGGGCTTAGGCATGGTATATGCTGTGAAGAAGTTTAGACACTATTTATTGGCCAACAAGTTGAAGTTTTTCACTGATCATCAAGCTTTGTTATATTTGGTCAATAAACCTTGCAATACTGGACGCTTAGTAAGATGGTTCCTCTTACTAATGGAGTATGACTTTGAAGTTGTTGTCAGGAAAGGTAGAACCCACCTTCGGGCAGATCACCTTTCTCGCATCACTTCAGGAGAGTCACCGCAAGGAGTGTCTGACGAACTACCCGATGCTTATCTGTTCAATCTAGAAGTTGTTCCTAAATGGGCAAATAAGTTGGTACCAGTCCTAACCTTCGGCCCTGCAAATAAGAATGTGAAAACATCACAAGAAGAAATTGTAAAATCACAAAAATATCACATATTAGCAGGAAGCATGTACAAACAAGATACTGAGGGTGTATTAGCTTGTTGTGTTGCGGACGATGAACATAGTAGTTGATTGCAACAAGCCCATGAAGGAATGCTAGGAAATCACTATTCTAAACAACGAACATTGCAGAATTTGAAACGTTTAGGAGTGTATTGGCCTAGCATGGACAAAGAAATACATGAGTGGATCAAGAATTGTCCAATGTGCAGAGAGAGACTACCAGTGGAGCATGCGACCCTTTATCAAGTATCATTAATTCCAGATTGGAGTGCTCCATTGGTAGAGTTTATGAGATCGGGAAGATTACCCAAAGAGGCTAGTCTAGCCAGAAGACGAAACATGGAGCAAGAAGCTCAAGGCTATGCCTTAGTAGGAGACAACTTATACCGAAGAGGCAGAGATGGTTACTTAAGACTGTGCGTTCATGAATCACAGTATTTGAAAGTCTTAGAAATTGCACACAGCGGTGTTACAGGTGGACACTTCGGCCCTGAGCGAGTAATCAAGACCATTCTATTCTCAGGACTTTGGTGGCCCACTCTTCATATGGATGCTCATATATATGTGAAGAAATGTGACACATGCCAACGTGCACAATATCCAGTTAGAAAAGATGAGATGCCTTTGAGGCCAATGATGGGAGGACGTGCATTCTTGAAATGGGGTATAGACTTTGTAGGTCCTATTAACCCCCCAGTTAGAAAATCCCATGCAGAGTATATTATTGTAGCCACATATTACCTTACCAAGTGGGTAGAAGTGAAAGCCATAACAAAGAATGATGCTCAGACTACGGCTAAGTTCTTATTTGAGAATGTGTTCATGAGATATGGACTACCAATACAGTTGGTGAGCGATAGAGGCACACACTTCTTGAATGAAGTCATTGAAAATCTTCTCCAAGAATTCTTGGTGATACATAAGAAGTCTGCCCCCTATCACCCACAAGCTAATGGACAAGCCAAGAGCACTATTTTGTTCTAATGCCCAAGGAAAAAGTGATTATACGAGACTTTATTTTGTTCAAACCCCTCGGAATCGGTCCAATTGGATCACCTGGAGCTCATAATTATCCCTCGAGGAATCCTTCCTTTGTATATGTACTAGTTTATATGCTTCCCGGCAAACGCACCAAAATGTTTTGTTCTAATGCCCAAGGAAAAAGTGATTATACAAGACTTTATTTTGTTCAAACCCCTCGGAATCGGTCCAATTGGATCACCTGGAGCCCATAATTATCCCTTGAGGAATCCTTCCTTTGTATATGTACTAGTTCATATGCTTCCCGGCAAACGCACCAAAATGTTTTGTTCTCAATCCAAGGGAAAGTGCCTTTACACAATAATGTTTTACCCAACTCTCCTGATACTAGGTCAATTTTGGTTTCCCCTAAGTCCACAAGTTCACTCCAAAGTTTTGATGGAGGAGGGGAGAAAACGTGCGCGATTGAATATCCACCTCCAGTGGTCACTTCCTGTAACCTCCCTTTCTTCACTCAACCCCCTTCTTTTGCGTCGGGTTCACGTATGCTTAGGGGTGCACACAGGGTGCCAAGAAAATGACCTTGACTAAAACATAGTAGTCGTCGAAAAGAGGGGTGACTAGTCAAGGAGGTTCAAGCCATAAAACAACATGGTTAATAGGTGAAGGATAGAATTGCTCAAACCTTTTTAGTTCCTCTTACAAAGGCAAGCCTTCTCATTCTTGTCTATTTAAATGAATTTACGAATTAACAACTTAACTTCACTTTTCACTTTTTTTTTTACAAAGAGAATCCTTCACACAAAATGAAACTTAATGAACACGGATTTTTCATTCACATCGTAGGTCAAACGGTTGAGAAAGAACCCTTTAGCACACACAAATGTGTTTTTACTATACTCACGACAAACTCTTTTTCTCACGCTATGTTTCTTAGAGTGTAGTCATATGCGGATAAAGTCACAACGGTTAGGGCTTTCATTCAAGGATACTAACGGATGCTCTTGGAACTATAGTCTTCAAAAAAAAGAACACAGTGGAATTCCTCATGTGTAGGGCCATCATTCCTATGCCTGAACAGATGGCTTATGCTTTACAATTCCCTGAGAGTTTGGCCTCTGGCTCAAAAGAAAAGAAAATTGCAGAAAACTACCGTCTTTCGGAGTAGCCCATTTTTCAAGGTAAATTTCTTCGAGGTCATTAACATGCATAGAACTTTTTCAACTTCGTTTTGTCCAAGGTATGAAGGATGGTTCTACTTTCCAGATAGAGTAATTCTAAGTCTGCTCCATCAACATACATTATCCCAAATTTCTTTCTCAATCAATCGTTTGTATAAAAAGAGTGTCAAGAAAAAAACTTCAAGAACACTATTTCTTAACACAAGAACGTTCAGACCAAGGGAAATTTAAATTTCCTTTAAACACTGAACCGTAATTTATGGTCGATCAGGTACTATAGGTTGATGAACTCCGCTTTTATTAGGTGGTTCATATCATCTGAGGGATACGGAAGGAGTGAAATCTAGAAGAATTATGTGCGTTTAACTCAGCATTAAAAAAATGCAGGCACTCTAGTGTGCAGAGTGTGCGAAATAGGAATTGAAAATAGATAGAACAACACTCAGGAAAGTAACAACACTCTTGATGAACAACTTAGAAAGAGCCGGTAAACACTGAAATATTTACATATCATGACTCAAATACACTCTCACCTACATGCTCACTATGTTTTGGGAAACATTTGACAGTAAACATTGCGCGATCAATGATCCACTGTTTGTATATGAAAAGCAAATTGAATGCGCAATCACTAAATTACCACTATCCATCTGATGAAACCATTTCTTTCAGATCTTGATTGTGCAAGGAAATATTCATGCGAAGGAAACTGTCAGTATTTTCCATGTTCTCTGAACAAATATTCTTATAAAAGAAGCAAGGATTTTATTTCTTCTTATCATGAAATAGCTAGAGAATTTGTTTGCAGGTCTTGCTCTAAATCAGAAACACATTACAGGAGAACAAATCAACGTAGACAATTCATTGCGCAATGATTTAGCATCATAAGGAAATGCTCTGATTACCTCTTTAACTTCCAAAGATTCCTTTTTCCTGATCTCGCTCTGATCGTCAAACCACTTTAGAAATTCTGCCTCGGTATCTTAATCAAGGAGAATGAGCGGAGCAACAGATTCCTTTCCTCTCCTTATAGACACACATTATTCCTTCTTCCTTGTTTTTCTTCCTTTGTAGCACTGTTGAGAGTCACTCTGTGTCTCTTGTATCTCTTAGCAGAGCCTCCACCTCAATTCCCTTCCTTCGCAGCTCGAATGTTCATCTTTCATCACATCAGACAAATCTTCTCTGATCGAGCTTCTCCTCCCTCCATGGAACTCGAACTTCATTATATGCTTTCGTCATGCCTTCTGAGAACGCTCTCCAAGAGCTCCCCTTGATCGTCCCTTTCCTCTATCAGTGAATCCGTCCAAAATTCATAGCCCCTTTCTCCTCTCTAAAAATAGTCTGTGCTCCCCCAGATCCTGCCGCCATCTTCTCAAATTAGCATTCCGCTCCCGAGTCTCGACTCTGGTCACACCGCTATCTATTCTTCCTCCTCAATACCCTGCTGCTTCTCTCCTCTTTCACTCAAACCTCCGCGAGAGAGATTGACCAAACCTTTCCCCTCCTATGAATACGAGAAGAACCCTTAGTTCTTTGCTCCTAGTCCTTAGTTGCCTAGAAGCGGTTCAGCCCTCCCCCCTTTTCTGTTTCTTTTTCCAGAACAGTGACAACCACCCGATTCAGAAGGGGATGGCCCCCACATTAATAAGGAAATCTGCATCATTTTTATCAAGACTCGAAACAACTCGGTCTGCCATTTTGCAAGTTGTACTGCTATGCTATTGGTTCAGATGAATTTCCATGAGTTGTACAAGCACCCATTAAAATATTCAACTCAGTAAGAGTTGGTAAAAATAGCATATTTAAAAGAATCAAAACTGCTCTATCCACATCACCAACACAACAAAGTAGGTCAATCAAGCAAGTGTAGTGTTGAATATTTGAATGCATACCATAAACTGGCCACATGGATTTAAAGTACCTTTGGGCCACCTCTAGTAGGCCCCTATGATTGCACAAGTTTAGAACAATGGTTGACATAATGCGATCAGGTTCAACGTTTGTCTCTATGACTTTAGACAAAAGTTCTAAGAGAAGTTCATCACTTCTCAAGGACATCGGAGTTTCTTCCATGTAGTTGAGGCCCAAAGTTTTCATCATGAACTGAGTCATTAAGTTGACTGCGGCTCCACTATCTAGCTGAGCAGCGGGGACTGCATATCCTTTAATCTCGACTATCACAGCTGGAGCATTCGAATCAATTTGCATCGTAATACTTTGAATGATCCCTTGGACGTCTTTATCTTGTCTCTTTTTATCTCGAGCTTTCCTCGGCTTCTTAATATATTCGTTGTAGAACTGTTTCCTATAAGCCGGTGAACACTTCAGCAATGTGCCAATGTCTAGCGTGACTTCCGTGTCAGCGAGCAGTTTTACAATATCCACTTCCTCCAAACCCTGTTTTTCCTTCCTACATTTTGGAGCCCTTAATCTTTCAGGGAATGGTGCTATGCCTGGCACAAACTCCTTGGTCACTGGTGGAAGAATCTCTATCTCTTCCCCATCCTCAAACTCCTGCTGCACAGGAAATCCTCCAACTTGGTTTTCTACCTCTCCATGTTCAACTATCTTCTCTTGGCTTGCTTTTTCGCTTTCGTCTTCTGGATGCTTCTTTAAATACTCTTGAGTCCTTGTCACTACTGCCACAGTTGGCTCTTTATGTGCTTTCTTGGCCTCGTAAGCATCCACAAAGTGCGTTGACGAGCTAGAGCCTTCTTGAGGGTTCGGTGTCTTGAACACTACTCCAAGTGCTCTTGAGCTCTCGATGTGGAATGCATCTGAGTATCAACATAATTCGAGGACCCTACTGGTCCTTTTTCCTTGCTGGCGGCGGCTCTTCGTTTTGGACAATCTTCATCAAAGTGGCCCTCTCCACTATAGTACCTACATAGTGGGGTATAATTAATTGGTTTCTTTTCGTTTGGGCATCTAGATTGTGTATGGCCAAAGCCATGGCACCTCCAACACTGGATTGGACCATCTCTTCTTTGATCACGTGCGCCTCCTCTCGGATAGTCTCCTCCTTGACCCTGAGCACCATATCCATAAGTCGGTCTGTTTTCCCAACGAGATGTAGGTGGGACACTTTGAGCGGGCAATCCGGTGTAAGGTCTTTCTCTTGTATCTCCTGATTTCATGGTCCTCTCTTCATAGGCTCTCTTGTTGTAACATTGGTCCTCCGTGTGATTTGTTCTTCCACAAAAAGTACAACGCATTCTAGGTGGTGATTTATCTGTGAATACTCTCGAGACTGTAGGGCATTCTAAAGCCAAATGGCCGTAAACATGGCACTCTCCACACCATGTATTTGATCCAAACACTTGATTGGGGTTTGTAGTCACCTCTAGTTTTATTGTGTATGTTTCCTGGGTCATTGTGGCAGCTTTTACAGCTTGCGTGACCAACTCCAATATTCGTTCTTCAGTTAGCGCACGTTTTTACCTCGCCTGGCGTGCTAGTGGCAGCTACAAAAGCTGGGGTCGTCAATGCGGGACTTCCTTGGCCAGGATCTTTCATCGGTATGTTACCTGGGCCTCCCATTGGCTCGCATAAGAGCTCCATCTTCCTCTGTTGGCATAATTGTACTTCCTCCCAAAGCCTTGCTTGTTCCTTAGCATCCATTAAAGTTGTCGGCCTTGTCAGGCTGATATGCTGCTATGCCGTAGGATCTCTCAATCTCGAAATGAATCTTCTTTTCAATGTCTCGTCATTCGGGGCATTCGTGCCCATCTTTCTTACCAACGTTTCCATTCTCTGAATGTAGTTATCGATGCTCTCATTGACTCCCTGTCGCAAGTAATCCATCTGTTGGGCCAATCTATCTTGGAAGCCTTGTCGTCAAAACTTTGCGAAGAAGGCTTCCTTGAGCATCTGATACGTTCCACGCTCTTGTGGTGTCAAATTCCCATACCAATTGGCTGCCTCATCACAAAGAATAGCCGAAAAAATCCTCAACATTTGACCCTGGTCAACTACCTCATTGGCCTCACAAGTAACCTCAAACAATTGGATAAAACTATCTGGATCCTAGTCCCAAGCACCTGAGAACTTGGTGAAGTCCCCCAAGTGAACCGAAATCCGCTGAGCCATCTCGAACAGAGGTGTGATGTCAATATCACTTTGATCCCAAAAATTTAGTGCGTGCGGCCTCAGGATCCCTCCTTCAAACTTTTGCACTTGATTCGCGACTCTCCTACGGGAGTACACGTTTTTAGCAGATTTCTTCGACGTAGTCGAGGTTGACTCGCCTTGCGATTCCCACCTCTTCCTTTCTCTTTCAAGGGCTCTTCTCTGAGCGCGTTCCTCTCTTTGCGTTTGTGTTGCTCCTAAGGATGAGCTCCCCTTGCTCATGTACTAGATCTTGGGTCCGCAAGCTCGGCCAACATGTGGCGCTAGGCGAACCTATGGCACTCTCTTATAGAGACGTGCCAAGCTATTCCCGGCAAACGCACCAAAATGTTTTGTTCGAATGCCCAAGGAAAAAGTGATTATACGAGACTTTATTTTGTTCAAACCCCTCGGAATCGGTCCAATTGGATCACCTGGAGCCCATAATTATCCCTCGAGGAATCCTTCCTTTGTATATGTACTAGTTCATATGCTTCCGGCAAATGCACCAAAATGTTTTGTTCTAATGCCCAAGGAAAACGTGATTATACGAGACTTTATTTTGTTCAAACCCCTCGGAATCGGTCCAATTGGATCACTTGGAGCCCATAATTATCCCTCGAGGAATCCTTCCTTTGTATATGTACTAGTTCATATGCTTCCCGGCAAATGCACCAAAATGTTTTGTTCTCAGTCCAAGGGAAAGTGCCTTTACACAATGATGTTTTACCCAACTCTCCTGATACTAGGTCAATTTTGGTTTCCCCTAAGTCCACAAGTTCACTCCAAAGTTTTGATGGAGGAGGCGAGAAAACGCGCGCGATTGGATATCCACCTCTAGTGGTCACTTCCTGTAACCTCCCTTTCTTCACTCAACCCCCTTCTTTCGCGTCGGGTTCACGTATGCTTAGGGGTGCACACAGGGTGCCAAGAAAATGACCTTGACTAAAACATAGTAGTCGTCGAAAAGAGGGGTGACTAGTCAAGGAGGTTCAAGCCATAAAACAAAATGGTTAATAGGTGAAGGATAGAATTGCTCAAACCTTTTTAGTTCCTCTTACAAAGGCGAGCCTTCTCATTCTTGTCTATTTAAATGAATTTACGAATTAATAACTTAACTTCACTTTTCACTTTTTTTTTTACAAAGAGAATCCTTCACACAAAATGAAACTTAATGAACACGGATTTTTCATTCACATCGTAGGTCAAACGGTTGAGAAAGAACCCTTCAGCACACACAAATGTGTTTTTACTATACTCACAACAAACTCTTTTTCTCACGCTATCTTTCTTAGAGTGTAGTCATATGCGGATAAAGTCACAACGGTTAGGGCTTTCATTCAAGGATACTAACAGATGCTCTTGGAACTATGGATCTATTCTTCCTCCTCAATACCCCGCTGCTTCTGTCCTCTTTCACTCAAACCTCCGCAAGAGAGATTGACCAAACCTTTCCCCTCCTATGAATACGAGAAGAACCCTTAGTTCTTTGCTCCTGGTCCTCAGTTGCCTGGAAGCGGTTCAGCCCTCCCCCCTTTTCTGTTTCTTTTTTCAGAACAGTGACAACCACCCGATTCAGAAGGGGATGGCCCCCACATTAATAAGGAAATCTGCATCATTTTTGTCAAGACTTGAAACAACTCGGTCTGCCATTTTGCAAGTTGTACTGCTACGCTATTGGTTCAGATGAATTTCCATGAGTTGTACAAGCACCCATTAAAATATTCAACTCAGTAAGAGTTGGTAAAAATGGCATATTTAAAAGAATCAAAACTGCTCTATCCACATTGCCAACACGGCAAAGTAGGTCAATCAAGCAAGTGTAGTGTTGAATATTTGGATGCATACCATAAACTGGCCACATGGATTTAAAGTACCTTTGGGCCACCTCTAGTAGGCCCCTATGATTGCACAAGTTTAGAACAATCGTTGACATAATGCGATCAGGTTCAACGTTTGTCTCTATGACTTTAGACAAAAGTTCTAAGAGAAGTTCATCACTTCCAAGCTTTCCATATCCTTCCATAAGAGCACTCCATGAGATCATGTCCACCATCGGCAAACCATTAAACATTCCTCAAGCTTCTTGAACCATGTAACAGTTGGCATACATCATAGCCAATGTAGTGCCAGCCTCCAAGGGGTAATACTAGAGGTGCTTCACATGCAGCATGGCACGGTAATGTGAATCTGAAGTGGTTATGACCAAAAGCTCCTCTTGTGTCACCAAGGGGTTCCCAGGCCTCATGTTCTGCTTCAAAGCATCCAATTTTAATGCGACATTGCATGCCAAAAGCTCCTGCAAACTTGGCATTAGTAACTCCATTCAAATGCACCGTAGGAGGGGCTCTGCACACTCCAAATACTTCTCATCAATCGTCAATTCCACTCTTCAAGTACCTGAAATCAAACGTATTTTCCTGCCAAATAGAACCACATTAGTGCATCAAAACCAACCATTTTCTGAGCTAACAAGCACCAATAAGATCCTCTGTAACGTATTGACAAAACTGGTAAATAATAAATTCTCTGATTGGGACAAACAACTCCATCATGTTGTTTGGGCTTATCGAGTTGCCTACAAAACAGTACTCAACACCACCCCATTTTAGATGGTCTTCGGACAGAACGCTGTGCTACCATTAGATTTCTTAATCCCTGCCTTAAAAGTAGCACAAGAGTATGAGTGGAATGGGCATGAATTCTCCTCTAGGATCGTTCATCTCGAACGCTTAGGTGAGACGAGGCTACGAGCAGCAGCAGGCATCTACGTTGCAAAGAAGAGGCAAAAGAAATACTTTTATGCACACATCAAGGATAAGGGATTGAAAGAGGGAGATCTAGTGTTGGTTTACACACTAAAACAACATGCCCGTAAGTTGGAAAAAAGAGGATACGGACCCATGATCATTAATAGAATTTCCACTAGTGGTGCAGTTCAGTTGGCCACTCTAGAAGGAGATATCTTGCCAAGCTATATTAGTGGATGTAGAGTCATGTTATATCAAGAACCTGTTACAGAGGACATGCTAATGAGACTCAACACTGCTAAGAAACGAAAAGAAGAAGAGTTAAGAGTGAGAGAAGAAGCACAGGCAAAGGCCAGAGAGCGTATAATGCGAAAAAATTTAAGGCGATTAGGCCTAGATGTCAACTCAAAAACCCCAAAATATCACATGGATATGTGCCAAAAGTCAGGCATAGCGACTTCTCTAGTCATTGACCGAAGACCCTTTGTGACCATAGAGATAGGACAAGGGAAGGGTGCAAGGACGGTGAAAGTATTGATTGACTCAGGTGCAGCAAGTAGTGCAGTTAGAATTTCCTACTGCCAAGACTTGCAGTTGACCATCAATCCCATAGAAGCTTATCTCATAGGATTGGGAGGTGTGGAAACCCTTTGTTTGGGCGAGGTGGAACTTCCCATCTACCTTCAAGATGTTCCAATGAAAGTCAAAGCGCTAGTATGTCAAGATGAGAACCTTACAGAACCACTTGTCTTGGGTCAAGATTGGATCTATGACCATGCAGTTAACTTAAACCTAAGAAGTCAAATTCTTCAGGTTTGGGTACATGAACAATGCATTACATTAGAATTAGAGAACTGCATGCTCCTAGATCACGGCACGACACACTCTCTTGGTTCTTCCAAGACTAATCATATGAAAGAGGATGTTGTATGTGTCAAAAGCTCTATGATGCAAAAGGAGTCAATCGTGGAAGTCCAGGTTAGAAGGCGGGTGGATCTTTCTTCTTCTCCAAAGAATCAAGTAGCCACAGTAGTGAGTCCACCACACAAGCAAACAATACCGTTCACGACAACTGCTACATCAAATAGAAAGACACCATTCGATAAGAAAGCAGTTCCGAGCATGAAGCAGATCTGGGTACGCAAAGGAGAGCAACCACTAGCCTTGCCCCCACAAATCCCATCCAGGCAAGCCAACCAGGCCAGAAGACGAAGGAAGCAGCTCGGACAAGCTCAATCACAAGGTATCCAACAAGTTTGGGTGCCTAAGAAGTTAGCTGTAGCTCAACAAGGGCAATTACAGATGTGGGTACCTAAGAAGCTCTTACATCCACAACAACCTATGTTCTCCCACATGCGAAAGGTCTCAACAAAGAAGCCAAAAAGAGAAAAGGGTAAGAACCACGTACAGAGACCAAAGGAAGATCAAATGAGCTCTTCAACATTAGTAGGAAGACATGCAAAAAGTATATGGGTTTGGAAGCCAAAAGTACAAGTAGCCTCCACCGAACCAAAGCGCCAACCATACTGGATACCACAGTTCAGAAAGCATCCAAAGAGGAAGATGCCTGAAGTGACCTCTACAGTGCCAAATGATGTTCTAAAATGGACTCCAATAAGGAGGATTACATCAGTTCGAAACTCAATGGATACCTCCACCAAGGTCGGCATCAACCTCCGCAAATAACATCGAAAGCCTCGAACGAGCGACAACCATGTGCTCCTTACACAACCCTGTCTTTTGCACCATTCAGGTCATGCATTTCCAAAGTATGCATTAGTATAGGGCCACATTACATGGCCGTGCATAGACACACTTGAGAATCCCAAGCACAAGAGCATAGTGACATATGTCCAATATTTCTATTAATACTAACTTTTGTGTTCTTGTTTTGTGATATCTTTTTCCAAAAGGCCGAGTGTACAAGACGAAGAGATGAACATCGATCGCCCTTCTCCATGGTAAGTATCTTTACTTTGGAAACTTCATAACCATGATAGCCTAGGAAACCTCTTCGTCGGCATACCCTTGAGCACTTAGCTCAAGAACCCCAATTTTTGCACCATACTTCTTCCGATGCATTTTCCAAGTAAGCATGCATAGGGCTACATTACGAGGCCATGCACAAGGCACATATTTTCCTCAACCCATGCACGAACACACTTACCCATCATCCAGTAGGGGCTACTATGAACATCAACTTTGGAAGATCTAGAGGACATCAACGGAGACTCACAACAACACAATCATGCTGGAATCCAACGAAGAAGTACATATCAAGGCACTACAACTTGCAAAGGCTCGTAGTGGCAGATGAAGAGCCGGACAACCAACCCTGCCACATCAGGAAGGTAGATGGCTCTTGTTCCTACCGAACAGACACTACCTATCAAAGCACTACTTGGAACAACCACTACAACAAGGGTCTGTCAGGGACGACACACTCGAGAGGGGGGGAAGTGTTGGAACTCAAAGTCAAGCAGAAGCATGGAAGCACATCAGAAAGGTGGACACACACAAGAAGAAGGAGCAAGTAGGGAGCTCCAAGAAGTGTATGTCAAATTTTCACAAGAACTCCCTACAAAAATAGTGATTTTCATCACTAAAAACCATTGTAAATACCATTTTCTATTTTTGTAACTCCATTTTGTTCAAGCCAAGGAGTCCTTGAGCTTGAGGAGTATTAGAACTATCATCCTACCAATTTTCATAATTTTTAGACTCCGTTTGAGCCCTCAAATAAGCCCTGGAACCTAATTTTTAACTAGGCCGGACACTAGGTCTGGACACGGCCAAAACTAGTCAAAAAACTATAAAAAGAGCTAGAGAGCTCATTTTTGAGGCTAGCTTGTTTAGAGAATAGAGCTTTTGTAAGAGAACTCTTTTGCAATCGAAGCTTTCCATTGTTCCTCTCTTGATCTCACCTTATGCGCGTGTGTGTGTATGTGTGTGCATGTTTGTGTGCTTTCACTCACGCACTTGTGCTTTCACTTGCTCGTGGTCTTCATACCGGTCCTCACGTCTCCGCGGATTGACAAGTAAAGGAGGTGGTGCTTACGCTTGAGCTACATATGCACATATGTACACACACATATACACATGCACACACACACATGCACATACCTACATATACACATATACATGCACATACACACATATACACATAGAGTCACACATATATATGCACATACATATACTTATACACATGCACATGCACATACTCATACACACATATACACTTACACATGCACATGCACATACATACATATACACACACATACACATGCACATATATACATATACACACACATACATACATATACACACACATACATATACACGTAGGTACACACATATGAATGAATTATATAATTAGTATTAAAACACATATACACATGCACACACACATGCACATACCTACATATACACATATACATGCACATACACATATATACACATAGAGTTACACATATACATGCACATACATATACACACACATACACATGCACATGCACATACTCATACACACATATACACTTACACATGCACATGCACATACATGCATATACACACACATACACACACATACACATGCACATACATACATATACACACACATACATATTCACTTAGGTACACACATATGAATGAATTATATAATTAAAGTATTAAAACACATATACACATGCACACACACATGCACATACCTACATATACACATATAGATGCACATACACACATATACACATAGAGTTACACATATACATGCACATACATATACACACAGATACACATGCACATGCACATACTCATACACACATATACACTTAGACATGCACATGCACATACATACATATACACACACATACACATGCACATACATACATAGACACACACATACATATACACTTAGGTACACACATATGAATGAATTATATAATTAAAGTATTAAAACACATATACACATGCACATACCTACATATACACATATACATGCACATACACATATATACACATAGAGTTACACATATACATGCACATACATATACACACACATACGCATGCACATGCACATACTCATACACACATATACACTTACACATGCACATGCACAAACATACATATACACACACATACACATGCACATACATACATATACACACACATACATATACACTTAGGTACACACATATGAATGAATTATATAATTAAAGTATTAAAACACATATACACATGCACACACACATGCACATACCTACATATACACATATACATGCACATACACACATATACACATAGAGTTACACATATACATGCACATACATATACACACACATACACATGCACATGCACATACTCATACACACATATACAGTTACACATGCACATGCACACACACACATACACATGCACATACATACATATACACACACATACATATACACTTAGGTACACACATATGAATGAATTATATAATTAAAGTATTAAAACACATGCTTAATATAAACGATAATAACAATCAATAGAGCAAAACTCTTCATTACTTAATACCATACACACAATTCAAAACATAACTGAAATGAATATATATATATATATATATATATATATATATATATATATATATATATATATATATATATATATATATATATATATATATATATATATATATATATATATATATATATATCAATGTAAATACATATAATCCAATGTCATAATCAACTAAAATCCTAATCATCATCATCATGATCATCATCATTATCATCAATAGTATCATGATCATCCTGATCTTCCTCATCCTCATCATCATGATCACCCTGTGACGATCGAGATCGTCCCTCCTCTGTCTGTCTCTCCACCTCATCCATATCTTTCTCTCCATAATACTCTTGTATTACATATAACAAACATAAATAAATAAGACAATTAAATCATTCATAAAAATAAAATAATTATATAAAATCTAATAATACGCAGAAAGGCATCAGGATGATCTCGCATATACTCGCTCAAACGCTGATATCCAAAATGTGTAGCATACTCGATCTCATGTTTCGTAGGATATTGGCCATAATCCTTCCCCTGCATTGAAACAAATAAAAAAGATTAGTTGCTTGCATTTTAACTAAAATAAAAAATATACTCACAATAACACATATACTTACAAATGTAGCTACAAAACCATTATGGCCCATTTGGCCTAGGTGCGATGTATGGCCCGACTCCACTCTCTTCTTTGCAACAACCTATTTATTTAAGAAAAAAATACATAAACTAAATGTAAAAAATTACTAAAATATATAAAAATTATAAATATAAACTATTAATTTGTGTACCTTGCTGAGGAAATGACTCCTGAAGACGTAGCTGTCTACGAAAAAATTGCCACGTCTCAGGTGGTATGTTAGGTCGCCTCTTATTTTTTTCCACCATACAATATCTCCTGTTAATTTAATCCCAAATAGAAAACAAAATCAGAATACATACACATATATACACACACATACACATACACATACACATACACATACACATACACATACACATACACATACACATACCCACATACACATATACATGCAAACATATATGCATACATATATGTATACATACATACATATATGTATACATACATACATATATGTATACATACATACATATATGTATACATACATACATATATGTATACATACATACATATATGTATACATACATACATATACATACATATAACATAAACACATATATACATATCCACATATATACATACACACACATGCATGCATATACACTCATTCATACAAAATACATGCATTTATCCCACAAATGTGTAGTTGTGTATATGTGAATATGTGTGTATGTGTAAATGTGTATATGTGAATATGTGTGTATGTGTAAATATGTATATGTGAATTTTTTGTGTATGTAGATAATCAGATTATTAATATCAAATACCATTATTTGTAGATTCTGATCAATCAGATGGAACGCCGCCACCGTCTCCTCATTGTGCAATGACTATATACTGTAAGTATATCAAACATTTAATTTTAAATATATTTGATGGATACATAACTTATATATTTTTTTGTTTCTTATTATGTGCAGATTCTGATCAATCAGAGGGTACTCCACCACACCCTACCCGTGCAGCAACTTCACATGTGTCCTCCAATAGGAATTATGATGAATTTTACTATCAACAACATATTATATGTTGGTGTAACTCTTGTTACGGCACGTATCGAAGACCACAATTGGAATGTATTGAACATGAGGTAGAGTATGGTAGTTTTGAGCATGCACCATCACCTGGTCAACGTGATAATGCTTGGGTATGTATTTTCTATATATATTAATGTCACTATTTTATTTAAAAACCATACATAAAATCAAATTACTGTTGATATACAGGAATACTTGATCGATGATGATGATGATAAGTTTTCTCATAATGTTAATATACCTGGTACACGTCATGGACTTCGTGTTCATCAATAACAAGAGGTTTCTAGAAATCCTCTACCTCCTGGTTTAGAGACTGAAACGGCTGGAGATTATCCATTGCCAGCTTGTGATCGTTCTTTAGTACAAACATATGATAGAAGAAGATATGGAGGATGGAATAGAGGACCACTTCCTTTAGATGGAGAGGTTTTCAACTTTTGGGGTAGTCGCTATATGATTGCTCCATCCACTATTACTAATGTTTATCGTGTTCTCTTTATTGTAGAGGATTTGTATGTGCCTCCGAACTCTGAAGTCACTCTGATGTCATTTTGTGGTCCTATATATGGATGGGAAGATTGGCATTGACTTTCACATTATGTTCAAAGCATGAGTACGTATGGAATATGCTTGGACGCAGCTTCTCTTACTAGTAGAAGGATTTGACATGTAGAAAATGAAAGATTATATATTGATGGAAGACCTTACACACATGGAAATATAGCAGGTTTAATAAATAGTAGTCGAGGGTTACATAATAGTTCAAGGACTAACTGGACATTTGAGGAGCGTGAAAATAGTCATGAATCAACATACATGAGTAGATATGTATCAAGATACATAGTTGTCAATGCTATTACTAGATTACATGCCGGTGATGAACTATTAGTGAATTATGGATGGCGTAGACCGTGAAGAGCACCTTTTAGCTAGAGAAAATAAAAATTTTCTATCCATATTTAATAAGTTATATACTTAATTTTATATTTAAAGTTTACTTTTTATTCATTTATGGAATCCTAATGAATTTTATTTATATGTGTAGATTCCAATGCATGATGTTGATGATATTCCTCCACAACATTCACAATTACCAGTAAGACCTCATTTATAAGAAGCTTCCATGAGGCGGCTACGCAAAAATAATCCTGTGGAATATGCAAAGTTGAAAGATCTATATTCAAAAGATGATAAAGTACAAGATTCGTGTGACAATGATGAAGATGATGGCATGGCAGATTTTATTGAGGATTGGTATCAAAATGACAGTGAGAGCATTGATATTTCTAAAAATGAGAAATATCTTTGAGAGGAATGTCTAAAGCATGTATATGATGGAAGTCTTTTGACACGACTAAGTGCGAGCTTACTTATTCTCAATCTTCAAAATCATTTTGGATGGAGTAATGTATCTATTTCGACACTATTAAGGTATAATTTTCAATTTTCTATCTATCTATCTATCTATATATATATATATATATATATATATATATATATATATATATATATATATATATATATATATATATATATATATATATATATATATATATATATATATATATATATATATATATAATATATATATATATATATATATATATATGTATGTATGTATGTATGTATATATATATATATATATATATATATATATATATATATATATATATATATATATATATATACATACATACATATACATGCATATATAAACATACACATAATATACATGAATGCATACACACATATAAACATACACACACATATACACAAATTTTGAAGGATGGAAAAATAATTTTAAAGGATGGGCAAACAAAAAGTGTCCATTCAATGCAGGTTTTTATTCTTACTTTAGATAAGGTAAGAACAAGAATTTGAATTGAATGGACACTTTTTGTCCGTGCATATTTTAAAACTATTAATGCATCTTTCAAAATATTCATGAAAAATTTGATTGTTTGGATGGCAGGATACGATTGTTTGTTTTGGAGGATATGGAGTATGTACCTTCATTGAATGATTTGTCAATTCTATCATATGTTCAGTTTGAAAGCATGAGAAGCAGATTTATAATTGCTATTCAAAGAATTTGGCATTGTTTATAGGCCATACAATGGTGACCTAGATGAATCGCACGCACAGAGGTTACTCAAGATAGAGCAATCCTATTATAATGGACTAGTGCCAACATGATTCTTGGGGTATGCAATAAACCTCTTGCATGTCAATGATGAGCATCTGAACTTTAGGATACAAAGTGGAAATCATGGTGGCTTGAGAGGATCACATTTATACAACTTGTTCAGATAACTTCAGTTTCATAAACGTGAAGTTCTTTGAACAAGTTGTATAAAAGAGATCCTCTCAATCCACCATGATTTCCACTTTGTATCCTAAAGTTCAGATGCTCATCATTGACATGCAAGAGGTTTACTGCATACCCCAGGAATCTTGCTAGCACTAGTCCATTATAATGAGGTTGCTCTATCTTGAGTAACCTTTGTGCATGCGATTCATCTAGGTCACCATTGTATGGCCTATAAACAGTGCCAAATTCTTTGAATAGCAATTATAAACCCGCTTCTCACACTTTCAAACTGAACATATGATAGAATCGATAAATCATTCAATGAAGGTACATACTTCATATCCTCCAAAATAAACAATCGTATCCTGCCATCCAAAACAATCAAATTTTTTGCGAATACTTTGAAAGATGCACATAAGCATACACATATATAAAATTATATGCATATATATATTTATATATATGTATATTTATTTATTTACTTCTTTTAATATATCTTTTTTTGATAAACTTACAGTTATTATCTGAAAAGTTTTTACCAAGTCAGAATATTCTTCCTACCTCACATGATGAAATGAAGAAGATAACCAACAATCTTGGTATAGATTATCAATGTATACATGCATGTCCTAATGATTGTATTTTATAAAGAGGTGAATATGCAGACTCTTTGACATGTCCCAAATGTCAATCTCCTCGATATAAGGGCGAAGAAGGTAAAATCCCAAAAAAGGTATTGAGACATTTTCCATTGGCTCCATGGATTAGAAATATGTTTCAAAGCCCCGAATTATCAAATCATTTTACTTGGGGACATATTGATCACAAAAGTACTCATGGAATAATAAGAATTCCTCATGAGTGTTGCTTTTTAGCATATGGATTCTACATGGCCTGAATTTGCACAAAATCTAGAGAATCTAAAGTTAGGAGTTGCATTAGATGGGGTTAATCCATTCTCCATGAAATCCAGTAAATGGTCAACATGGCCAGTGGTAGTCATAAACTACAATCTTCCACCATATCTTAGCATTAAAAAGGAACATTTATTGCTTTCACTTTTAATCCCAAGCAAAAGACAAGTTAAAGATATGAATTTATTATCTTACTCCTCTCATTGAAGATCTCCAAGAAGTATGGAGAGGTATTAATGTCATTGATGTATCGAAAAGCATCAATGAAAGACATATTATGGTTCGTGGTATTGTGGCTTGGATTATTCATGATTTTCCAGGATATGGTGTTTGTTCAGGTATTGATGTAATTTTTTTATTCAATATGCATGTAAATAAATATGATTTAATATAATTATATTTTTATCATTTTCATGATGCAAGAATATCTACTAAGGGTTATAAAGCTTGTCCATATTGTGGTGATTGGTTGAGATCAATCTATAGTAAGAATCTCAACAAAAATATTTATCTTCGACATCGACAATTCTTGCGTGATGATCATCCATTAAGATCTAAAAGAGAAGAGATACATTTTAATGGAAAGCTTGAAACAAGTCAGTGTCCAAAACCTATGATGCCTATGGATTGGTATAAAAAATGGACAGATGGACCTTTGATAGATCTAGAATCAGAAATCTTTAGTGATGATTCAGATAATGAGTATGTGAAGAGAGTTAAAGGAAAATTGGCACTCGTAGAGAACAAATCAATATGGTATTCTTTGGAGTATTGGAAAGAGTTAAAAGTATGTCATCTTCTTGATCCTATGCATATATTCAAAAATATTGGCAAAGAGAGTTAATGATAGGTTGTGAACGAAAGGTAATTTTATTAAAATAATATTTTAATTTTTTCATATATGTATATTAGTTTCTATTTAGTAATTGAATTTATTTTGGAGGCTCGAATGTTCACTAATATGTGGGCTTTTGGATAGCATATTAGAATCAAAGCCATTGATTCTTTACGTAAAACAGAGGATTCTAGTATTTTTGCTTTTTTCAAGCAACTATCACGTGCTAGCTCAAAAGACACGAACCTTATAGATAGCAAACTTGGTTAGGTAGGAACTATTGTTGGCATCCACGAAATTTCATTTCGTACATTCAAATAGGTAGAAAAAAGTTTATATTTTTTATGATAGAGTTAGTTATTTTTGAAGCACCTAATAATGGGTTTTTGTTGTTATATATTTTGATAGGTCATTTTGAAGGTTGATTGGTTTCGAGCTGAGTATAAAGGTAGTAATTCCACATTAAGAAAGGAATTATCTAGGTTTTGGGCAATTGATTCTTCCAAGGTAATGTGATCTACTAAAGAAGCATATATACTTCCTAGGCATATTGAACAAGCATTTTTTTATAAAAACCTAGATGCTCATCCCTTGGTGGCAAGTCATTCATGTGCAACCTAGAGGTAGGTCATTGTTTGAACTATTTATTGTTAGAGAGATCGAAGAAAGTCCTCTTGATGATTCAACATCAGATACTGATACATCAACATCTGAAAGAGAAATTAGAATCATTATACGTGATAATGATACTAATCTTTTTCATGAAGAGGATAATTCTCTACATGCTGATTCTACTAATGAGGAAGAGGAATTACCAGAAATAGATATTAATCCATCAATAGATGATGTGATTCATGAGAACATAGATTTAACAACAGAAGAAATAAATGAAATCAATAAGGATAATGAAGATGTCTTACCAAACTGATGGCAATAATGAAAACATATGAGCAGATTAGATAGTAAATTCTACTCTAGTTATCAATCAATAACTTGAAGCTTCTGCTTAGATATCAGATAATAGATTTTTTTATTAACTTGAATAATGATGAATCCTATATTGATGTCTTACCAAAATGATGGCAATAATGAAAACATATGAGCAGATTAGATAGTAAATTCTACTCTAGTTATCAATCAATAACTTGAAGCTTCTACTTAGATATCAGATAATAGATTTTTTTATTAACTTGAATAATGATGAATCCTACTAGAGAGATGAAATCATGTTCTTTTAAGTTAGAACATGAAGCTTGGGGACATGCGTAATTATTTTATATATAGCTTTATCTTCGAGGAGCAAATTTTTATCACGTATGTATGCATATGCGTATTCATGTGTATTATATGTATACATATGTTACTATGCATATATATATGTATTTCATGTACATGTATGTGTTTGCATGTGTGTGATATATGTGTACATGTGTTAAATAAGCATATGTGTATATATGCATATGCATTTATGTAAAATATTCATGTATTCATGTACTATATGCAAGTGTTTATAATTGTGTACATGTATATATGTATATGTGTCTATGTGTAAATATGTACATGTAAATATGTATGCATGTATATATATGTTTATGTCTGCATGTAGGCATGTATGTGTGATGTGTACATGTATATATGTATATATGTCTATGTGTAAATGTGTACATGTAAATATCTATGCATTTAAATATATATTTATGTGTGCATTTAGGCATGTGTGTGTGATGCATAATATATCTACTCCATTTTATATTTATGTATGTGTATCTACATGATGTGTATATATCTTTATATATATTACGATCCTCGTTGATTCGAGTAGCTATATATAGAGGCATAAGGTTGGGAGGAGAGACATCTCTCTAGTAGGACGTCAGAGGAATAGATGTAATGTGTACATATACTTCAAACATATGGCGAAAAGGTTGAATTCGAGTTTTTAAATTAGGTGTTTTAAAACCCTAATATCAAAATTAGTGTTTTCAATTTAGGATTTTTGAAATAGGATTTATGTATTTATTTATTTATTTATGCATATGCATGTGTTGTGTATGTATGTGTATCTATATGTGCATATGCATGTGTTGTGTGTGTGTATATATGCATGTGTATATGTATATGCATGTAAATATGATTATATGAGTCTATGTGTGTGTACATATGATTATGCATGTGTATGTGTATGTGAGTATGTGTATGTGTCTATGTGTATTCATTATATGTGTGTAACTGCATGCATGTGTATGTGTGTGTAAAAATGTGCATGTATGTGTGTGTATGTATAAATGTGCATGTATGTGTATATGTGTGTAAATGTGCATGTATGATGTATATGTGTTTGTATACGTGTATTTGTACCTCTAGTCTCACTCTTTTTTCTCTCTCTCTCTCTCTCATATACATACATACATGCATAAACACACATACTCATATCCACATATATATACATAAAAGGAGTGCATACCGTGCATTATCGCGATGATGAGCCATAAGTGTCCGCATCTCGACCATCCTATCCCAAACTCTATCTCAAGTGAACTAAGAAAGTTTTTTTATCCCTCTCATCATGCTCACTACAAAAATTAAAAAAATAATGTAAATAAAACATAAGATATTTATTTCAATTTATATGTAAAATTTTTACTTACTTCCATGGTAAGTAGACAAGGCACAGGTAAGAGTCGCATATTGCCTGCATTCTTCTCTTGAACACCAATCCATTCCCTATGTACACAATGTTCCCCTCTGGCTCTATAACGCACTCTAGTCCTAAGGTGCCTATGCATGTCCTCATAGGCAACTCTGCTCTACTATCACGATCTCGAGGTAGTATAGGTGTCCTGAAAATAGATAGATAAAAATAAATCAAAATATGTGTTATAATATCATTAAAAAAGTTTATGAGAAAAAAACATACCTATGAGCAGATAGCTGTCTTCCTGCATGTGGAGCCGCAGAAGACCCCTCCTCTGATCGCTGGGTAAGCATCTAGACCGTATCGTCCAGCTCCTCATCAGACATCTCTGAGTAATCACGCATGATGGCCCCTAGAGTATCAAACAGAACTCTTGCTCTCATAAGACTTTTCATGA